>CM056055.1:225265542-225503042 GCA_029574335.1 Rana kukunoris | reverse complement strand
TGTGCCTTCTCAATGGTCATTCAACCTTCTGGGACCTGTGACTAGGGTTGCCACCTTCTCTTCAAGCCAAACCCGAATACTTTAGCTGCACAGGGCATATATTTTTTTTTTCTTTATAAAATACCTGGGACATCTTTGGGTGCCCCAAGGAGAATGGTAATGCAGCGTGCTGCGGCAAACCGTGGATGTGGCCAAACTGCTCTTGCTGACATCATGACCCCCCCCCCCCCACAGTGCACCAGAAATGCTGAACCTGCCACCAGATGGCCGCCCGCAGCTCCCGGATGTGCCTGTGTGTATGGTGCAGGGACTGTGTGTATGGTGCAGGGACTGTGTGTAGGGTGCAGGGCCTGTGTGTAAGGTGCAGGGACTGAGCGCAGGGTCTGTGTGTAAGGCGCAGGGCCTGTGTGTAAGGTGCAGGGACTGAGAGCAGGGCGCAGGGACTGAGTGTAGGGCCTGTGTGTAAGGCGCAGGGCCTGTGTGTAGGGTGCAGGGACTGCGCGCAGGGACTGAGTGTAGGGCCTGTGTGCAGGGCGCAGGGACTGTGTGTAGGGTGCAGGAACTGTGTGCAGGGACTGAGTGTAGGGCCTGTGTGTAAGGCGCAGGGACTGTGTGCAGGGCGCAGGGACTGAGCAGAGGGACTGTGTGTAGGGTGCAGGAACTGTGTGCAGGGCCTGAGTGTAGGGCCTGTGTGTAAGGCGCAGGGCCTGTGTGTAGGGTGCAGGGACTGAGAGCAGGGTCTGTGTGTAAGGTGCAGGGACTGAGTGTAGGGCCTGTGTGTAGGGTGCAGGGACTGTGTGCAGGGCGCAGGGACTGTGTGTAGGGTGCAGGAACTGTGTGCATGAACTGTGTGCAGGGACTGAGTGTAGGGCCTGTGTGAAAGGCGCAGGGCCTGTGTGAAAGGCGCAGGGCCTGTGTGTAAGGCGCAGGGCCTGTGTGTAAGGCGCAGGGCCTGTGTGTAAGGCGCAGGGCCTGTGTGTAAGGCGCAGGGCCTGTGTGTAAGGCGCAGGGCCTGTGTGTAAGGCGCAGGGCCTGTGTGTAAGGCGCAGGGACTGTGTGTAAGGCGCAGGGACTGTGTGTAAGGCGCAGGGACTGTGTGTAAGGCGCAGGGCCTGTGTGTAAGGCGCAGGGCCTGTGTGTAAGGCGCAGGGCCTGTGTGTAAGGCGCAGGGACTGTGTGTAAGGCGCAGGGACTGTGTGCAGGGCGCAGGGACTGAGCAGAGGGACTGTGTGTAGGGTGCAGGAACTGTGTGCAGGGCGCCGGGACTGGGCACAGCTTTCGGTATTCTGTGACATCCAATCAACATTTTCAGCAGCAGGCGCTGTCCTGATATCAGACATGGAGAGCTGAGATCTCAGGCAGAGTAGGTAGAAGGTGTGGGTAGATTGGAGGAGGGGAGAGTGGCAGTGCCCTGGGATGGGTGCCAGTCGGGTTTATGAGATTTTAGGCTCCGGAATGTCTCCAGCCAGTAATCTGTGCGTTGGCGGAATGCTGTTAATGTGAAGCTCCCCTCTCTGATGTGACCTGCGGTTGCTGAAATGCTGATCACACAGTTTGCTGGAGCTCCAGCCATCCCGGCTTATTTAATAAGATGATGAGGAGCAGAGCGCTGTAACCCCTAGCTACCAATCAGAAGCCAGCGTTTCATCCTTTCATCTCCCGCACACTGATGACATGTGGACCTGCTGTCACTTGGTGCACTTTGAATGCCATTTTTTTTGTCATTTCCATGGGCCTGTTATGGCTGATTGGCTGTATCACAACCTTTTGAGTGGCTCAGCATATCATTCATATAAGAGGATCTTAATGGCGGGATCACCAGGGATTATTTTAATGAATGCTGCAGATTTGTCAAAGGATGAAAAATACAGGACGGTGCCACGCAAAGGCATATATGAGATTTTTAGAGATTGGCTTTACACCTATCAAGTAATCCCTCTGCTGAGCCCCGGGCAGGGCCGATCCTAGGCAGGGTGCATTGCACCCAGGCGCCTGCAGAGGTGGGGGCGCCAAACATCTAACAGACCCTCTAACAGAAGCCCTCTCTGTGTCCATCAGAGAGGCCCCCCCTCCTGGTCCCAATAAAGTACTCGGCTTCTCTTCCTGTATTTTGTTTATTGTTAAGAGATCATGTAAGGATCCTGGGGTAATGAAGACTTCGTGGGGAAGCATCTCTGTGGTTGAGTCATTGCCATAGAAACATTTGTAAAGGGGAGGGGTTAGTAAAATGACAACGCCCATGTGGGGGCGCCAGAAATATTTCTGCACCCAGTCGTCTGTGACCCTAGGATCGGCCCTGCCCCTGGGACCTCCAATGTGAAGATCCCAACCTGGGGAAGGCGGGACTTAGTGCAGCACCCTATGGGGATTGAGGCCGCCCACCACTTTATATCACCAATAAGATTCTGTGTTCGAGTCGCTGACTTTCTCAAAAAGTCAGTATTTGCATATCAAAGTGTTGCTGCTTGGTGACCTGTACTCCGGGGGGCTGAATAATTGCCGTGTTGGAGGGTGTGATACCCCGAGGGGAGAGGGGCAGGGCTGTCTTAATGAGAGGGCACTGCCCAGGGGCCCCAGCTGCATGGGGGGCCCCTCCACTTCCCCCAAAGCAGCTGGTCCTTGAGCCCACAATTGGGGGTCCCATGATGGCACTGAGAGAGACAGATACACAGGGGGGGGGGCAGTCTGCCTCCTACCTACTTGATGTCTGTTTACCTGCACTGTCATCATTGTAGGGACCCCAGAGTTTTACTTTGCCCAGGGGCCCATGATGCTATTAAGACGGCCCTGGAGGGGGGGGGGACATCCAGAAAAAACTTTTTCCTATAATTTGTGATCGTAGTTCTGTATCGGGCACTTTAGGGACAAATATTTGGGTACAATAGGATAATCCCTCTTCTATTTTGTAGGACCGCTTAGTCCGTCACCCCAGTTCTGATCAGGAGAATACAGTGCGTGTTTTTTCCCTTTGCAGTATATACTGTACTTTGTAAGTAGAAAAAAAAATAGATTTTCCGGCGATTAAACCTATAAAACAGGCTTTCAGGTTGCGGGCGCCGCCATTACTTCTCCACTTATGTCACGCAGAGCTGCTCCTGGCACTGGAAAGGAGCCGTTAATCAGGTTATAGAGGCAGCGCCAAGGGAGAGATTGAAAGAAGTGCATCCGCCATGACTCTCTCAAGCTCTGCCTCATTGGGCGCAAGGAGAGAGGGGGGTCCTGAACGCCTGACCCCAGTCTGGTGGGTCTCACCAATGGCTGCATTGCTAAGTCAAGATTATAAACAAATGTGAATACAACAGGGATAGTGGTATAGGGGTTATAATGGTATGCTGTGTACAGGGAAGTATACCTGTATGCTGGATACGAGGGGTATATCAGTGTGCTGGGTATGGAGGGTAACTGTGTGCTGGGTACGGGGAGATACTGGTCTGCTAGGTACGTGATGGGGGTACAAGAAAGTATATTGTATGCTGGGTACATGGGGTTATAACTGTATGCTGGGTACAGGGGGTATAATGGTATTCTGTATACTGCGAAGTATACCTGTAAGCTGGATGCAAGGGGTATATCAGTGTGCTGGGCATGGAGGGTAACTGTATGCTGGGTACAGGAAGATACTTTTGTGCTAGGTACGGGATAGGGGGTACAAGAAAGTATATTGTGTGCTGGGTACAGGGGGGTATAACTATGCTGGGTACAGGGGGGTATAACTATGCTGGGTAGAGGGGGGTATAACTATGCTGGGTACAGGGGGTTTTAACTATGCTGGTTACAGGGGGGGTATAACTGTATGCTGGATACAGGGGGTATAACTATGCTGGGTACATAAGGGTATGGTACTAGTATTCTGGTTTTACTATGTAACTGTAGGCTGGGTACAAGGGGGTATAACTGTATGCTGGTTACAGGGGGGCAGTGGTCATTAACCTGTTAGTGGGCCCTGAGGACAGGGTTGATGACCACTACAGGGGGGTATAACTATATGCTGGGTACAGGGGGTATAACTATATGCTGGGTACAGCGGGGTGATAACTGTATGCTGAGTATAGGTGGGTATAACTATATGCTGGGTCCAGGAGGGTATAACTGTATGCTGGGTCCAGGAGGGTATAACTGTATGTTGGGTCCAGGAGGCTATAACTGTATGCTGGGTACAGGGGGCTATAACTGTATGCTGGGTACAGGGGGCTATAACTGTATGCTGGGTACAGAGGGGTAAAACTGTATGCTGGGCACAGGAGGGTATAACTATGCTGGGCACAGGGGGGTATAACTGTATGCAGGGTACAGGGGGGCAGTGCTGCAATCGAGGGGCACGCTGGCTTTATTTACAGAGGTTTGGTTCCTGGAAATAAATATATATCGGCCCATCTCCAGTGAGAATAGTTCCGTTTTGGGTAGATTGGGGGACAATTGGGACCTGTTCATCTTCTGTTGCCCTCTGTGTGTCTTCTGACCACCTGTGACATCCTGACACACCGGGACAGGAAGTAAGGAATTCTGTGGAGATAGAGACAATAATAAAAAACAGACAGAGGTTTATTTTACCCCCCCCGACCCCCACCAAACCCTAAAAATCCCGTGCTGCAGCAAAAATGCTCATTTGTCTGTTTCTCCGGAGTTTGCCTTTAACTTGCTCACAAAGCCCCCCCCCCCCGCTCCCATCCCCCCCAGTCGCTGTGCCTTTGCCGGGACTGTGCCAAGTTTTTGTGGCTCAGGATAAGTTCACATATAAGTGATTTGTCTCCTCCATGAATAATATATGGCGGCTTCCTCATTAAAAATGTTCTCCTTCTGTTCCTTCCCGGGATCTTATAGGGAGGTCGATGACAGTACAACATATGGGGGGGGGGGGGGGGGGGGGGGGGGGAGCTCCAGCCTCATCGTCTATCTGTGGTCACATATTGATGGATCCATTTCTCCTGATCCCTCCTGCCTCGTATATGGGGGAGGGGGGGTCTACTGTGCCCCCAATCCCTACAATGAAGGCCAGGGTGGGCCACACATGATGTATGTACGTCTTTTTCATTCATGGTTTGGTCCCACCTATACCCCCATCACAAATTGTGGGGCCCCTTACACAGTTTTAGGCAGGGCAGAGAACTGGGGGTGTGGGAGGGGGGTGCTGACGAAAAGATAATAAGGATAAGATAATAATGCAATAAAAAATAACAAAAGAATAAAAAAAATGATAGGAGGCCAACCAGGCCTGTAAGGTGCCCTGGGGACTATTGGGCCCCTTACAGGTGTAATGCAAAAAATAAATATTTAACTGTAAGGGGCCCTGGGGACAGGTGTAATGCAAAAAAAAACAGGAGGGGGGGTCAGCTGGGCCCCTGTGGACCATCCGGCCCCTTACAGGTGTAATGCAAAAAATATATATTTCAATTAAAATAAAAATAAATTAGAGGGAGGCCAGCCGGGCCTGTAAGGGGCCCTGGGGACCATTGGGCCTCTCACAGATGTAATGCAAAAATAAAAAAATACAAAAAATAAAACAGGAGGGGGGTCAGCTGGGCCCCTGAGGACCATCGGGCCCCTTACAGGTGTAATGCCTGTACCCCCCTGATGGTGGCCCTGCCCCTAAATATCCAATACCCGCCCACCACTCAATCGATGCCTTTTTTAAGTTTCTGTGCATTTGCCGCATTTCAGATAAAATTGAAGGAGGACCAAAAATGCGGGACTGTCCCAGCCAATCCGGGACGGTTTCCATGCATGCGGTTATAGTGATTGGTCTTTTTGAAGAAAGCTGTAGAGTATTCATCCATTCTATCAGTAGTAACTTTTTAGTCTCTTCTCTACTTTTGTTTTTTAACCCCTTGCTGGCACGCCTGTGTAACCTTCGGATTTCATTCCAAATGTTTTGATTCGCTCCTGACTGTCCAATGGAATGAAGTAGATTGAGAACCTTGTGTTCCAGCCTGGTCTTGTTACGGTTTTGGCGTCCGGGATTGTGCCGGCCGCTTCACCGCGGTGACCCCTTGATGCCGATCCTAATGGAAGCGTAATTGTAGAGCAGATCGAAGCCTGCACAGTATTTAGGAGATGGCAGGTGAGGGCTGGTTGACAGCTTGATGGAAGGAGAGGGGGCGGAGTTCAAGGGGGGAACAGATTGGCGCTGGAAGGTGGCGGGTAATTGGCGTGTGAATGAATGTCAGGTTTATACGGGGACATTTCACAATATCTGACCCGTGGATAATTCACACAGAGCTGACCAATGGGTTCATCATTCTACAGGATATCGGGAGGAAAAAAATGAATAAAACGGCAGCGTGGGATAAAGATGTGTGAGCATTATGTGTCGGCAAAACAAAATCGCCCCCCACAGAAAAAGAAGAAATAAATTGCCCACTAATCTGCATGATTACCACCTAGGCATAAATTCTCCCTCCTCCCAGTAAAACCACCCCACTGATAAAATCGCCCCCCCCCCTCCAGTACAAATCTCTGCCCCCACCATTCCCCTCCAAGTACACAATTTCAAAATTCGAATACCCCCCCAGAAGAAAAATGTCTTCCTAGTACAAATCCCCTTGAACCTCTACCCTATTCACCTCTTCGCCCCCTCCCAACACAAATCCTCTTCTCCCATCCCCCTCCCATCACAAATACCCCCCTCCAAAAAAAATCACCACTCCTAGCACACACACACACAAATGTCCCCCCCCCCCAATTCACCACTCCTAGCACACACACAAATCCCCACCCCCCTCCCAATTCACCACTTCTAGCACACACACACACAAATCTCCCCCCCAATTCACCACTCCTAGCGCACACACACACACACACACACACACAAACCCCCCCCCCCAATTCACCACTCCTAGCGCACACACACAAATCCCCCCCCCCCAATTCACCACTCCTAGCACACACACACACAAATCTCCCCCACCCCCCCCCCCCCAATTCACCACTTCTAGCACACACACACAAATCTCCCAAATTCACCACTTCTAGCACACACACACACACACACACACAATCTCCCCCCCCCACCCCCCCAATTCACCACTCCTAGCACACCACCCCTAGCACACACACACAAATCTCCCCCCACCCCCCCCCCCCCCAATTCACCACTCCTAGCACACACACACAAATCTCCCCCCCCCCCACCCTTCCCCCCAATTCAACACTCCCCCAGCACACACACACAAACCCCCCCCCCCCAATTCACCACTCCTAGCACACACAAATGTCCCCCCCTAGAACAATTCTTACCCCCTGCTGCCCCCCCCCCAAGTTCCTCCTCCCAACACAAATTCCCTCCCCTTCAAACTCCTTGCAAACGCCCCACTACCTCACATGATACCACAGTGCCCAGGGCAGCCGTCCCTCCTGCCCACCTCTTGTCCGGGCCCTCAGGTAGATGGTTGGTAGGGGGGCCGGTAGGGTGCTGTACTCTTGTCTCCTCTCAAGGGCCCTCAGTCCTGATGTAAGCAGTGGGCTGGCTTTTGGGAGGAGTTATGCAAATATTAAAATGCCTTGGTGGGCGGTTCATGGGTGTCTGTCTGGAGGAGTGGGCATTCCTGGGCAGGGCGTATTTTGCATGCAGACCACCCTAGGTTGCCTAGATTGACCCGCCCCCTTTCAATCCTTAGATTTTAGTTCTTCCAATCATGGAGACTCGGCATCACATGTGATCCTGAGCCTCCATGATTGGAAGAACTGAAATCTAAGGATTGAAAGGGGCGGGTCATTATTTTCTCTTTGCACTGCCCTATTCAATAAGTCCCACCCTGACGGTGGCTCCAATTAGTAGCAATGAAATCCTTCCTCCTAAGCAATGCCCCCCCCCCCCGGAGTGACTCTGATTTCTGATTGGTGGATCCCTCCTTGCTTTATTGAAGTTGTGAATTTTTATGCCCAGATAATATATTTTCTCTTATCCATTTGCATTCAAAATGAAACCCAGGCAGATCTAAAATACACAAAGGGTTGCCGCTCTGCATTTATTAATACATCATTAAATGTAAGTAACTGAATGTGACCTGGCCTCCTCCAGTCCCTGTACAGCAGAGCTCAGACTGCCAGTGAGAGAAGCAACACAGAGCCAGTGTGTTGTGCTGCAGCGCTCATGTGCTAACAAAGAACACGCTGATAGGAGAGAGCAGAGTGACTGATCTTCTCTTCAGCCTGCTGCTTCTCCTTTCACTGTCCAGTCACAGGCTGGGGAAGGCCAAGATCTGTAAATGTTACTGAACTTCGGCAAAGAAAAAATTCAGGACTGGATGATAAATATAAATCCTTTTGCAGCTCCCATCCATGTATTTTGTCTGGAGTTCAGTTTTACGCAAATACCCCATTCCTCCATTTTCACTGATTCCTGAAGTTTGATGTTTACAGTGACTTTCAGGCAACGAGGGCTCATTACAGAATACAGATTGAACTTTGTTTGTTTACAGATTTTCTATGAGCCTCGTTCTGCGCTCACGTTCTCACCCGTCTGTGTTTTCTCTTCCCCACTTGCAGGATCGAGTCTGACGCTATAAAACGCTGGATGTATTGACCACTTATCACCAGACCTGGAGTGGAGTCTGCTTTCCAACATGGTGCCTTACCTTCGCCAGACCCTGCTCACCGCCCTGGCGCTGCTCCTCTGCTGCTCCATCACCCTGACCCAGGCGGACAGTAAGTTTCCATTTATTCCAACTTGTACTTTCAGCGGTGCCGCTGTCATCGGGCGGCGCCCTTGGCGTATTTGGTGTTTTTGGTTGAGGTCCATAACTCGGCATTGGACCACACACTTGTCTCTGTGGCGACGGCTGGGCTGTGATCGTGGTTGGAGGTGTTCCTGCTATGCACAAGAGTGTGGCTTCATTTGCCAATATATTATTATTATTATTATTATTAGGGGTGCATCAATACCATTTTTTTTTATGAGTTTACGATACCTTTTTTTTTTAGTACTCACCGATAATAATTACCGAAAACCTACCACGACTGTTTTTGTTTTCACTTCAGCTGTCAGCATGGCCGATCTGCCCTATAGGCTCACTATGCAAGCTGCTTAGTAGACATGTGCATTCGTTTTCGTTAGAATGCATTTTCGTCCGAAAATCTGTTTTTTTCGTTATCGTTTTAAAAAACGATAACAAAAGTGCAAGAAACGAAAACCGAAAGATCCGACATAAAAAATGCTTTATTTTCGTTTTTGTTGCGGTAAAAATTTGATATAGAGAGATTCGACATTATAGGGAAAAGATTTGACATTATAGAGAAAAGATTCAACATTATAGAGAAAAGATTCGACATTATAGAGAAAAGATTCGATATTATAGAGAAAAGATTCGACAATATAGAGAAAAGATTCGACATTATAGAGAAAAGATTTGACATTATAGAGAAAAGATTCAACATTATAGAGAAAAGATTTGACATTATAGAGAAAAGATTCAACATTATAGAGAAAAGATTCGACATTATAGAGAAAAGATTCGACATTATAGAGAAAAGATTCGACATTATAGAGAAAAGATTCGACACTATAGAAATAATAGATTTGACGTTACAGAGAATAGATTTAGATTTATGAGAAAATAGATTCGACATTTATAGAGAATAGATTCAACATTATTACTAGTCATACAACATTAGAATTCTTGTAGGCGGAATATTCGAACTGAAATGTACGATTCGACGTAAAGATTCGAGGTTCCCGTCGAATATTCTTTTTACCATTCGACAGAAAGCAAAAAGATTCGACGTTCTGTCGAATATTCTTTTGACCATTCGCCAGAAAGCAAAAAGATTCGACGTTCCGTCGAATATTCTTTTGACCATTCGACAGAAACCAAGTATTATTGGATTTTCGGACGAAAGCTATTTCCCCAACGAAAAACGAGATAAATCAAAACGATTTCCAGGAGTAACTAAATAAATGTATTTTCCAAACGAAACAAAATATTCCAGTCTGCACATGTCTACTGCTTAGGGCCCCACAAAGCTGCAGAGGGCCCCCCAAATTACTAGAGGCCCCGTCTGGTGAGAAGTCATTTTCGGACCCTCAACCCGCTGGCTGCATGGGAGAAGAGGTGGGAAGTCATCACCACCCGCTTCTCACTTTATTGTGACATGTAAGGTTACATTAAAGCAGTGTTTCCCAACTCCAGTCCTCAAGGCACACCAACAGGTCATGTTTTCAGGATTTCCATTATTTTGCACAGGTGATTCGATCAGTTTCACTGCCTTAGTAATTACCACAGCTGTTTCAATTGAGGGAAATCCTGAAAACACGACCTGTTGGTGTGCCTCGAGGACTGGAGTTGGGAAACACTGCATTAAAGGTCAGGGAGGTCAGGATCAGCACTGGCTGTCGGCAATGGTACAAAGCATTGAAAAGTTATTTTACAAATGAAAAATAAATATATATATATGTATGTATGTATGTATGTATGTGTGTATATATATATATATAATATATTGATATTTGTGCGCTTTTTCATTGTGATTTGTGTAAATTTATGTTAATATATATGTGTAAAAATATTCACTAACAAAGCAAACAAATAAAAAAGTTTTAATTGTTTATTTATAAAATGGACGTGGAAAAAAAAAAAAAGCAGGAAAATTATAGCTAAATGGAGAATGGGGAGTTAATTAAGGCTGATTAGAGTGAATTAAGGGTTATTAAGGGGTAAACAGAGGAACATTTGTGTTCATCCCTTTGATCTGCAGATGAAGAAACAGAAAGATTAGAAAAGAAACAATGGGCCAGATTCTCAAAAGAGAAACACCGTTGTATCTCTGTTTTTTTTACTGGGTCTCTATGCGTGTGATTCCTAGAATCATTTACACATAGATACAGTGAAGATCCGACATTTGTAAAACAATTACACCGTCGGATCGTAGATGTAATGACATCGCTGGCCGCTAGGTGGCCTTTACGATGATTTCTCATTTGCCTATGCAAATGAGCCTAATCCGACGATTCCCTAAAGTTTTTACGCCGCCCCGTCGTCGTTTACGTCCGCGTAAGGCTACCCCTGCTATATGAGGGGTAACCTTACAAAGTTCCGTCGTTGCCATGTTAAGTATTGTGTCGGGTCAGCGTCGTCTTTTTCCGTCGGTTACGTTGTTTTACTAAGTCGTTCGCGAATAGGGATTTACGTAAACGACGCTCACGTCGGTTTCATTCACTTTTTCCGACGTGAGCTGGAGCATGCGCACTGGGCTATTTTTGAGGCCGGCGCATGCGCAGTTCGATCGATGCGGGGGCACGCTTAATTTAAATACAAGCCGCCCCCTTTGAATTACGCGGGGATACACAGAGCCATTTACACTACGCCGCCGCAACTTACGGAGCAAGTGCTTTGGGAATACGGCACTTGCTCTGTTAAATTGCGGCGGCGTAGTGTAAATGGCTTACGCTACGCCAGCGGCAATTCTACGGGAATCTGGCCCAATGTTTCTTTTTATTTTAGTGTTTCGGCTGAGCAATGTTGTTAATAAACATTGCCGGCTGCTTTTTTTTTTTTTTTTTTTGACAGCTCTAATTAGCGGACTTCTTTAACACTTCAGCTGTCAACAGGGGAGAACCACTGACGGCTCAAAGAACCGAGCCTGAAAGTATCCGTTTCAAGTATTTGTGCATTTGCACAAGTACCGATACTTGCAACCCTAATTATTATTTTTATTACACTATTATTATTACACAGGATTTATAAAGCGCCAACCGCTTGCACAACACTTTACAATATAAATGCACAATTACAAAAAAATTTGAGACAAATGTGTTGGGAGGATAATGATTGTAAGAGTTTACGATCTGAAGTGAAATGCAAGTACCGGTAAATTAAAAAGGAATTAATGTGTGGTGTAGATGGAGAAAGTAAAAATTGGGATAGACTTCCCAAAAGAGATGAGTTTCAGGGATATCTCAAACACAGCCAGAGTAGCAGATGGCTGCACAGCTTGGGGTAGAGAGTTCCAGAGTATGGGAGAGGCTCTGGAGAAGTCCTGGAGATGAGCATGGGAGGAGGAGAAAGGGGAGCTATAGAGAAAGAGGTATTGGGAGGAGCAGAGAGGACGGTTTGGGTGATATTTAGAAACAAGATTGGTGATATAGCTCAGGGCAGAGCTGTGGATGGCTTTGTATGTTGCTGGTTAGTGTTTTGAATTTAAGTCGCTGGGCAGAAGCAGAAGCCAGCAGAGAGGGGTGAAGGACACTGAACAGAGACTGGTGGGTCAAACGGCAGAGAAGGGTGGAGGAGACTGAGCGAAGGCTGGCGGAGGAATTGGTAGAGAGGGGTGGAGGAGACGGAGTGGAGGCTGGTGGAGGAATTGGTAGAGAGGGGCGGAGGAGACTGAGCGGACTCAGCGGAGGCTGGTGGAGGAATTGGTAGAGAGGGGCGGAGGAGACTGAGCGGACTCAGCGGAGGCTGGTGGAGGAATTGGTAGAGAGGGGCGGAGGAGACGGAGTGGAGGCTGGTGGAGGAATTGGTAGAGAGGGGTGGAGGAGACGGAGTGGAGGCTGGTGGAGGAATTGGTAGAGAGGGGTGGAGGAGACGGAGTGGAGGCTGGTGGAGGAATTGGTAGAGAGGGGCGGAGGAGACTGAGCAGAGGCTCAACAACTCAGATCCCGTGTGGAAACCCCCCCCGCTCAACAACAACTCAGATCCCGTGGAACCCCCCCCCGCTCAACAACTCAGATCCCTTGGAACCCCCCCGCCTCAACAACTCAGATCCAGCGGAACCCCCCCTTGCCTCAACAACTCATTCCAACCCCCCCCCCTCATCAACTCAGATCCGCGGAACTCCCCCACCCCCCCTCCCGCTGAGCAACACATGGCATACTTTTGCTGATAGGTGTCCCTCATTCCCATCTCAAAAAGTTGGGAGGTATGGCGGAGGCTGGTGGAGGAATTGGTAGAGAGGAGACAGAGCGGAGGCTGGTGGAGAAACACACAGGAGGTCCACATTTGCACGGGCAGCTGAATGCCTCCTATTTGTGGGCCAGAAACAAAAAGGCAGTGCATGATGGGAGGGAGAAGAATAATTCCCTCTGCATGAAATGTCCCAGCACTCATACCCAGCGAAGGGGGCCCATTATCTCCCGCCCAGCGAAGGGGGGGGCCCATTATCTCCCGCCCAGCGAAGGGGAAGCCCATTATCTCCCGCCCAGCGAAGGGGGGGCCCATTATCTCCCGCCCAGCGAAGGGGGGGGCCCATTATCTCCCGCCCAGCGAAGGGGGGGGCCCATTATCTCCCGCCCAGCGAAGGGGGGGCCCATTATCTCCCGCCCAGCGAAGGGGGGGCCCATTATCTCCCGCCCAGCGAAGGGGGGGCCCATTATCTCCAGCCCAGCGAAGGGGGGGCCCATTTTCTCCCTCCAGCGAAGGGGGCCCATTATCTCTCATCCTATGCAGCAGGCACCACCTGTCCTCGGCGGATGACACCGTTTTGTATTCCGTCTTGTGCGCCTAGCGGCATTGGTGACAGCGAGCCCTTATCTGTAAGCCTCCGCCTGATCTGTTTCACTAAACCCCTCTCCTCGCTGCTCCTCACGCCGAGAGCGCCCTTTGTTCTCCGGAATGGAGCGGCGAGCAGCTTGTAATACCCTGAATAACATAATTATACAGCATTATTGTGAGCTTTTCCTCTGCATCCATCCCTTGTATTGTTTTGTCTATACACACAAATGAAACCTGCTAAACACGCCCTCCAGGACGCGCCAGCGGTGTCACGGCGACAAAGCGTCGGGCAAGTGCCTCCTCGGAGCTGGAGAGGGACCAGGTTTTCGTCTCCTTAGGACAAGGGGAACTGGCAGGATCTGAGGAGAGCCCGGCACCGACTTGTTCTGTCTGGGAAATGCCGCCTGTGTGCGGCCGGGATATCGGAAACCAAGCGGTCACATTGCCGCGGTGTTGAAGTTTGATATTGTCATAATATTTCACTTCGTCTGACTTCCTGAAATATGTATATACATCGGGTTCAAAATAAATCCCCCGTCATTGAATGGAAGTTGTCTAACTAGACCCCAAAATGTATGTCGGGGATTTTTTTTTATTTTTTATTCAATGTCTCCAAAATACACGTACGTCCCTACTTGTTTTGTTTCTTTGTTACTCCAAGTATAGAAAAAAAATACCCAAAGATCTGCCAGAAATCCAGTGAGCTTTTAACTCTTGTAGCAAGTTGACAACATTGCTTTTGCTGCACTGAAATTTCAAGCAGTGTTGTCATCCCTGTCTCTATTCTATTGTGCTGGACTACAAAACGCTCCCTCTTATCTACATACCAGGCCAGGCCAGGCCAAGGGGTAGGCAGAAGAGGCAGCCTTGGGTGCTTCTTCAGAAGGGTGTGCAAAAAGGGACGTGGCATACAACCTATGCTGTTGAATTAGTTCACAGCTTGTGGTAGAGCGGGACAACCATTTACCTTTTCGCCTTGAGCTCTGTTTCTAAGGACAATGGTAGTAGTCCATCTGAGATTTGTTTATAAGAACAATGGTAGGGGTCCTCCTGAGCTCCATCCATCTATAACAGGGATCCTCAAACTACGGCCCTCCAGCTGTGGTAGAACTACACATCCCATGAGGCATTGTAACACACTGACATTCACAGACATGACTATGGCATGATGGGAATTGTAGTTCCTGAACAACTGGAGGGCCGTAGTTTGAAGACCCATGATCTATAAGGACAATAGTAGGGGTCCTCCTGAGCTCCATCCATCTATAAGGACAATAGTAGGGGTCCTCTGAGCTTCATCCATCTATAAGGACAATGGTAGGGGTCCTCCTGAGCTCCATCCATCTATAAGGACAATAGTAGGGGTCTTCCTGGGCTCCATCTAGAAGGACAATGGTAGAGGCCCTCCGAAAATCTGTTTAAAAGGACAATGGTAGAAGTCTATTCGAGATTTGTTTATAAGGACAATGGTAGAGGTCCATTTGAGCCCTGTTTTTAAGAACAAAGATAGAGGTCCACTTGAGCTTTGTGTAAAGGACATTGTGAAAAAGCACGGTACATCCGTGTGAAATGCGTCAACAACCTGTAACACTGCATTTTTTCTTACTGCCATACCACAATAAAGGACTTCTTATCGAGTATCCAATGGTCTTGCGTGCAACCAATTTCTTCCTTTTCTTTGCTTTGGTTGTGAGCCAAGGTTGGCACCTGGAACCCAGTGCACCTGATTATTGCCTGATTCGGTGTGTGTGCTTCTTGTTTGGATTGTAGAGGTCCATCTGAGCCTTGTTTAGAAGGACAGTGGCAGAGATCCAGCTAAGCTTTGTTTAGAAGGACAGTGGTAGAGATCCAGCTAAGCCTTGTTTAGAAGGACAGTGGTAGAGATCCATCTAAGCTTTGTTTAGAAGGACAGTGGCAGAGATCCATCTAAGCTTTGTTTAGAAGGACAGTGGTAGAGGTCCATCTGATCTTTGTTTAGAAGGACAGTGGTAGAGGTCCATTTGAGCTCTGTTTAGAAGGACAGTGGTAGAGATCCAGCTAAGCTTTGTTTAGAAGGACAGTGGTAGAGATCCAGCTAAGCTTTGTTTAGAAGGACAGTGGTAGAGATCCATCTAGGACAGTGGTAGAGGTCCATCTAAGCTTTGTTTAGAAGGACAGTGGTAGAGATCCAGCTAAGCTTTGTTTAGAAGGACAGTGGTAGAGATCCATCTGAGCTTTGTTTAGAAGGACAGTGGTAGAGATCCATCTGAGCTTTGTTTAGAAGGACAGTGGTAGAGATCCATCTGAGCTTTGTTTAGAAGGACAGTGGTAGAGATCCAGCTAAGCTTTGTTTAGAAGGACAGTGGTAGAGGTCCATCTAAGCTTTGTTTAGAAGGACAGTGGTAGAGATCCAGCTAAGCTTTGTTTAGAAGGACAGTGGTAGAGATCCATCTGAGCTTTGTTTAGAAGGACAGTGGTAGAGATCCATCTGAGCTTTGTTTAGAAGGACAGTGGTAGAGATCCATCTGAGCTTTGTTTAGAAGGACAGTGGTAGAGGTCCAGCTAAGCTTTGTTTAGAAGGACCGGTCTGGGTGTGACCCATTTACAAGTCCGTTTTGCGTTTTCCGTTTTTTTCCGGTTTTTAGTGGGTGACAGCACCGCCATGACTCCAGGGCCACACATCCCGGAATGCTCATGTGGACGGCCATGTCAGCTTTATTCAGAGCTTTCTCACACTGGTTTCTTAGCTTTGTCTCAGCTTGCCTTTAAACCTTTTTATTTTTATTTTTTTGTCTTCATCCAGTAGATGGAAATAGAGCTGCAAAACATCACAAAGTACATGTTCCTCTTGGCGGGTGTCGTGTCGTTTTATCAGTCATGGTGACCGCAGTCCCATTAAGCCGTCTCTCAGCTGATTCACTCTGATTGTTTTACTCTTCTCCTCCGGGTCACCATAGCTTTGTCTTTTGTGTGCTTTCAGCTCTTCTGTGCAAAGGGAAAATTGGCTTCTGTGAATTTCATTTGGAGCGGAGTCCGATAGCTGGAAGGAAATGCCCCCCCCCCCTCAATCCAGTAATTACCAGCTTTTGACAATAAAAGTATTTTTATGTGTGTGGAATCAAAATCTGGAGGCGCCGCTGTGTCAGCGGAGGCCGGTCATGTGCAAACCGTTTGTTTGAACAAGATTTCATGTCAAACTCTGTATCCTGCTCAGGTCTTCGTGGCCGTGGTTGGGGGTGCACCGGGTTCTGACGTATATTGTGGCGTCTTTTGTATCCGTCGTTAAAGCTAAACCGCTAGAAGAAAGGACGGGGCTTTGCTAGAAGAAAAAGCATTATATGTACCATATATACTCTCACCGGACATTTTTTAGGTACACCTAGTAGCGGGGTGGACCCCCATTATTGGGTACACCTTGCTAGTAGCGGGTTCGACCCTCTTTATTAGGTACACCTTGCTAGTAGTGGGTTGGACCCCCTTTATTAGGTACGCCTTGCTAGTAGCGGGTTGGACCCCCTTTATTGGGTACACCTTGCTAGTCGCAGGTTGGACCCCCTTTATTAGGTCCCCCTTGCTAGTAGCGGGTTGGACCTCTTTTGGCCTTTATTCTCGGTGGCAAAGATACAACAAGGTGTTGGAAACGTTCCTCAGATTTTTCTCCATAGTGACCTGATATCATCACACAGTTGCTACAGATTTGTTGGCTGCCCATCCACGATGGGAATCTTCCATTCCACCGCAACCCATCTATTGGATGAGATGTGGTGAGTGTGGAGGCCATTGGAGGACAGTGACCTCATTGTCCAGTGGTGAGATGATTGGAGCTTCTTGACATGGAGCATCAGAAGGAGCCATCAGAAGATGGGGACACTGTAGTCATAAAGGGATGGACATGGTCACCAACAATACTCAGGTAGGCCGTGGTGTTTAAACAATGGGGGGCCCAAAGTGTGCCAAGAAAAGCTGCAGGGCTCTGAGGAAAGTGGCAGGCAATGCATCCCTTTAGACGTGATTTCCCTTTCGAATTACATTTTTGTTGCAGGGGATGCCCAAATTCTGACTTGTATCTTAGTGCAGACTTCTGGGACAATCGGTGAGCCAATCACGCAAGCAGGAAATTACATTTCTGGGGGGGGGCGTTCTGTATACCGTCTGTGTACAGAGCACCTCCAGGTGGCCATATTGCATTTTATTGAAAACGACAGCGCTGCAGATTGAAAAGGAAAGATCATTTGTAATAACCTTCAATTCCAATATGACTTGTGTGGCAATTGTATATGATATATATATATATTAACCCTTTAATGCTTAAAGTGGTTGTAAAGGCAGAAAGTGCATTCTATACATTAAGATAAAAAAAAAAACTTCAGCGATCTCCATGCGTGCCTTTGTCATCTGGGACTCTCCCTACTGATTGGCTAAGACACAGCGCCATTGGCTCCTGCTGCTGTCAAACAAAGTCAGCAAATCAGAAGAGCGAGAGTGGGCAGGGCTGAACCGCGGCTCCCTGTCTGAATGGATACAGGGAGCTGTAGCTCGGCTTGGGTACCCCCATAGCAAGCTACTTGCCGTAGGGGGCACTTGACAGGAGGGAGGAGCCAGGAGCGCCAAAGAGGGACCTGAGAAGAGGAGGATTGGAGCTGATCTGGGGAAGACCAATACAAAGAACATTGGTGGTTATTTAAGAAAAAAAAAAAAAAACAAGACTTTACAATCGCTTTTACTCCAGCATTGCTATCCCCTTAAATATTTTGTTCGGACCAAGCTGGCCCAAACTAATTATTTAAAGTGATAGCAAAGGTGGGGTTGAGCTTTAATCAGAAAGGCACTGTGCGGTAGCCCAAGACAACCAATCAGAATGTTTATTTTAACGACCTTGGTTCAGTACAGTGAAAACTGGTTGTTGGGGAGGGGGGGGGGGGCTGTGAGTACGTTGCTGTGCACCCTTCCTGCGCTCTAAAGGAGGGAGGCCTGTACATCTGCAGCCTCTAAGTGAACATCTGTATTGAATTAAATGCATGGTGCACCTTCAGTATATTTTACAAGCCTCGCTCTCTGAGCCGGGCCGGGAGTTTCGGATTCCTGTGAAGTTACATAACGAGGCTTATGGTTGAGGATTCTGGGATTTTACAAGGTGGCTGAAGTCAGCATCTTTCTGCCAGAGGAGAGTTTTTTTTTTTTTGTCATTTCCTTTCAAGACTTAAACCTGTAGACAAAAAGCAGAAGGAGAAAATATCAATTTCGGCTTTTGCTGCTTTGTAAATTCTGGACGTTTTTTATTTGCCATAACGGTTAACTGCTTTCATTGTATGTAATTACAGGGCAGCAGCGGTGCAGCCCCCATTTAGCTGAATGGGTTGCTTTCAGCGGGTGGTACTGCCCATCAAGCACAAGTTTTGATTTGCGTCGGCACAGCATGTGAACACCCCCGTCCACTGCCTTTGCAGCTTAAGGGGGAGCAGTTGGAGAGGGACAGCTTCAACCAGCTCCCAGGATGCAGAACACCCCCCTTCTAATGCATGCCATAAAATAGGTGGACCACCTTGTGCCCTTTCTTTGCTTTAGCTGTCCATTATTGCAGGGAGTGTGCACTGCCCATGCGTGGCCAGTCGTTTGCTTTCTTGTGGCTACAGGTAGCTGCATATGCATGGTGTGTTTTTTGTGTCAACGGTTGGGGCGGATCAGATGGAGAATGGGGTATGTTGGCACACAGCGTGGCAGCGATAGCTATCGGAGCAGACATGAAGCTGCGGCCCTCTGGTTACTAGCCACTAATCTGAAGCTTGCCCACCCCCAGGGCTGGTGCTGCCACTAGGCAAACTAGGAAGCTGCCTAGGATGCACTGCTTCCTAGGGTGCACTGCTACCTAGGGCGCCCAGCCACTAGTGTTCCTACTCTCTAATCTCTGCAGCAAGCAACTAAGTCTCAGCATCAGCAGGCAGTCGCCACTTCTTTCGCACATTGTGTCAGAGGCGCAGCAGCAGCAGCAGCAGAGGACTGTCTGTGTCCTGACTCCCTAATCAATGGAAGCAAGCAAACATTCATGGATGGGCGCTGGTGAGGCATGCGTTGGATGGGAGCTGGTGAGGCTGCGTTGGATGGGCGCTGGTGAGGCTGCGTTGGATGGGCGCTGGAGAGGCTGCGTTGGATGGGCGCTGGTGAGGCTGCGTTGGATGGGCGCTGGTGAGGCTCCGTTGGATGGGCGCTGGTGAGGCTCCGTTGGATGGGCGCTGGTGAGGCTCCGTTGGATGGGCGCTGGTGAGGCTCCGTTGGATGGGCGCTGGTGAGGCTCCGTTGGATGGGCGCTGGTGAGGCTCCGTTGGATGGGCGCTGGTGAGGCTCCGTTGGATGGGCGCTGGTGAGGCTCCGTTGGATGGGCGCTGGTGAGGCTGCGTTGGATGGGCGCTGGTGAGGCTGCGATGGATGGGCGCTGTTGAGGCTGCATTGGATGGGCGCTGTTGAGGCTGCATTGGATGGGCGCTGTTGAGGCTGCATTGGATGGGCGCTGTTGAGGCTGCATTGGATGGGCGCTGTTGAGGCTGCATTGAATGGGCGCTGTTGAGGCTGCATTGGATGGGCGCTGGTGAAGCTGCATTGGATGGGCGCTGGTGAAGCTGGATTGGATGGGCGCTGTTGAGGCTGCATTGGATGGGCGCTGTTGAGGCTGCATTGGATGGGCGCTGTTGAGGCTGCATTGGATGGGCGCTGTTGCGGCTGCATTGGATGGGCGCTGTTGAGGCTGCATTGGATGGGCGCTGGTGAAGCTGCATTGGATGGGCGCTGGTGAAGCTGGATTGGATGGGCGCTGGTGAGGCTGCATTGGATGGGCCAGCGCTGGTGAGGCTGCATTGGATGGGCGCTGGTGAGGCTGCATTGGATGGGTATTGGCGAGGCTGCATTTGATGGGCGCTTCATTTAAAAGGTGGGGGTATACATGGACAGGGGTCTCCAAACTGTTGCCCGAGGGCCAGATGTGGCCCTTTGCTAGCCTTTATCCGGCCCTTGGGGCACTATTCCTCCCACTGACCCCAAAAATGGGGCACTATGTATTTCACCGATATTCCCAATAGGTACACTACTCCTCCTCCTTCTACTCCTCCTCCACCGACCATTTTCTGCCTCTGCTGGCCACAATCCTGCCCTCCTAAAGTCTAAAGGACAATAGATTGGCCCTTTGTTTGAAAAGTTTGGAGACCCCTGGTCTAGACTGAGTGTCAAAAGTCCTTGCATGCACCAGCCCTTCCTGCCTCTGCTGCTGTGCCCTGGGCGGCTAACCCTCCTGCCCACCCCTTGTCCCGCCCATGGTTTAACCCCCCAACCCCTATGACTATGAGGACTTGTCCTGAAAATTGCAAATCAAAAAAGGATCACCGTATTCATCTGTGTTGTAATGACTACCCTAATATGGCTACAGTCTTTCTTCTTTATAAGTTGTCTCTGGAACTAGCAACCGATCACTTGACCACCATCTGCCAACTACAGATACCAGCCAGCTTGCTAATTCTTCATTACTGAAGTCATATGAAAGTGGATTTCTGGTTGCTGTAAGTGACATAATCCTCACTTTTTACGAGACTTTGAAGGATCCACTTTATTTTTCTTGATTTTTAGGGATTGGCAGACGTGAAGGATCTTTTTATATGAAGATTATCGTTTTCTATTGTTAAGAGCATCTCCCGCTGTTGGACATGCATGCAATAAAAACACATTTAAAAAAAGTGTAGCGAGGATTATCATTGTATTTTATTAGGGCTGTGCAAATTAAAGATTAATCGATTAATTAAAAGTTAATTTTTTTGATCGATCAAAATTCTTTTGATTTGTACTCACCTCTCCCCCGGCTTCTGGGCCTTCAGGGAGTTCCGTCGGAGATCTGGTAACGTCACGGTCACTGGCGCAGCTTGCCATGTCCATCTGAAGGGCTCCTTTGCTGTGCCTTCATATCTGCATTCCGGCGGGACCTCACTATCTGCCACACGCAAGGGCTGTTACACTTCCCTCTATCATTTCCCTCTATCCCTTCCCTCTATCAACCTGGGATTCTACAACCATCCACTGGGAGTTGTGATAGTTCCCTTCATGGGACATCTACATGCTGACAGACTGATGTTAACCTCTCCTCATCTGGATTCAGCAGTGGCATCGTTGTACACATTTGTATACCAGTATCATACTTGGCTACATGTTTTTATGACTGCTTTTTCTACCGTTTGGTATTACTCACACCATTTTTCCAGTTTATGTAGCTACATCGATTTTATCTCCAGTGCAATATTTATTTTGTTACCTACTTGAAGACTATAAAAGTTTTATTGCTATTCCCATCGAGCGCTGCCTTTGTGTGTTTTTTGTATCCTGCTATCCATTTTTCCAGTGGTTGGAGCTGCACTGGGAATCAGCCTGCAAGGAGATCACCTAAAAGTAGTTGGATCTGTATGTGCGTTGTAATTAATCAAAATTAGTCAATTAATCGATTAAAAAAAAAAAAAACGATTATTCGAACACAAAAATTTTGATCAGTAACAGCCCTATATTTTATGAAAGAAATCATTTAATCCTCAGCCGGCAGCAGAATAACGCCCCGAAGGCGGGAGAAGCCGTTCGGACAGGTTTGGCTCTCTCTGATTCTCTCTCCGGCAATGCTGAGGGTTTTGTCCTGCAGCTGTGCAATCACGGCAAAGTGCTACAATTTGTACAGGATGCAATTTGGCCTCGGAAAAAAATCATCTCAGTGCGGATAACTTGTGCCTTTCCGGAAAAAAAAAAAAGACCTCCTCCATCTTTACATACGATAATGGCTCTTCTCCTGAAAAGTTCAGAACTTTTGAAGCGAGCTTCTGAAGTATTTTGGTACTTGTGTGTGAAATCTCTCTTTGCTGAGCACCGTGAGCCTGTGTATGAAGTGCTACATTTTTTTATTTGACTAAGAATTTTTGGGGATATGTTCCCAATTTTGTTTTTTTAAATGAACAAAATAAGTATCTTTATACCTGGACTTGCCCCTGATGAAGCAACTAATGGCACGAAACGTGTAGGATACTTGGGCACCAGTTCCTGACCTTTTCATACCATAGACAGATCCAGGAAGAGGTAACTCTCCTTTACCCTTCCAACATTTAAATATTTTTTTTTTTATTTAGCAGCGTTCCCCTTTTTACTAGCCAAATGTTGGGTTTACTATTCTAAATTATCACTGTAAAGGTTTCAAGGAAATTTTGGATGGGATTTTTTGGGCACCAAAAACAACAAATTTGCAAAATCCTTTCATTTTATTCTTACAAAACATTAAAAATAGAGACATATCTTTTTGTTTTTATTGTTTTGGAATAATAATAATATGAAAGGATTTTATGGGAAAAATGTTCCTTACATTGGTGATCAGTGGGAAGAATGTCCCTTACATTGGTGATCAGTGGGAAGAATGTCCCTTACATTGGTGATCAGTGGGAAGAATGTCTCTTACATTGGTGATCAGTGAGAAGAATGTCCCTTACATTGGTGATCAGTGAGAAGAATGTCCCTTACATTGGTGATCAGTGAGAAGAATGTTCCTTACATTGGTGATCAGTGAGAAGAATGTCCCTTACATTGGTGATCAGTAAGAAGAATGTCCCTTACATTGGTGATCAGTGGGAAGAATGTTCCTTACATTGGTGATCAGTGAGAAGAATGTCCCTTACATTGGTGAT
Source organism: Rana kukunoris (assembly GCA_029574335.1). Taxonomy (NCBI): domain Eukaryota; kingdom Metazoa; phylum Chordata; class Amphibia; order Anura; family Ranidae; genus Rana; species Rana kukunoris. Next base: position 225,479,950 of record CM056055.1, on the reverse strand, counting down.
CAGTGAGAAGAATGTCCCTTACATTGGTGATCAGTGAGAAGAATGTTCCTTACATTGGTGATCAGTGAGAAGAATGTCCCTTACATTGGTGATCAGTGGGAAGAATGTCCCTTACATTGGGCATCAGTGAGAAGAATGTCCCTTACATTGGTGGTCAGTGAGAAGAATGCCCCTTACATTGGTGATCAGTGAGAAGAATGTCCCTTACATTGGTGATCAGTGAGAAGAATGTCCCTTACATTGGTGATCAGTGAGAAGAATGTCCCTTACATTGGTGATCAGTGAGAAGAATGTCCCTTACATTGGTGATCAGTGGGAAGAATGTCCCTTACATTGGTGATCAGTGAGAAGAATGTCCCTTACATTGGTGATCAGTGGGAAGAATGTTCCTTACATTGGTGATCAGTGAGAAGAATGTTCCTTACATTGGTGATCAGTGAGAAGAATGTCCCTTACATTGGTGATCAGTGGGAAGAATGTTCCTTACATTGGTGATCAGTGAGAAGAATGTTCCTTACATTGGTGATCAGTGAGAAGAATGTCCCTTACATTGGTGATCAGTGAGAAGAATGTTCCTTACATTGGTGATCAGTGAGAAGAATGTCCCTTACATTGGTGATCAGTGAGAAGAATGTCCCTTACATTGGTGATCAGTGAGAAGAATGCTCCTTACATTGGTGATCAGTGAGAAGAATGTTCCTTACATTGGTGATCAGTGAGAAGAATGTCCCTTACATTGGTGATCAGTGAGAAGAATGTCCCTTACATTGGTGATCAGTGAGAAGAATGTCCCTTACGTTGGTGATCAGTGAGAAGAATGTCCCTTACATTGCTGATCAGTGAGAAGAATGTCCCTTACATTGGTGATCAGTGGGAAGAATGTTCCTGACATTGGTGATCAGTGAGAAGAATGTCCCTTACATTGCTGATCAGTGGGAAGAATGTCCCTTACATTGGTGATCAGTGAGAAGAATGTTCCCTTGTCTGCTCTCTCAGAGGTGATGGTTTGTTCTTATAGTACATTGAGTTTCTCTTTAACATCAGAGTTGCCAGTTGTCTCTGGCGGTCCTTTAAGGACCCGCACCCAGGCATAGTAGGTGGGGTCTTGTGACAATGGTTTCCCGCCAAGCTGATTAAACACTGCGGTAATTTGAAGACATATTTGAGCAATCTCCGAACATTATTGCAGCTGCTGGAATCGCAGCCCCTACTGGCAGTGGACACGGCGGATAATGAGGCGGGGTGTGCCGCAGACGCTTCGCTGGTGTAAAAAGAGGGATTGAAGAGTCCCGGGAAGTGCAGCGCTGGGAATAGCAATGAAAAAATAATTGCAATAATCCTTTTCTGTTTATAGGAGACATTAAATTAGGAAAATCCTTGTTTGATGATTTAGAAAGTCTAGAGGGAGTTTACACAGCGACAACACGCTCACTTGAAAGGAGCTGCGAAGGTAAAGCTTGATTTGTCTTTAATAATAACTTCTGGAAATGACTCGCGTGCGCGCCAAGGGGAGGTCCCTCAAAGGTGAAATTCACATTCTCATCGCTAAAGACCCTCAAAATTAGGTGAAAATCTATAGCTGGTGGTCTTTCTATTAGATTTTATCAAATATGTTTTTGTATTTACAAATCTCTTCTATTCTGATGTCATTTGCCTTTAGGAAGGCGGCTGAATTTTACAAGCACCGTGATTGATCTTCAAGAAAGATCTCCAACATTTGACAGCATGCAGGGAAAGATTTATGGGACGTTTACAAGGCTTCCCCTGGGAGATCACCAAACAGGAATTGAGGAAATATCTGCCGACTGGGATTTTGGTCCTCCTGTACTCCAAGTCCAGGATAGCAGTTAAAACCAGACTGGGATATTTTTGAAAACGGTTAACCAGTATAACCGAGATATATATACCGTATATATATATATATATATATATATATATATATATATATATACGAAAGATCATAGACTTCATATCGTGCGATAGAGATTGGAGGCAGGGGGAGATTGTGGCACCGCAGAGGGGAATGGAGGCAGGGGGTGATTGTGGCACCGCAGAGGGGGATGGAGGCAGGGGGTGATTGTGGCACCGCAGAGGGGGATGGAGGCAGAGGGTGATTGTGGCACCGCAGAGGGGGGTGGAGGCAGGGGGTGATTGTGGCACCGCAGAGGGGGGTGGAGGCAGGGGGTGATTGTGGCACCGCAGAGGGGGGTGGAGGCAGGGGGTGATTGTGGCACCGCAGAGGGGGGTGGAGGCAGGGGGTGATTGTGGCACCGCAGAGGGGGATGGAGGCAGGGGGAGATTGTGGCACCGCAGAGGGGGATGGAGGCAGGGGGAGATTGTGGCACCGCAGAGGGGGATGGAGGCAGGGGGTGATTGTGGCACCGCAGAGGGGGATGGAGGCAGGGGGTGATTGTGGCACCGCAGAGGGGGGTGGAGGCAGGGGGAGATTGTGGCACCGCAGAGGGGGATGGAGGCAGGGGGAGATTGTGGCACCGCAGAGGGGGATGGAGGCAGGGGGAGATTGTGGCACCGCAGAGGGGGGATGGAGGTAGGGGGCGATTGTGGCACCGCAGAGGGGGATGGAGGCAGGGGGAGATTGTGGCACCGCAGAGGGGGATGGAGGCAGGGGGAGATTGTGGCACCGCAGAGGGGGATGGAGGCAGGGGGTGATTGTGGCACCGCAGAGGGGGATGGAGGCAGGGGGAGATTGTGGCACCGCAGAGGGTGGTGGAGGCAGGGGGAGATTGTGGCACCGCAGAGGGTGGTGGAGGCAGGGGGAGATTGTGGCACCGCAGAGGGGGGTGGAGGCAGGGGGTGATTGTGGCACCGCAGAGGGGGATGGAGGCAGGGGGTGATTGGAGGCAGGGGGCCTGGGGGAGATTGGAGGCAGGTGGATATTGGAGGCAGGGGGAGATTGTGGCACCGCAGAGGGGGGTGGAGGCAGGGGGTGATTGGAGGCAGGGGGCCTGGGGGAGATTGGAGGCAGGGGGATATTGTGGCACCGCAGAGGGGGATGGAGGCACGGGGAGATTGGAGGAAGGGTGAGATTGTGGCACCGCAGAGGGGGGTGGAGGCAGGGGGTGTTGGTGGCAGAGGGGGATGTGACTAAATAATTTGCCCTTATTATATAAAAAATAACAAAAATTATTTTTTTTACCTTAATATCTACCTTAAATCACATTGCTATATGCCTAGTGTACTTGTTTGTAGCCTAAATACTGAAAATTGCACCTAAAAATGTAATTTAGTAACTTTTATGAAATGCCCGTATAAACGTGGCTGCGCCAGTAAATTTCGGGTGTCGTGCCAGTAAATTTCAATCTGGTAGGTTGGCAACCCTGGTTGTCTTCAGTGGAATGTAGGAGTCGGTAATGAGTCACAGAATGACCCGTCGGGTGAGCGGGAGAGCCTCGCCATCATAGAAGTACTTGCAAATCTTCTGTCTGGAAGCGGATCCTACACATCCTTCTATCAGAGGACATTTATGAGCAGCCAGCTCCATCTGGAATTGAGGTGTTTATGGCCTCCGGGTCTCAGACCTGATCAGCCATACAGATTAACACCTGTGTCTGTATCGTGCAGAACCAGAATGCAAATCCACCCCCCCCAATCCCAAAGAAAGCCATCCCATGGCCCTCAGGAATTTCCTAATCGTCTGTTACTGCCAATAAAAAGCATTCCCCGCAGTACTCCACCATTCCTTGATGACCTTTTATGGAAAATCCAGTCTATTGATTATTTCAACATCATTCTGTTATTAAAACTGCAAAATGCCGCAATTTTAGCCTTTTTGTTGCAAATATTGGAATATGTGGAATGTTGCAAAAAAAAAAAAAAAGAAATACAAAAAAAGCCTGTTTAGTTTTTACTGTAATGTGAAAGGTGAATTACAGTATTTAAAAAAAAATATATCAAAAATGGTTTAAATGAAATTATGCTCAGAAATGTATGCAGCAGTTTGTTTTATGGGTGGAGGGCTACCTTGAAGTGTCTAGAGAATCTATAAATCAAGCTTCAATCTTCTGGATATTCCGCTACCTGTGTTATGTAGTCTTGCTGTGTGGCAAGGTTTATGCATTTTTCATATTGGAATTGAGTCAAGTCATTTAGCTGTACAGGTGGTCATTGCTTTCTACAGATTAATCACTTTAAATGTCCTTTATTTTCAAGCGAAAAACATATTTGGATTTACGGGCCGATTCACTATTGCCGTTTTAGTGTGCGGGTTGGTCTGTGTTGTATGCCTGCGGTTGGTGTCTGGTGCCTTCCATTGTTACAAGGCATCATTCCAATACAAGGCACCACCCCCCCCCCTTTTTTTTTTTTAACACCTGTGACCTTTAATTCATTATCTGAGCTGCAGAAACGGGCGGTGACTTTAGGTGAGCTCCATCATGTTCCAAAAATGTGCAGCATGTCTGCATTTGACCACAGCCCACTGCAACACACCTGGCAGCATTGTAGTTTGAAACAGTTTTTTCTATGCGCCCTTGCAGTGACTGGCTTTTATCAGGTGCAAAAAAATCACTAGTCATGGCTGCCAGGACCTAGATCACCTACTGGTGACACTGTGGTTACAAGAGTGTTAGGGTCCTTTCACACGGAGCGGACCGTTTTTCGGTCCGCTCCGTGTGTCCGTCAGCTCAGCGGGGGGGTCTCCGCTCAGCTGTCGGCGGACGGGGCGGTCCCCGCCCACTGTGCAGGGACCGCCCTGTCTCTCCTCCGCTCTCCCCTATGGGGAGTCGGATGGAAACGGACCGTCTGTCCGTTTGCATCCGATCCGTTTGGGCGGACGGAAGAAAAATAGGGCATTCTTCCGTCCACAAAAACGGATGCGGATCTGGCAGACGTTAGCGGATGCATCATCCGCTAACGGATCCGCTCCCATAGGGAAGCATTGAGGTCCGTTACCGGACGTCCAAAAAACGGACGAACGGAACGGACCTGTGAAAGGACCCTAAGGCTGTAGCTCCTGTGTCCACCAGCAGGTGTCTTCCACTGAAGGTAGGAGGTACTGATAGAGGAAGGACTAAATGCCCTCCCAGCAGCCAGCATCAAGTGGAGATTGACTACTGGGATCAGCTGGTTGCTGGGAGGGTATTTAGTCCCTCCTCTATCAGTATCTCCAGTTTGTGTTTTGCTCTGCTTCTCAGATACTGCTTGCCTTTTGTCCTGACACTGCTCTTTGCCTTTTACCTACTACACCATTTTGCCTTGTACCTACCCCCCTCCCCCCTCTGTTCCTGATTTACAGTCCTGGTTTCCTCTTATTCTTGCATCTCCAGTGTTACCCTGTGATCTGTGTTTCTCATGTTGTATGTATTGTATCATTGTTGGCTTGTTAGGCATTTTGTCTTTGGTTTACTTATGCCTTCACATTTTGCTGTGTTTTCTATTTGCTAATGGTTGGATGTGTTTTGTTTTACTGTTATAAAATTTGCTCAAAGCATGCACAGTGTAGCCACGCAGCTTTTTGCCATCCCTGCTGCTGATTCCTGACAGCGGCACATAGTGTCAACGACAGGGTCGTCTTAAAGGGTCACTAAAGGAAAACATTTTTTTTGCTGAAATGAATGTTTACAGGGTATAGAGACATAAAAGTTAATTGATTCCTTTTCAAAATGATTAAAAATAGATAAAAATCAATCATATAATGTGCATGCAGGCTTTGCGGCAGGGTGGGCTCATGGACCAGCTGCTTCTGGGAAAGGGCAGGGGCCCCTCATGCAGCTGGGGCCCCTGGGCAGTGCCCAGGTGTTCCCTCTCATTAAGACAGCCCTGGTCAACGATCCCCTAGGGGTCTATTTAGCAATGTTTTCATGCAAATTTCCCCCCAAGATTCACACATTTTTCATGTTGCAATAAATGAGAAAGATATGTGAATCATGGGTGAAAACATCAATAAATAGAACTTCAAGGCTATGTTGGGGTATTTTGGAAGCTAAACCTATTTTTAATTCGGCCAATAGGGGCTTTAGTGATTGCCTCACCCATTATAAGCTCCAATGAATAAGATTCCAAAGGTTTTTCTTTCCTCGGTGGGGGTTATTCAGAGGTGCCGTTACTGCAAGGTATGAGGAATTTGCTGGTAATTTGTCAGGAATGGTATTTGTTCACACTCGGGTTGAACCCCCGGCCTTTTGTCCACACATAAACCTTCTTAACTCTCAGACAAAAGAAAATCTGAAATAGTTGTTGTTAATGTCACCTTGATAAACTGGTCAGTTGTGTTCTGTCACGAGATTCCACGTGTTCTTCCACCGTCCTGCACGGTTCCTGAGAAGGTGTCGGTTGGAAGAACTGGTTGACCATTGTTCAAGAAGTCCATTTACACGTTTGTCCTGAAGGACGGAGGGCCGGCCCTTAAGCCGATTAGAGCCAGGTGTTCGCTTATCTCAGCCGATCTTTGTGAACTTTCAGGTTTTGCAAAGTATGTGTGAAATTTTTGGTTTTTCTTCCAATGGTAGTAAAGTCCGCTTCGTGATTTTTTTTTTCTAACTACAGGTAAGTTCACCTGTAGGTAAAGTGAATATCTCCTAACCAAGCACGTCTATTTAGCAATGTTTTCATTGTGGCTGAACACCATTATTAACCACCTCCATACCGGGGGGGGGGGGGGCACTTACTTACGCACCTTTCCGCTCAAGCTAATTTTCAGCTTTCAGAGCTGTCACATTCTGAATGACAATTGCGCGGTCGTGCTACACTGCACCCAAACAAAATTGGCCTCCTTTTCCCCCCACAAATAGAGCTTTCTTTTGGTGGTATTTGATCACCTCTGCGGTTTTTTTTGGGTTTTTTTTTTCCGCAACAACTAAAAAAACTGAAAAATTTTTTCTGTAATTTTTTTTGTAAATAAGTACGTTTTCTCTTTCAATTATGGGCACTGATATGGTGGCACTGATGGACAACGATGAGGTAGTACTGATGGACACCGATGAGGTAGTACTGATGGGCACTGATAGGCGGCGCTGGTATGTGGCACTGATGGGCACTCATAGGCGGCACTGGGCACTTATGGGTGTCACTGGTGGGTACTTATGGGTGGCACAGATGGGCACTGATAGGTGGGCACTGGGCATGGATGGGCACTGTGGGGTGGCACTGATGGACACTGAAGGGTGGCACTGATGGACACTGAGGGGTGGCACTGATGGATCCATGTTGCCAGTCAGTGCCTATTTGTGTTTTTTTTTTTTTTTTTTTACTGTCCTTTTTTTATAAAAAAAAAATAATAAAATTTGTCCTTTTTTTTTTGCCCTTCCCTGGTGGTCCAGTGTGGCGATCCGAGGAGGGGCTGCACTGATAAACAATCAGCGCGAACCCCCCTTGTCAGAAGAGCCGCCGATCGGCTCTCCTCTACTCGCGTCTGTTTACATCGTGATCAGCCATGATTAGACATGATTGAACACGTGGTAAAGAGCCTCTACCGGTCAGACTGACACCCCCCGATTCGTGCTGCACGTTCCCACTGGTCCCTGCTGTCTTCTGGGACCTGTGTGTATCCCAGAAGACAGCGGGGGGGACAGAGAAGGTGCCGAATGTGGCGTAGGTCACCATAGTGATCGATGTCCGGAAGTAGGAGAAAATACCTTGAGATCATTGACAAGATTCTCCCATGTAGTTCTTGGCGGATTCCTCACCGTTCTCATGATCATTGAAACTCCACAAGGTGAGATCTCGTACTGAGCCCCAGACCGACGGGTAGTGACTGTTATTTTGTGTTTCTTCCATTTGCGAATAATGCCACCAACTGTGGTCACCCTCCCACCAAGCTGCTTGGCGATGGTCTTGTAGCCCATTCCAGCCTTGTGTAGGTCTCCAATCTCCTCCCCGACATCCTTGGACAGATCTTTGGTCTCCCCCATAATGGAGAGATCGGAATCTGATTGCTTCTGTGGACAGGTGTCTTTTATAAAGGTTACAAGCTGAGATTAGGAGCAATCCCTTTTGAGAGCATGCTCCTAATCTCAGCTTGTTACCTGTATAGAAGACACCCGGGAGGCCGAAATCTTGCCGATTGATCGGGGATCACATACTTATTTTAACTCATTAAAATCCAAATCAATTTATAACTTTTTTGAAATTCGTTTTTCTGGATATTTTTGTCGTTCTTCTGTCTCTCGGCTTGGGAGAAGTGAGTTACCGCTCCGGGTGGGTGTGCTGAGCAATCAATGACTTCTCAGGAGATCAAGGGTGCCGGCAATGCACAAGGCAAATGGTAGAGGCCATAGGTGTGCGCAGCCTATTACATTAGGGTGTGCACCTTAAAGCTCAAACACACATGTGTATATATATATATATATGGCAATGGACAGTGTCAGTAGAACAGTTGATGGATTTTTATTTTATTATTACTTTTATAATTTTTTTACAATATATTTTTTCAATAATTTTTTATTATTTTCTTTTACAATTTTTTAGGAACACCATTGGGGGGCTTTGGTGAGATATCAGGGGCCTAAACCAACCCCTGATATCTCACTTTTGAGACAAAGAAAGGGACTGAGGACAGAGATTCCTGAGTCCCTTTCTCTGCAGCCAAGTAGCAGGGGCAATCTGTGCAGCACAGGGTGATTAGGGTGTGCCTGGGCACACCTGGCACACCCTGTGCGCACGCCTATGGTAGAGGGTATGAAATGGACAGCTGCACTAAAAAAAAAACTTTGATGGTTGTCTTGATTGTAAAACAAATGAAAAATGCACTACAAAGTATAGGGATGGCAGCCTACGCGTTTCATACTAGTGGTTAGTGCTTAATCACATGATTAAGCACTAATCTATAGTGTGAAATGCGTAGGATGTCATCCCTATTTCTTGCTGTGCTTTGTAGTGCACTTCCCATTTTGTTTTACAATAAAGACAACCCTCAAAGGTTTTCTGGAGTGCGGCTGTCCATTTCATAGCCTCTACCATTCTGTCTCTCACTGTTATAATAAACCGACCAATGAAATTATAGACTGAGCAGTTTTTCGTCAGTGGGGCAAACGTACAAAATCAGCAGGGGGTCAAATACTTTTTTCTTTCCCTGTAGTCTTGGGTTAGCAGGCTTTGTGGTAATTATTCTGGGCCTCCTGTATAACACAGATAGACAACACTGCCGGATCCGGTTAAATCCCCCTCTTCTTGGCCCTTGTGGCATTGCCATATCCAGGTTTTGCATTAGCCTCTCTGTTGGTCCATTGAGGTTTTTCAGGGGTTAAACGGCACTTTATCGCGCTCTGACCTTTCCGCGTTTCCGCTCTCCCAGTCGGCCCACCTCAGTATCCAGGGAGAGTCGGGAATTGAGACGTGCAAAGTTTTAATAGCCGCCCTGACATTTTGGCTAACGCAGACTTATTCGCTCCCAGATGTGGCGGAAAGGTCCAGACACCGGTAACGTCCGACCGACAGGACCCCCCCCCCACAGGGCCCCCACACCGCCAATTTATTTCCCTTTGTAAGAAGACAATTGAGAGTTCCTGTCCTCCTTTTCCTGGTGAAAGGTTTGCTAACATCATACGAGGCGACAGACGCATGCAGGTGGAGCGCGCACCTGGGTGTCAGCGGCTGGCGCTGGCGAGATGTCATGGAACATTGCAAATGAGAAGATCATTAGTTGTCGGGGAAAGACAATTATTGATCATTAGAGCAGATTAAGAAGTCACGGGGTGAGAGGGAACGCTGGAGGTGGAAGAAGAGAGAAACCCGCGTTGATTACGGCAGTGTGGCCGACTTCTCCATCGTTCAGATGATACCGGGCCGCTTCCGCCATTTCTGAGAGAGTCCAGGTGGGCAAGTAATGTGAACCTGTTGTCTGGACACAGAGGGCCAGATCCTCTAACAAGTTACGTCGGCGTATCTCGAGAATCGCCGCGTAACTTCTAGGATGCTCCGGCGTATCTTTTTTCTGTATTCAGAAAGCAAGATACGCCGGAATTTTGCTAAGATACGACCGGCGTAAGTCTCTTACGCCGTCGTATCTTAGTTGCATATTTACGCTGGCCGCTAGGTGGCGCTTCCGTCGATTTACGCGTCGAATGTGCAAATGAGCTAGATACGCTGATTCACGAACGTACTTGCGCCCGGCGCTTTTTTTTTTCGTCGTTTGCGTAAGCGTATGTCCAGCGTAAAGTTACCCCTGCTATATGAGGCGTACGCAATGTTAAGTATGGACGTCGGGACAGCGTCAAATTTTCCGTCGTTTGCGTAAAACGTTCGCAAAATGTGTGTAAGTTACGTTCACGACTAAACCATTGAGTATTTGCGGCGTAATTTTGAGTATGCGCACTGGGATACGTCCACGGTCAGCGCATGCGCCGTTCGTTAGAAACGTCTTTTACGTGGGGTCATGGTCAGGGGCGGACTAACAACTCATGGGGCCCCCGGGCAATAGAAGATTATGGGGCCCCCGGGCTTACAGATGGCCACCATGCCAGGAGGCAGTGCAGAGGCGGGGCAGCTAAAATCTCGGGATTTTCACATCAAAAGCATGTCGGGATTCGGACATATCAGGGACAGATGTAAAAAAACACAGATATTTACATACTGTCCCTGGTTTTACGAAGCTTGGCAACCCTGATGGGGCCCCCTAGTGGCATGGGGCCCTCGGGCAGTGCCGAGTGACTCAATGGTCAGTCCGCCCCTGGTCATGGTTGATTACCATGCAACACGCCCACTCCAAGCCTACTTTGAATTACCCGGTATTTACATACTGTCCCTGGTTTTACGAAGCTTGGCAACCCTGATGGGGCCCCCTAGTGGCATGGGGCCCTCGGGCAGTGCCGAGTGACTCAATGGTCAGTCCGCCCCTGGTCATGGTTGATTACCATGCAACACGCCCACTCCAAGCCTACTTTGAATTACCCGGGCTTACGCCGGCCCATTTACGCTACGCCGCCGTAACTTAGGACGCAAGTGCTTTGAGAATACTGCACTTGCGTCCAAAGTTGCGGCGGCGTAGCGTAAATACGTTACGCTACGCCCCGCTCGAAGTTACGCCGCCCTACGAGAATCTGGCCCAGAAATGTACCACAACTGGTGCACACAGAATCTGGTGCCGCTGTGCATAATAACCAATCGGCTTCTAACTTCAGCTTTTCAATGAAGCTTTGGCAACAGAGGCGTGGCTTTACGTTTGTGGGCCCCGATGCAAAAGTTGACCTGGGCCCCTCTTCACGCACTACTTCCACTTCCAAATGGTGCATGCATCATTTCTGGCAGAGCCCTGCATCACGTGTTGGTGCATTGCGTTTGAGGTGCTTTTGGGGTGCCGTTCAGAATGAGCGACACCGCAACGCACCAACACGTGTAACACGCTTTGCCGCAATAATGTAATCGGCCTCTTAATGGTTTCAGTAATGACAGATAATAAATTGCATTTCCATCGGAATGACAGGGAACGCCTGCTGCTCATTCACCTCATTACTATATCATCTGCCTGGGCCCCTCCCCCCCCCCCAACGCGTTCCGCTCACAAATGAGCTTGTGGAGCATTTGTCAGGGTGGAGGGTCTCGATTTCTAAACCTCACCCAACCTTTTATATTTGTTCTTCCCTTTTCTGAGCAGCCGTTTGATGGTCGTTGGTCGGCCTCTCCCAGCGCCGACGTCCGAGCATCTCTTCAGCTTTTTAGTCAGGCAGAAAATGCGTTGCTTAATTAGTCATGGCAGGTACAAGATGTCGGAGACAATGCGGCGGGCGTGGGAGGGGAGCTGACCGGTCACGCTCAGCAAAAGGTGGAAGGTTAGAGGCATGCCATAGAGTTCTGTCTCCAAGTGCACATTGATTGCCATCGCTGAAATGTTTTCCTGGAAGTCGCTTTTTATTTTTTTTGCTGTTTCATATTTAATGCTTGCATTTCATACACGAGTAAAGCCTGCCTCTAGTGGCTAACTAGGAATGTGGCGTGCAATTTTCTCTCAACCGCAAAGATAAAACGCTCTTCCCACATGCAGGGCTGGTGCAAGGATCTTTGACGCCTTAGGCAAAACCTCATTTTGCCCCCCCCCCCCCCCCCCCCCCCCCGGCTCCATACCTGACTCCACCTTTTCCCTGCCCATGTAAACTCCACCTTTTAATTGAAGCGCTCATTAAATTCTTCAACCTCACCAGCACCCAACAAATTCAGCCTCACCAGCGCCCATCGAATGCAGCCTCACCAGCGCCCATCAAATGTAGCCTCACCAGCGCCCGTCGAATGCAGCCTCGCCAGCGCCCATCGAATGCAGCCTCGCCAGCGCCCATCGAATGCAGCCTCGCCAGCGCCCATCGAATGCAGCCTCGCCAGCGCCCATCGAATGCAGCCTCGCCAGCGCCCATCGAATGCAGCCTCGCCAGCGCCCATCGAATGCAGCCTCGCCAGCGCCCATCGAATGCAGCCTCGCCAGCGCCCATCGAATGCAGCCTCGCCAGCGCCCATCGAATGCAGCCTCGCCAGCGCCCATCGAATGCAGCCTCGCCAGCGCCCATCGAATGCAGCCTCGCCAGCGCCCATCGAATGCAGCCTCGCCAGCGCCCATCGAATGCAGCCTCGCCAGCGCCCATCGAATGCAGCCTCGCCAGCGCCCATCGAATGCAGCCTCGCCAGCGCCCATCGAATGCAGCCTCGCCAGCGCCCATCGAATGCAGCCTCGCCAGCGCCCATCGAATGCAGCCTCGCCAGCCCCCATCAATGCAGCCTACCAGTGCCCATCAATGAATGTTTTCTTGCTTACATTCATTCTGGGACACGGTCCTCTGCTGCTGACACTATGTGCGAACGGAGCGGCAGCTGCCTGCTGAGACTTAGTTGCTTGCTGCAGAGAGAAGAGAGTAGGAACACCAGTGGCCAGGCACTCTAGGCAGCTGCCTAGTTTGCCTAGTGGTAGCACCAGCCATGCCCACATGAAAACAGTAAATAGAAAAGGTTTTCAATCTTTGGCAGAGAGAAGCAGGAACAGTAAAGCGCAGTCACTATTACGTGGGAAGCAGAAGCTGCACGTCTGAGCAGCAGATTGTTACAAGTACTGTATACATAGAAACAATGTTTCTTTTTTTTTTCATTTTAACATTCGCACAGCTGATACGCTTTATTTATGTTAATCTGTTCCCATTTACACGCTTGTCTAAAGGACGGGAGAAAGATCTCATGTTCCGTTTTAAGCTTCCGAGGACGTTGATTTTTTTTTCCCCGGAGTCATTAGTCATTACCTGTGCCCGAGCAACAGGCCGCCTTTAATCTGCTGAAACGCTAAGCTGCTAATTTCAACATTGGTGTTTTGTGTAGAGTGTAGACAATGAACCCCTCCCCCCCCCCATTCAGATTGCGTCCCCCGCAGGTCAAATTCTCGGTCGCCGCTCGTGTTTGATCTCCCCGAGCCCTGCGCGGATTAATTTGAGTTCTGTGACGAGTTTATAGAGCGCTGTGAAGGAGTTGCTCACTTGAGTGGAGCCGGCGCTCCGTGGCGCGTCTTTGTGGCCGCGGAATCCGCGATAACTCATCTAATGGGGTCTGGCATCAAAGGAGGAATTTAAAAATAAATTTAATTACAGGCTCTGAGCGTTCCGCGTCCAACTCGCTCACTTCCGTAAAGTCTTTGCGGATGAACAAGGGACATACATTGGTCCCTATGAGATTGCGGGTGTCGGCGGATAAAACCCGTGTTCATCCGATCCCCCCATAGGGGAGAGCAGAAAAAAGACAGGGCGGTCCCTGCACAGTGTGCGGGGGCCGCCCTGTCATCCGCCGGCTCAGCAGGGATCAACGGAGCGATCCCTGCTGAGCATACGGAGGCGGATCATTACTGATCTGCCCCGTGTGAAAGGAGCCTTAAACTGGAGGTCCGCCCCAAATTTTTAAAATGAGGACTATTGCCTGTCCAGGGTGCCCGCGATGTCGGCACCCAAAGCCGATCTATCACTCGGCTCTCATGTGCTGCCGCAGCCTAGGGTGACCACATTCCCAAACGGCCATTCAGGGACCCCCTTCCCATCAGCTTGTGCTGTACGCAGAAGAACTGATCACGCCCCTTCAAAAAAGCCAGCCACTTTACTCATTGACAGCACTTGTCCTGACTGGCCGAAACCCGTTTTACCTTGTTCCAATGCTGGCTTTGCACTGCCCTGCTGTGATTGGACACAAGAGGTGGGATTTATGATTTCTCCAATCACAAGCAGGGGGTGGGGATTGTGCCTCTCCAGACATTCCCGGCCAGGACAAGTGCTGACAGTGAGTAAAGTGGCGATGCAGTGGCTTTTTTTGGGGGCGACAGATAGAGGGGTGTCGGCTTCATTCTGGGACACTGTATTGTCCTGGAATGAAGGTGCCCGGGACCTGGGACAGACCTGCAAAATGCGGGACTGTCCGGGGGGCGATCCGGGACACGTGGTCACCCTACCGCTGCCATCTTCGGTAAGGGAATCAGGAAGTAATGCCTTGTGGCTTCACTTCCTGGTTCCCTACTGAGCATGTGCGACTAACGCTGGTCCTTGCAGTCTTCTGGGACCTGTTTGTCTGGCGGCCTCCTGTTCTAATGCTACCCACAATTTTGTGTCACCATGCCGGCACCAGTCAACGACCTGGCGGACAATTTTAAAGCATGCTATCCCAAATTTGTTGGCGGAAAATCTGACAATTGTCCGATGGAGCGTACAAACGGTCGGATTTCACGACAACAGCCTGTCATCACACAATTCTCGCTGGAAAACATGATCATGTGTACTGGCCTTAAGACTAAAGGGGAGGTCAGATTTTAAATTTCCCCGATATTTTATTGGCTTCTGTGACCCCCGTGGAGGATTTTTCCTCACTTCCTGTCCCTGTGACACCCAACCAAGATCTAGGTGAAGGGCAGTTGTTACCGGGAACAGGAAGGACATTTTTCTAACTCTTCTTGTTTTTGGCTTTCCTGTGTCCCAATTGGAGTGAATCCCCCATCATGTTCCTGTCCTGAGCAACAAGCTCTTCCCTAAATCCCGCAGTGAATATACGGCCCTGCCTTGCCACCAGTTTTCTAGATCCTCGCCCTCTCCTGCTCCTGGGGCTGCCGGTGAGTTTGCTGGCTCCTTGGTGGGTTTGGGGGAGCGGAGGATGCCGGGAACGCGGACACCACACCAGGAGCACACGGAATAATTAGGTTGTGATGTCAGAGGCCGGGCGGCTGTGAGGTTGCTGCGGAGACGTCTCCTCTTGTCTGAGGGTCGCGCGGTTTGGCCGTGCGGAGAATACAAGTGGCCTCATTTAGCAGCATGGGAGGACGCGGAGCTGAGAGGCAGCAATTTCAAGCTGTACGGGCGGACGCTGAGAGCGCGCTCGGAAAGACACATCACCTTAATTTGCTCACTTTTAACTAATAACAAGAACTTCCCTACCTCCGGCCCCCCACCGTGCACCCGCTGCGCCGCCGCCCCCCCCCCCAATCAATGATGGCTGTCGTCAGGAAACGTCAGCATCCATTATGGAGGGGCTCCAGACTAACAATCCCTTTGGGTGGGGGGGGGGGGGAGCGTTCATCATTCAGAGACCAACTTTCTGACCGTTTTCTGTGGTTCCTCATAAGATAGAAACCAACAGGCGCCAATCTTCAATACAAAGCGACACAATTTGATATAAAAGTAATTCTGTAAATTGTAACAATTTCCTATAATGAAAAAAAAAAATCTTCATTCGAAAAATATGTTCAAGGACAACCGGACAGAATGAGGAGTGTGCGACAGGGCTGTCTTACTGATAGGGCACACCTGGGCCCTGCTCAGGGGCCCCAGCTGCTTGGGGGGGCCCCTGCACTTTCCCCAAAGCAGCTGGTCCTTGAGCCGACGCTGCCCCAAAATTGGGGGCCCCATGGTAGCACTAAGAGTAATAGATACACAGGGGGGGCAGTCTGCCTCCTACCTACTTGATGTCTGTTTACCTGCACTGTCATCATTGTAGGGGCCCCAGAGCATTACTTTGCCCAGGGGCCCATGATGCTATTAAGATGGCCCTGGTGTTCGAGTCCTTACTGGTCTGTTCCCAATACACACCTTCCTGAAGAAATTAGGGGGTGGGGGGCGACCATTGGCTGGAACACTCAAGACGAGAGAATGTCACCAGCACACCACGGATCTCCTCCCTGGGTCCATAGCTTTATTTAGCGATCACATTATTACAGCAGAAGGCAGATTTCGGAGCCTCGCAGGACCCCTTTATCAGGCCTATGATTTCACATGCCTGATGAAGGGGTCCTGCGAAGCTCCGAAATCTGCCTTCTGCTGTAATAATATGATTGCTGAACAAAGCTTTAGGCCAGATTCACACTTGTGCAAATCGCATGAGTGTTCCCTGCGTCCAATTCGCATGACCCGCTCTCTATGGAGCCGGGTCACACAGCTCCGGGGGCGGCCGCGGTCCGCACTAAAAAAGGGTCCTGTGTGTCTTTTAGGCTCAGTTTTCAGGCCCGATTCGCTCCTGAAACGGTGAACAGGGACTTCCCTGTGTCTGAACAAGACAAAACAAAAGGGCTATTTGATTAATTTTTAACCCCTAGGCACCAAGCACATGCAACCATGCAGCCTCTCAGCGGCTAGGCTTTGGCGCAGCGGGGCAGCATAGTTGTGTGCATTAGCGCAGAGAGCACAGGTTCCAGGCACAGTGACCGGCGGCTCGCAAAAAGCTCCCGAACGCTTCTTATGATCTGGAGTTTTCTGATCGCAAGCCCTGCCCTGCCTCCCGGAATGCCAAACCCCTTAAAGGGCCAGCGTAGCCGGAGCAAAGAAGTTAATAGTCAAAGCAAACTTCTCCATCCATCCATGTCTCCATTAAAGGTGTGCACAGGGCACACCCTAATCGCTGCATGCTATGCCGATTTACCCCTACTGCCCCTACCCCTACTGCCTTGGCTTCCCCTGGGCTGCACCACTACTGACCCCCCCACCCTCAGCAGTGCTGCTGACTTTCTTCCTCCTCCTCTCTCCCAGCTCCTGCGGGGGATGTTTCAGGATGGAGAGTAGGGGAAGGGGCTGGTTAATATGTAATTTACCATCCCCTTCCTTTTCTAAATGAACACAGTGAACACACTCACTCGCCGTGTTCATTCATAACTGATGCATGGTCGACTGTGAAGCCGCTCAGCACAGAGCACCCTCTGCCCTTAGCTCAGGCATGCCTGCAGGAGCTTAGCTGAGAGGAACCTCTCCTCCCCTTCTGGGATGTATGACATTATTGCCTAGGCAAGGAACCAGGAAGTAAGAAATCTAAAAAGAAAAGTTCAAAAAAATATATCTATTTAATAGATAGAACAAGCAAGCAGATTTAGAAGTGTATTGATTGGCTGCCGGCTTGTTGTGGTTCATTAATGCTGAGAGCCCTGAAGGGAGAGGCAGCCAGGCAAATGGCATTTTCAGGGATGGCAGGCAGCGGTTTCCTTTAGACAACTTTTCTTTCCTGAGATCCATAGAGCCGTCCATGCGGCGTCCGCTGTTTTTTTTTTTTGCTGATCACCCAGAAGATGTAGAACCCTCTGATAATCCCCGTCTGGATAATGCCGTCTCCCTCCCGTATCTGGCATCAGAGCCGCGTAAATGGAGCCCAGAAATTTAATTTCATCAACTATTTATGGTGCGGTTGCTGAAGAAGCAGCACTGGTAATAGCGATAATGCATCTGATCTGGAAAGCTCCTCTTACCGTCTCTCGGATAATGTCTGTCGGCTTGGCCAGGGCTCTGCAGGCGCTGGGGGGGGCCTCTGCAGGCGCTGGGGGGGGCCTCTGCAGGCGCTGGGGGGGCCTCTGCAGCTGCGTATTTCAGGTGAAATGTATTTTCATGTTAAAGCTTCCCTCCACCTATAGCTGGTATATAGAACCTACAGTATCTACTGTAACCTGCAGACAACCCAAGTTTTTCACACCTGAGCGTTTTCCCATTTTGTTTGCGCTTTTTTGGTGTTTTTATAGAGCTATGGTGTGGGGTGCAGGGGACGAGGACACTATGTTGTGGGGTGCAGGGGACAGAGGACACTATGGTGTGGGGTGCAGGGGACAGAGGACACTATGGTGTGGGGTGCAGGGGACGAGGACACTATGTTGTGGGGTGCAGGGGACAGAGGACACTATGTTGTGGGGTGCAGGGGACAGAGGACACTATGGTGTGGGGTGCAGCGGACAGAGGACACTATGGTGTGGGGTGCAGGGGACAGAGGACACTATGGTGTGGGGTGCAGCGGACAGAGGACACTATGGTGTGGGGTGCAGGGAACAGAGGACACTATGGTGTGGGGTGCAGGGAACAGAGGACACTATGGTGTGGGGTGCAGGGAACAGAGGACACTATGGTGTGGGGTGCAGGGGACAGAGGACACTATGGTGTGGGGTGCAGGGGACAGAGGACACTATGGTGTGGGGTGCAGGGGACAGAGGACACTATGGTGTGGGGTGCAGGGGACAGAGGACACTATGGTGTGGGGTGCAGGGGACAGAGGACACTATGGTGTGGGGTGCAGGGGACAGAGGACACTATGGTGTGGGGTGCAGGGGACAGAGGACACTATGGTGTGGGGTGCAGCGGACAGAGCACACTATAGTGTGGGGTGCAGGGGACAGAGGACACTATATGGTGTGGGGTGCAGGGGACAGAGGACACTATGGTGTGGGGTGCAGGGGACAGAGGACACTATGGTGTGGGGTGCAGGGGACAGAGGACACTATGGTGTGGGGTGCAGGGGACAGAGGACACTATGGTGTGGGGTGCAGGGGACAGAGGACACTATGGTGTGGGGTGCAGGGGACAGAGGACACTATGGTGTGGGGTGCAGGGGACAGAGGACACTGGTGTGGGGTGCAGGGGACAGAGGACACTATGGTGTGGGGTGCAGGGGACAGAGGACACTATGGTGTGGGGTGCAGGGGACAGAGGACACTATGGTGTGGGGTGCAGGGGACAGAGGACACGATGGTGTGGGGTGCAGGGGACAGAGGACACGATGGTGTGGGGTGCAGGGGACAGAGGACACTATGGTGTGGGGTGCAGGGGACAGAGGACACTATGGTGTGGGGTGCAGGGGACAGAGGACACTATGGTGTGGGGTGCAGGGGACAGAGGAAACTATGGTGTGGGGTGCAGGGGACAGAGGATACTATGGTGTGGGGTGCAGGGGACAGAGGACACTATGGTGTGGGGTGCAGGGGACAGAGGACACTATGGTGTGGGGTGCAGGGGACAGAGGACACTATGGTGTGGGGTGCAGGGGACAGAGGACACTATGGTGTGGGGTGCAGGGGACAGAGGACACTATGGTGTGGGGTGCAGGGGACAGAGGACACTATGGTGTGGGGTGCAGGGGACAGAGGACACTATGGTGTGGGGTGCAGGGGACAGAGGACACTATGGTGTGGGGTGCAGGGGACAGAGGACACTATGGTGTGGGGTGCAGGGGACAGAGGACACTATGGTGTGGGGTGCAGGGGACAGAGGACACTATGGTGTGGGGTGCAGCGGACAGAGGACACTATGGTGTGGGGTGCAGCGGACAGAGGACACTATGGTGTGGGGTGCAGCGGACAGAGGACACTATGGTGTGGGGTGCAGCGGACAGAGGACACTATGGTGTGGGGTGCAGCGGACAGAGGACACTATGGTGTGGGGTGCAGCGGACAGAGGACACTATGGTGTGGGGTGCAGGGGACAGAGGACACTGTGGTGTGGGGTGCAAGGGACAGAGGACACGGTGGTGTGGGGTGCAAGGGACAGAGGACACTATGGTGTGGGGTGCAGGGGACAGAGGACACTATGGTGTGGGGTGCAGGGGACAGAGGACACTATGGTGTGGGGTGCAGGGGACAGAGGACACTATGGTGTGGGGTGCAGGGGACAGAGGACACGGTGGTGTGGGGTGCAGGGGACAGAGGACACGGTGGTGTGGGGTGCAAGGGACAGAGGACACGGTGGTGTGGGGTGCAAGGGACAGAGGACACGGTGGTGTGGGGTGCAGGGGACAGAGGACACTATGGTGTGGGGTGCAGGGGACAGAGGACACTATGGTGTGGGGTGCAGAGGACACTATGGTGTGGGGTGCAGAGGACACTATGGTGTATGGTGCAGAGGACACTATGGTGTGGGGTGCAGAGGACACTATGGTGTGGGGTGCAGAGGACACTATGGTGTGGGGTGCAGAGGACACTATGGTGTGGGGTGCAGAGGACACTATGGTGTGGGGTGCAGGGGACACTATGGTGTGGGGTGCAGGGGACACTATGGTGTGGGGTGCAGGGGACACTATGGTGTGGGGTGCAGGGGGCAGAGGACACTGTGGGGTGCAGAGGACACTGTGGGGTGCAGGGGGCAGAGGACACTATGGTGTGGGGTGCAGGGGGCAGAGGACACTATGGTGTGGGGTGCAGGGGACAGAGGACACTATGGTGTGGGGTGCAGGGGACAGAGGACACTATGGTGTGGGGTGCAGAGGACACTATGGTGTGGGGTGCAGAGGACACTATGGTGTGGGGTGCAGAGGACACTATGGTGTGGGGTGCAGGGGACACTATGGTGTGGGGTGCAGGGGACACTATGGTGTGGGGTGCAGGGGGCAGAGGACACTATGGTGTGGGGTGCAGGGGGCAGAGGACACTATGGTGTGGGGTGCAGGGGGCAGAGGACACTATGGTGTGGGGTGCAGGGGGCAGAAGACACTCCGGTGGGGGTGCAGGGGGCACAGAGGACCCTACGGTGGGGCACAGAGGACACTACAGTGGGGGACAGAGGACACTACAGTGGGGGACGGGACACTACGGTGGGGGTGCAGGGGACAAAGGACACTACAGTGGGGGACAGGGGACCCTATGGTGGGGTGCAGGAGACAGAGGACACTACAGCGGGGGACATGGGACACTACGGTGGGGGTGCAAGGGACAGAGGACGCTACGGTGGGGGACAGGGGACGCTACGATGGGGTGCAGGGGACAGGTGACCCTACGGTGGGGCGCAGGGGACAGAGGACCCTACGTTGGGGTATAGGGGACTCTACGGTGGGGGACAGGAGACACTACGGTGTGGGGTACAGGGGACCTTGCAGTGTGGGGTGCAGGGGAGAGTGGACCTTGCAGTGTGGGGTGCAGGGGACAGAGGACATATACGTGTGTATGTCCGCACAACCGTATGCCTTGCTTTACTTCGTTGCTATAGGCTCGAGCCTCGGATCTTTTGTAGACCTAGCAACGCCCCCGGTGCACACAGCGTGGACTCCATTGAGGAACATATTTCATTGGTAGGTTTTTGTGTGCGGAGTTCGGCTTTAAGTTTTAGCGCGGAGCCTGCGATGGAAGATTACCATCTAGATGGAGCCGCCTTCTCCCGCCACGCCGATCTCTCATCTCTCACATCCAGCTTTGTCCATCAAGCAGCGCCATAAACTCGAGGAGGTGAATGCGCCGCCACCCCCCAGGGACCGCGTTTGACAGTGTCGTTTTGCGCACACAGGACGTTAATTTGTATATCACTCTTTCTGAAGTCCATCTACTGTTCCCTTTCCCCCCGTCTTTGTTTTGATAATTGGGGTTACGCTTTCATCAGCCAAGTGCACGCGCCAGCCGCGATAATTCTGACATCCCTCCATCCGGCACGCGTTTGGGGGAGGGGAAGGGGGGTGCCCCGGGAGGAATGTCGAGACAGGGCCCTTTTCACACTTTGTATTTTTCTCTGGGTACGGAGACTCATTACCGAGAGTGAAGAAAGGTTAAAATGCTAAGTACGCTGAGAGGGGAATTGATTGGATTTCTGGTGAGAGTGGCAAGGCTTCGCTCAAAGCTTCGCCCGCCGCCCAGATCCAACTGGCAGATCCTTTACAAAGAAAACTTAACACGAGTTGAATCCTGAATGCTGAACAGGCCGCGGCAGAAATTTTCAGCTGTACGTTTATTTTTTTTTTCCTATTCTATTTTCAGAAGCTGTGGAGCTGTCAGGATAATAAGGTCTGCTTTAACATTTACTGCGAGGCTTCTGATTTCCCTTCCCTGAGCGCCTGTCGGAAGGACCTCATGAGAAATACAGCTGTAACCTTTTCAATGTGCTTTTTTTTATAGGAATTGATACCGGTTCTATCAGATGGTGTCACCTTGTCCTGCCATCAGAAAGCTTGCTTGCCT
This sequence comes from Rana kukunoris, assembly GCA_029574335.1. NCBI lineage: Eukaryota > Metazoa > Chordata > Amphibia > Anura > Ranidae > Rana > Rana kukunoris. The sequence continues at coordinate 225,457,881 of CM056055.1, read as the reverse complement.
TCCCTGTGATCCTGTATCTCGGCTGCCAACCATCTGTGAGGGTCGTGGGCGCTCGCGGGTTTCCCGGGGTGTTTTGATCCCTGTAAAAGTGCCAGAGTTTGAACGCTGACCTTCTAATTCTTTTATTAGGAACTTTAGTATCTCTTCTTAGGAATGTTGGGGCAGCACAGTGGCCAAGTGGTTAGCGCTTCCGCCTAGCTACACTAAAGTCCTCTGTATGAATCGCAACCACAGCACAGCCTGCATGGAGTCTGCATGATCTCCCTGTGCCTTGGAGAAAAAAAAATGATCCTGGACTGCCGCACTCTGATGAGCGATATGTTGAAACAAAATAAACTGTATGACATCCAAAAATTCATGCAACAATGCAATCAATAGTAGTCAATAGTGGACACAGGGGACAAAAGGCTAACATTTTTCACATCATTGATAGACTACGGGCCGGATTCAGATACTATTTAATTTGGCGTTTCAAGAGATACGCAGCGTAAATGCTAATCTTTTTTTGCTATTCAGAAAAGAAGATACGCCGGTATTCTGCTAATATACGAGCAGCGTAATTCTGTTACACCGTCGTATATTAGTTGCAGTTTTACGCTGGCCGCTCGGTGGCGCTTCCGTCGTTTTACGCGCCGATTATATAAATTAAGGATTTATGGCGATTCCCGAACGTACTTGCGGACGGCCGTCGTAGTTTACGTCGTTTACGTCAGCGTTATTGCGGCGTAAGGTTACCCCTGCTATAGCAGGCGCAGTCAATGTTAAGTATGGACGTCGGGACAGCGTCGAATTGTACGTCAGTTACGTCGTTTCCGTAAATCGTTTGGGAATGGGGGTCGACGTTAGTTACGTTCACGTCGCTTACATTGACAAATAGCGACGTGAATTTGCGCATGCGCACTGGGAACGTCCACGGACGGCGCATGCGCCGTCCAAAAAAAACGTCAATTACGCGGGGTCATGATTCATTTACACGAATCGCGCCCCCACATCACAAATTCGAATTGCGCGGTCTTACGCCGCACACTTTACGCTACGCCGCCGCATATTATGGAGCAAGTGCTTTCTAAATAAGCCACTTGCCCATAATATTTGCGGCGGCGTAGCGTAAACAGCATACGCTACGCCACCGGACAGATACATCAAATGTATCTGAATCCGGCCCTAAGCATCTATCCTAAGCATCTATCCTAAGCATCTATCCTAAGCATCTATCCATGATGTGAAACATGTTAGCCTTTTGTCCCCTGTGTCCACTTCCTACTATTGATTGCATTGTTACATGAATTTTTGGATGTCATACAGCTTTGGATTTTTTCCTTTGTTTATTTTGTTTCAATAAATCGCTCATCAGTGTGCGGCAGTCCAGGAACATTTCTTCTTTCCACGGATCAGTGCAGAGTCTGCACCTGTTAGTGCTACAGGGCGGGAGCACAGCATAGGTCGCAGGGCTTGGAGTGGTACTTTTTTCTCCATTGTTCTCCCTGTGCTTGCGTGGGTTTCCTCCGGGGACTCCGGTTCCCTCCCACACTCCCAAGACGTGGTGGGTTGTCAATTAGCCTCTGTCCAAATTGGCCCCAGTTTAGTGACATAGGGCCCTTGCATTGTAAGCAGCCAAAATACATGTATGGTCCTGGGAATGTCCATCCCCATGAGTAAGCTCGGATGGGCAGAGTAAAACGCGTTGAGGGGGGCCGGCAGGGGTTCAGGCTGAGACTGCTATTTACTACCTCACAGCAGGCTTTGACTTGATATGCAGCTTTTGGGACCCAGGGATGCTATTAGGAATTATAGGGCCACGTACAGCCTTCCTGATTGGGGGGAGTCTAACTCCACACAGTAATGCAAGGCTCTCTCCCTTGTGTGGAGTGTCATGCTTGCCCCCTCCCTTGAGGGGGCGAGCAGGACGCTCTCTACTTTGTGGATAGAGAAAGGAGCTGTGTGTTAGTGAGTGTCTTGACTCTCCTGCTCGCCCCCTCCACCCTCAAGGGAGGGGGCGAGCACGACACTCCACACCAGGGAGAAAGCCTTGCATTACGGTGGTGAGTTACAGGCAGAACAGCAGGAAGCGAGGATTTCTCAGAAGAAATAAGGACATTTAAAAGCAAAATGGAAGGATGAGGTAAGTGAAGGAGGACTGCACTAAGGTAAAGGAAGCGATTTAGGGGAACATTTTTTACCTTTACAAACCCTTTAATGTTCAGGTCCTTGCCTAAGCCCATTGGGACAGGTTCTCTTTATAACCCCTTTGTTCCCTTGTTTATTGTGCGCGGTGGAAGTTTCGCTCAGGAATATTGGGCTGCGGATGGACCCCCATCATTGCAGGTGGTAAATGAACACGATCGATATGGTAATCAATATAGTTAGAGATTGGGAGTCTGCTCAGGGTAGATAAGCTGTTAGGGAGACAGCCGCTCATCCGCATTCAGATGGGATCAGATTGTACAAACAGGCAATGTTTACTGATTCACCGCTAATCCTAAACGCGTAAACAGTCAGCTAATTAGTCCAAAGTGCGGCCGCCTGTAGGGAAACGACATCCTTCCCTCCGCGCTCTCGTAACGCTTATTAGATTGTTTTAAGGGACCTCGTTATAGGGAGTGCGGCGTCAGCATTGTAACATTTTATATTCCCAAACTCCTGACTTTTTACAGAGCGGCTAAAACGGGTTCAAAGATGGAAAAGTGGTTTTGGGGGGAAAATCTTAAATTTTGGTAGAATTGGAATAAAAAAGATCTGAAAAATGGAAGAAACCGTCACGGCGCAAATCATGCAACTGTGTAAAAATCTAAAACATTAACCCAGTTGTGTAGCACAATACAGACTTTAAAAAACAGCCGGTATCCATGTCTCATTCCACCCCAAAAATAGGAGGATTCATCCTTATTTCAGGACGGTGGGCGGAGCCATGAAAATGTCTTCACACCCCATTGGTCAGACGCACATTCATACACCTCTAGTGTAAATAATATAGCCTAATATTACAAGGCCATTTATTCCAAACTTCATAGAGCTGTTCCTGGCTTTTTGGTCATAACCAGTGGCACCTGTGGACAGGGATGGACTGGCCAATGGGACTACAGAGAGTTTCCCGGTGGGCTGATGGCTCAGTGGGCCGGCTTTAGTGACAGTGGACCGCCGCCCCCTTCCGCTCCTCTGTCTGTCCCTGCCCACAGCGCTCACCTGGGAGGAACAAAGGAGCAGGAGGGATGACAGAGGAGCAGGAGGGATGACAGAGGAGCATGGGGGAGGGGACAAAACAGCTGACTCAGCAGCTATGGCCTGGGAGTTTCTCATTTCTGCCTAATCTTATCCCATAAGGGGGGCACCCAACTGATTCTTTGCCCTGGGTGAAATAATGTCTAGCTTCCCCACTGGTACTGCCTATAAGAGTTCCAGTACCAGCCGAAGGGGGAGAGGGGGCTTGGGTGGCCGGGGATTGGGGTGCGGGAGTTGTCCAGCCGCCATGGGAGAGACCTGTGAAAGTGGGCCAGTCTGGATGAAGTCCAGGGACAAATTTTTGTCCCAGTCCAGCCCTGCCTGTGGATTAGGGCTTGGAATGATTTTGGATTGCCTTAGAGTCTCCCCACCATGCTCTGTATGATTATATTGCCTTTATGTGAGTTACGTGTTTGTCTTCTGCAACAAAAATGAAGAGAACCCCCCATAGGGTCCCAGGTGTGCTGGTTGGGATCTATGTGTGATTTGTTAGGAACTTGCTCCATCATCATCGGTCTCCTCCACAAAAAGCCTGAAGGTTCTCCTCACCATATGCATCGCAATATCTCATTTTTATTTTGTTTGCAGGATACTTTTTATAGTTATTTATTATTTATATTGTGTTCTGCGTCCCTGGGCTGGTGAGCTGCACACATAATGCATGATTTGTACATCTGGATAGAAGGGTATGCATGTAGCTGTCCTGGACTTACCTCTACATACTATGAAAGTGGCTGACCTAGACTTACCTCTACATACTATGGAAGTATCTGTCCTGGACTTGCCTCTACTTACTATAGAAGTAGTAATCCTGAACTTACCTTCACATACAATGGAAGTCGCTGTCATGGACTTACCTCTTCATAGTACGAAAGTAGTTGTCCTGTACTTACCTCTACATACAATGGAAGTAGCTGTCCTGTACTTGCCTCTACAAACTATGGAAGGAGCTGTCCCGGACTTACCTCCTACATACTATGGAAGTAGCTGTCCTGTACTTACCTCTACATACAATGGAAGTAGCTGTCCTGTACTTGCCTCTACATACTATGGAAGTAGCTGTTTTGGACTTGCCTCTACATACTATGGAAGGAGCTGTCCCGGACTTACCTCCTACATACTATGGAAGTAGCTGTCCCGGACTTACCTCTACATACTATGAAAGTCGCTGTCCTGGACTTGCCTCTACATACTATGGAAGTAGCTGTCCCGGACCTACCTCTACTTACTTGAAAGTCGCTGTCATGGACTTGCCTCTACATACTATGGAAGTTGCTGTCCTGGACTCACCTCTACATACTATGAAAGTGGCTGACCTAGACTTACCTCTACATACTATGGAAGTATCTGTCCTGGACTTGCCTCTACTTACTATAGAAGTAGTAATCCTGGACTTACCTTTACATACAATGGAAGTCGCTGTCATGGACTTACCTCTTCATAGTACGAAAGTAGTTGTCCTGGACTTATCTCTACTTACAATGGAAGTAGCTGTCCTGTACTTACCTCTACATACAATGGAAGTAGCTGTCCTGTACTTGCCTCTACATACTATGGAAGTAACTGTTTTGGACTTGCCTCTACATACTATGGAAGGAGCTGACCCGGACTTACCTCCTACATACTATGGAAGTAGCTGTCCCGGACTTACCTCTACATACTATGGAAGTAGCTGTCCTGTACTTACCTCTACATACAATGGAAGTAGCTGTCCTGTACTTGCCTCTACATACTATGGAAGTAGCTGTTTTGGACTTGCCTCTACATACTATGGAAGTAGCTGTTTTGGACTTGCCTCTACATACAATGGAAGTCGCTGTCATGGACTTACCTCTTCATAGTACGAAAGTAGTTGTCCTGGACTTATCTCTACTTACAATGGAAGTAGCTGTCCTGTACTTACCTCTACATACAATGGAAGTAGCTGTCCTGTACTTGCCTCTACATACTATGGAAGTAACTGTTTTGGACTTGCCTCTACATACTATGGAAGGAGCTGTCCCGGCCGGACTTGCCTCCTACATACTATGGAAGTAGCTGTCCCGGACTTACCTCTACATACTATGGAAGTAGCTGTCCTGTACTTGCCTCTACATACTATGGAAGGAGCTGTCCCGGACTTACCTCCTACATACTATGGAAGTAGCTGTCCCGGACCTACCTCTACTTACTTGAAAGTCGCTGTCCTGGACTTGCCTCTACATACTATGGAAGTAGCTGTCCCGGACCTACCTCTACTTACTTGAAAGTCGCTGTCCTGGACTTGCCTCTACATACTATGGAAGTAGCTGTCCCGGACTTACCTCTACTTACTTGAAAGTCGCTGTCATGGACTTGCCTCTACATACTATGGAAGTAGCTGTCCCGGACCTACCTCTACTTACTTGAAAGTCGCTGTCATGGACTTGCCTCTACATACTATGGAAGTTGCTGTCCTGGACTCGCCTCTACATACTATGGAAGTGGCTGACCTAGACTTACCTCTACATACTATGGAAGTATCTGTCCTGGACTTACCTCTACTTACTATAGAAGTAGTAATCCTGGACTTACCTTTACATACAATGGAAGTCGCTGTCATGGACTTACCTCTTCATAGTACGAAAGTAGCTGTCCTGAACTTACCTCTACATACAATGGAAGTAGCTGTCATGGACTTACCTCTTCATAGTACGAAAGGAGTTGTCCTGGACTTATCTCTACTTTCTATAGAAGTAGCTGTCCTGGAATTACCTCTTACTCTGGAAGTGGCAGACCTGTACTCCCGTCTACATACTATGGAAGTAGTTGTACTGGGCTTGCGTCTATATACTATAGAGGTAAGAGGTAGCTGTGCTGGACTTATCTCTACCTACTATGGAAGTAGCTGTCATGGACTTACGATAGAAGTAGCTGACCATGACTTACCTCTACATACGTGTGAAGCTGAACCTGCTCAGTTTCACTTTGAGGCTCCAGGTCAATCATTTTTCTATGGAGTATGGAATTGGAATGACAACTACCACCGGTCACTTCTCTTTTATTCTTAGGGACATATTTGCTTGAACTTTACATTTCAGCAGTGGGTCCCATAAACGCTCTCTGAACCCCCCCCCTTCAGCTGCAGGAAGCGTAATCCCTACCAACAGCAGAGTCTGACTTTATTTCCTGGCCACTCTGACAGGTGTGTTTTCTCCCTGTCGGCCTTCATCAGTCATGGAAGCCCTCCGCGTCCCCTCCCCCGGGCTCTGCCAAGAAACAGAACCAGGACACAGGCTGCCAGGCCCTGTCACAACGCATCGCCTCCTCTCCATTGTGCAGTAAAGGCCTATTTTTAAAAAATGCCAACGTTATCTAAAGCGAATCCTCAAAGAATAACACGGAACAGGCTTTTAGTAGCCCCAGATAACCTTTTATTGTATTCAGTCTTTTATGCATTTAATGGTGCATGTAAATTCCTTGGTTATCCTTAAAGGAGAACTCCGCCTAAAGCAGGATCTTTAGGGGAAGGGCATGGCACCACAATGATACTTTCCAGTGGCTGCGGCAGTTTGGTTGATCTGGGATTTATGGTGCATATCTGGTACCGGCCAGTCGTGGCTCCCCTGGACCTGGAACTTGGCACACCTGTAGCCCCACTTCTCCTCTACAAGTATGCAGCGATTTTTGTCTGGGGGACCTACAGCTGGGGAGCACCACTTTTTCAAAGCCGGGCACCCCTTCCATAGACTCCCATGTTAAACAGTAATTTCTCTGGTGACTTTGGGGACCCGGTAGTGGCCGGTCATAGGTCCCTTGGAACCGAAACTTGGCACACATGTAGCCCCATTTCTCCTCTACAAGTGTGCAACGATTTTTGTCTGGGGCACCCCTTCCATAGACTCCCATGTTAAGTGTCAGTCTAGGCATGGGCACGGCGAGGCATGGGCACGGCGAGGCATGGGCACGGCGAGGCATGGGCACGGCGAGGCATGGGCACGGCGAGGCATGGGCACGGCGAGGCATGGGCACGGGGAGGCATGGGCACGGGGAGGCATGGGCACGGGGAGGCATGGGCACAGTGAGGCATGGGCACAGTGAGGCAAAGTGAGACACAGGCATGCAGATGGACACCCTAGGCTTATACTCGAGTCAATACGTTTTCCCATTTTTTTTTGTAGTAAAATTAGGTGCCTCGGCTTATACCCGGATCGGCTTATATCCGCTAATATACGGTACTCCTTTCTTGTAGAAAAGAGGATAGAAATTGGAACGGGACTTTAAATGAGGCACGTCAAGGAGTAGATATCTAGTTTACCGAGAAATAAATTTGATTTGATGATGTAATGTCACAGCACCAAATCAATGATCCATGGTATTTAAAAATATATCAATAATCAATAATATAGACTGAATAGCGTAATCACAAAGGATTTACATAATAATATTTATAGATATTTAATATAATTAATCACTGGACATGATGGTAAATCCTTGGTGATTACGCTATTCAGTCTATATTATTGATTATTGATATATTTTTAAATACCATGTATACCAGTCAGTACAAAATAAAGCAAACAATAAATACAATTGCTACAGAGGTCAGTACATAGAAGAATACAGAAATTCGGCCATCCATTAGTTAGAAACTCAACGCGTTGGATTTACTCCTTTCTTCTTTTTTTTAAATGTTTGCAAATGTCTTTCCTGTTTTTTATTTTAACCTTTTAAAAAAGAAAAGCTTTCATTTCATTTGTATAGAAGTTTTTCCTTAATGTGCCGGAAACATAACTTTGATGTCATGATAAAATTGCAGGATATTCTGTGTAATTTGTAACTATAGAAACTTCTTCTTTTTTTTTTTTTCAATTCCTACAAAACCTTAAAAAAAAGGAGAATTTTTATTTTTTGGCTTTAACCAGTTCAGTTCTCGCTCCTGTCCTTCTCCTATAGACCCGAACGTTTTTTCTTTTTTTTTTTTTTTTACCTTTCTGCTCTGGGCCCGATCCTTCAGCAATAACTTTGTCACGACCTCCTCAGATAATAACAAGGTCATTTTTATTTTGTGTGTAAAAAAAAAAAGGCAGACAGTTTTGGAAAAAAAAAAAAGCTGTACTTTTTGCTGTAAAACCTATCCAATAAAAAAAAAAAGTAAAAAAACAACAACAAATTTCTTCATAAATTAGGCCAATATATATTCTGCTACATATTTTTGGTAAAATAAATAAATAAAAAAATCTCAATAAGCGTATCTTGATTTGTTTGCGCAAAAGTTATAGCGCCTACCATCTATGGAATATATACTGACATTTTTAGTTAAAGCGGAGCTCCACCCTAAAGTGAACTCGCGCTGATCGGAACCCTCCCCCCCCTTAGGGGGGAGGGGGGGTGCAGATACCTGTCTAAAGACAGGTATTTGCACCCACTTCCGGCCCAGCATTCTCAGGCAAAATACGGGCATGTCGTCACATCCCGTCGCCCCCCCGTTGTGTGCTGGGAACACTCGGCTCCCAGTACACAGCGGGAGCCAATCGGCGGGCGCAGCGCGACTCGCGCATGCGCCGTAGGGAACCGGGCAGTGAATCCTGAGCGCTTTACTTCCTGGTTCCCTCACCGTGGATGGAGGGGGGAGCAGCAGAGTGACGAGCAATCGCTCGTCCTCTGCTGCGGACGGCGCTGGACTCCAGTGTCCTAATATTAAAAGTCAGCAGCTGCAGTATTTGTAGCTGCTGGCTTTTAATATTATTTTTTTTTGAGCGCACATCCGCTTTAATTGCATTTTTTTATACTAGTAGTCAGCAACTTATAGCGGGACTGCGTTATTGCGGTGGCCATTGGATGCTAACTGACACTTTGCGGGAACCAGTACGGGATTTGCTGGGTTTTATTCCAAAATCCATCACATGCCCGCTGACCGGACCAAGCTCTGCCTTGTTTACATAGGCAGAGCTCAATCCAGTGTGTCTCCTCGCCGATCAGCGGGTGCCAGCGGACATCCGTTGACCATCACCCACTGATCGCCTTCTGATGTGACCAATCACAGCAGAAGCAGCCCACTGGTGGCGCGCATGCTCGCCCCCTACCAGGAAGCGCAGAATCATGTGTGTGTGTTTATATATATATCTATCTATCTATCTATATATATATATAGATAGATATATATATATAGAGGTGATTCTCCACAGAAGGGCCGCCCTGTAGCAGTAAATCTGCTATAGGGTGGTCCTTAAAGGGGTTGTAAACCCTCAAAATTGTTCACCTTCGTGCATTCTATGCATGAAGGTGAACAAATTTGGTGCAGAAGCCCCCCAGAGCCACCCTTTTACTTATGATAGTTCCAGCGACAGGGACGAGCACAGCAGCTCCAGACGCTGTCTTAGTTCCTCATTGGATAGATTGATAGCAGCAGTAGCCATTGGCTCATGCTATTGTCAATCAAATCCAGTAACACAGGAGCCAGGGATTGGGGCCGAGTCCTGCTGTCTGTGTCAATGGACGCAGCAGCAGGACTCGGGAGCCTGCCCACACGAGTGCCCCCATGGAAAGCGGCTCTCCATGGGGGCACTTGAGAAGAGGAGGAGCCAGGATCGGGGGGCCACTTTGTACAAAATCAGGGATTTCTGACATATGTGTCTCTGTGTGTATGAGGGGGGTGTTAGGACAGGACCAGGGCTGTCTTTATGCATGGGTATTGCCCTGGGAGCATGGGGGCCCCATGATAATCTTGCATTACCTCATGCTTGCCAACTGTCCCGGCTTTGCTGGGATAGTCATCCTTTTTACTAAGCTGTCCCAGAATGTCCCTGACCCCCCTGCCCGTCTTATGCCTTTCTGCCTCCCCCTGTACTATGCCCTCCAGACCCCCCTGCCCGTCCTGTGCCTTTCTGCCTCCCCCTGTACTATGCTCTCCTGCCCGTCCTGTGCCTTTCTGCCTCCCCCTGTACTATGCTCTCCTGACCCCCCTGCCTGTCCTGTGCCTTTCTGCCTCCCCCTGTACTATGCCCTCCTGACCCCCCTGCCTGTCCTGTGCCTTTCTGCCTCCCCCTGTACTATGCCCTCCTGACCCCCCTGCCCGTCCTGTGCCTTTCTGCCTCCCCCTGTACTATGTCCTCCTGACCCCCCTGCCCGTCCTGTGCCTTTCTGCCTCCCCCTGTACTATGTCCTCCTGACCCCCCTGCCTGTCCTGTGCCTTTCTGCCTCCCCCTGTACTATGCCCTCCTGACCCCCCTGCTTGTCCTGTGCCTTTTTGCCTCCCCCTGTACTATGCCCTCCTGACCCCCTTGCCCGTCCTGTGCCTTTCTGCCTCCCCCTGTACTATGCCCTCCTGACCCCCCTGCCTGTCCTGTGCCTTTCTGCCTCCCCCTGTACTATGCCCTCCTGACCCCCCTGCCTGTCCTGTGCCTTTCTGCCTCCCCCTGTACTATGCCCTCCTGACCCCCCTGCCCGTCCCGTGCCTTTCTGCCTCCCCCTGTACTATGCCCTCCTGACCCCCCTGCTTGTCCTGTGCCTTTCTGCCTCCCCCTGTACTATGCCCTCCTGACCCCCCTGCCCGTCCCGTGCCTTTCTGCCTCCCCCTGTACTATGCCCTCCTGACCCCCCTGCTTGTCCTGTGCCTTTCTGCCTCCCCCTGTACTATGTCCTCCTGACCTCCCTGCCTGTCCTGTGCCTTTCTGCCTCCCCCTGTACTATGCCTTCCTGACCCCCCTGCCCGTCCCGTGCCTTTCTGCCTCCCCCTGTACTATGCCCTCCTGACCCCCTTGCCCATCCTGTGCCTTTCTGCCTCCCCCTGTACTATGCCCTCCTGACCCCCTTGCCCGTCCTGTGCCTTTCTGCCTCCCCCTGTACTATGCCCTCCTGACCCCCCTGCCCGTCCCGTGCCTTTCTGCCTCCCCCTGTACTATGCCCTCCTGACCCCCCTGCTTGTCCTGTGCCTTTCTGCCTCCCCCTGTACTATGCCCTCCTGACCCCCTGCCCGTCCCGTGCCTTTCTGCCTCCCCCTGTACTATGCCCTCCTGACCCCCCTGCCCGTCCTGTGCCTTTCTGCCTCCCCCTGTATCATCATTTCATTCTGTATAGCAGTAACTTTAAAAAAATATTCCCCCAATATTCCAGATCTGTCCGTTTTTATTTTCAGCCATTGATATTCTAGGAGTGAAGTCCATCAATGAAAACGGCCCCAGAGGTAATATTCTGAATATAATTCTCAGTCACAACAAATGTACTTTTTTTTTTCTTTTATTATTTCGGTCTCATCCGACGTTTTCAGCGGGAAGTCTGTTCACAGACATGCGGGGAAAATCCCGGCAGTCATCCGAGTTCACGGCGGGGAGAACATTTCGCTGCCCCTCCTCTCGTTTTCCTTAATGTGAAATGTTTTAGGCAATTTGGGTGGAAATTTGTGCGATGTGAAGTCAGAGATTACAGACAAGGTTTTCACAGACTAATTAGCGAAAATTCGAAAATAACTTTAATGAGTAAAACTGGAAAGTTATCAAGTTTAAACTTTTCCAAATGCCACCACCAGGTTGATTGGGTGAGGGCGGCTTGAGGACAAGATGGTTTCTGACGAGGCCGATGCGGTTGGCGTGAGTCATGGGAAGACTGCTGGGGCGAGCCTTTCATCCATTCTCGCTGTCATCAGCTGCTGCTGAAAGGGAAAGGGTGATTCAGACACGGCTCGTCACTGTACAACGCATTACTACAACTAGTTTTCACCCGGAATAGTTATGCCTTATCTAACAAACAGCCTAAAGCTGGCTACATACATTTGTTACAATCAGCCTTAAACATCTGCCATCTGCTGGTCATTACTCAACACTGCATCTCAGGCCTCTACAGTGCACACCTGCCCTAATCTAGAAAGCTTAAGTAGACTGCTAAATTTTTAAAGGGGTTCTAAAGGTACATTTTTTTCCTCCTAAATAGCTTCCTTTACCTTAGTGCAGCCCTCCTTCACTTACCTCATCCTTCCATTTTGTTTTACATGTTTTTATTTCTTCTGAGAAATCCTCACTTCCTGTTCTTCTGTCTGTAACTCCACACAGTAATGCAAGGCTTTCTCCCTGGTGTGGAGTGTCGTGCTCACCCCCTCCCTTGGACTACAGGAGAGTCAGGACGCCCACTAACACACAGCTCCTTTCTCTATCTGCAACATAGAGAGGGTCCTGACTCTCCTGTAGTCCAAGGGAGGGGGTGAGCACGACACTCCACACCAGGGAGAAAGCCTCACATTACTGTGTGGAGTTACAGACAGAACAACAGGAAGTGAGGATTTCTCAGAAGAAATAAGGACATTTAAAAGCAAAATGGAAGGGTGAGGTAAGTGAAGGAGGACTGCCAATCAGGACTCGTGGACATCGCTGGATAGAGATGGGACTCGGGTAAGTATTAGGGCGGGCTGAGGGGGGCTGCTTCACACAAAAGGATTTTTATCTTGATGAATAGAATGCATTAAGATAAAAAATATTCTGGGCCAGATTTTCAAAATAATTACGCCGGTGTGTCTACAGATACACCGGCGTAATTCAAATATCCCGCCGGCGTATCATTGTTTTGTATTCACAAAACAAGATACGCCAGAATTAGGCTAGGATCCGACTGGCGTAAGTCACTTACACCGTCGGATCCTAAATGCAATAATACACCGGCCGCTAGGTGGCGTTTTCCTTCGATTTCAGCGCTGAATATGCAAATGAGCTGATACGCCGATTCACGAACGTTTTTGCGCCGCGTCGACGTAGTCTGTGTACGCGTAAGGTTACCCCTGCTGTATGAGGGGTAACCTAGCGTAGGTCCGGCGTAAGCCATGTTAAGTATGAACGTCGGGACAGCGTTGTGTTTTTCCATCGTTTACGTCATTTGTGTAACCCGTCGCAAAAAGGCCTTTACGATAATTACATTGCCGTCGTAATCGCTGTATTTGAGGCGTACGACGGAGCATGCGCAGTGGCCTATGTTTAAGGCCGGCGCATACGCAGTTCGTTTGGCACGGGGGCACGCTTAATTTAAATACAGCACGCCCCCCTCCTTCCCTATTTGAATTACGCAGCCTTACGCAGTCCCCTTTACGCTACGCTGACGCAAATTACGGAGCAAGTGCTTTGAGAATACAGCACTTGCCCGTAAAAAATGCGTAGGCGTAGCGTAAATGGGATGCACTACGCCGCAAATACGCGTTTTTGTAAGAATCTGGCCCTCTGGCTTTACACCTGCCCTAATCTAGAAAGCTTAAGTAGACTGCTGAATTTTCAACCCGGCTCTGATCAACAGATTAGCCTGCTTGTGCCCTGGGTCCGGGTCTGCCTAAATTCTGTCTGGGCATGACCTGAATTATTTCTGTAACTCCCCTTATAATTTACTTACCCTAATTATCAACTTGTTATGTTTTAATGGACTTGGGGCGAGCCTTTAATGCAGTCTTGCCGTCATTGGCTTGAGCTGCAAAGGAAAGGGTGATTCAGACATGGCTCACCAGTGTACAGTGCACTGATACAGTTGTGGCTGCTGCGTTTTGAGAAGAATTATACTGTTTTTAACCATCTAAAGTTGGCCTCATATGTTTGTACAATCAGCCTTGAGCATTTGCCATCTGCTGGTTATTAGTCAACGCTGCGCCTCACGTCTTCACACAGTGCACCCCTGCCCTAATCCAGAACGCTGAAGTAGACTGCTGGACATTCAACCTGGGTCTGATGATCAGGTTATCTTTCCCTTGCCCTGTATTGACCTCTCTCTGATTTCTGCATGCACTGAGTTATTATGCAATGCAGCTTGTATTTTGTTTACTTAACTTATCAACGTCTTATTTCTTCTATTGTTTAATCGCGGTTCTGTCTGAACCTGAACTGTTTGTCGGATCAGTTTGTCTGAGCCTGCTTACTGCCGCTGTCTGCTCTGTCTTTCTGTGTGGAATAACACCTCTCTATCTGTGTGTTTGTTGGCTGTCACCTCCGGTGACCCACCAAACTCCACCGAACTCTGCGGCAAAGTTACAGTCTGATACAACCTTTAAGTGTACAATCTTTAGGCTGCACGCTAAAGGAAAAATAGAACTGTAAAGTTTACTACTTTCGCAGCCTTTTTTTTTGTGAGGGCAGTCTTTCTAGCATGCCTATTTATTTATCATAGTGGAACAATTGCCCCACAAAAGGAGATCACCTGATGCTGTTAGAGCGGGCATGACACTGAACATGAAGAATCAAGGGACATGCGGTCCAGAAAGCTTGGAACCGATCCGATGCGACCGATAGCTAGGCAGGAAGCGGAGTGAGCGCAAGATGGGCCACACTCGGCTCTATGCCCTTGGAGGACCGGAGTGACCTCCGACATCACTTCCTGTCTTCGGGAAGATCGACGGGATTATTTTTAGCTTTTGAAGGTAAATGTGATATATGGGGTCATTTTGACCCCAGATCTCAATTAAAGCGGAACTTCAGGCATTTTTTCATCTTTCCATCTATTAAATCTTCTGCTCTCAGGGCCGCCAGGTGGGTACAGGCATTACACCTGTAAGGGGCCCTATGGTCTCCAGGGCCCCTTACAGGCCTGGCTGGCCCCCCTCCTGTTTTTTTTTTTTTGCATTACACCTGTAAGGGGCCCGACGGTCCCCAGGGCCCCTTACAGGCCTGGCTGTCCCCCCTCCTGTTTTTTTTTTGCATTACACCTGTAAGGGGCCCGATGGTCCCCAGGGCCCCTTACAGGCTTGGCTGGCCCCCCTCCTGTTTTTTTTTTTTCCATTACACCTGTAAGGTGCCCGATGGTCCCCAGGGCCCCTTACAGGCTTGGCTGGCCCCCTCCTGTTTTTTTTTTTTTTTTTGCATTACACCTGTAAGGGGCCCGATGGTCCCCAGGGCCTCTTACAGGCCTGGCTGGCCCCTCTCCTGTTTTTTTTTTTTTGCATTACACCTGTAAGGTGCCCGATGGTCCCCAGGGCCCCTTACAGGCTTGGCTGGCCCCCTCCTGTTTTTTTATTTTTTGCACTACTCCTGTAAGGGACCTGATGGTCCCGAACAGCCCCCCTCCTGTTTTTTGTTTTGTTTTTGCATTACACCTGTAAGGTGTGACCGTGTGTATGCAACACAAATTTGAGCCAACATCCGTCAGAAGATTTTCAACGGTTTTGTTGTTGGAATGTCCGATTGTGCGTACGCGGCATTAATGTGCCAGTATGTAAATCCCAACCTAATATCTAAAAAATAATATTTCAGTAGTTTTTTTTGGGGTTCAGGGGAGCACTTTAAAGAGGAACTCCACTTTTCTTGAGAAAAATAAATACTCCCGCTCTGGGTGATCTTTGTACATTGCAGGGATTTTAACAAACTTTGTTGCAAATTCCTACCTTATGTTATTCTGGAGAAATAGCTGATTGTTTCTCTGTGTCCATGTGCAAAGAGTGAGTCTGTACTGGGAGTGGATTTGTAATGCTGCTAAAACTTCAGGGATCTTATGAAGAAAGTGGCAGGGACTGCCTTCCTTTTAGGGTTGAAAATGTATTCATTGGTGGACCGGAGTGACCTCCGACATCACTTCCTGTCTTCGGGAAGATCGACAGGATTATTTTTAGCTTTTGAAGGTAAATGTGATATATGGGGTCATTTTGACCCCAGATCTCAATTAAAGCGGAACTTCAGGCATTTTTTCATCTTTCCATCTATTAAATCTTCTGCTCTCAGGGCCGCCAGGTGGGTACAGGCATTACACCTGTAAGGGGCCCTATGGTCTCCAGGGCCCCTTACAGGCCTGGCTGGCCCCCCTCCTGTTTTTTTTTTTTGCATTACACCTGTAAGGGGCCCGACGGTCCCCAGGGCCCCTTACAGGCCTGGCTGTCCCCCCTCCTGTTTTTTTTTTGCATTACACCTGTAAGGGGCCCGATGGTCCCCAGGGCCCCTTACAGGCTTGGCTGGCCCCCCTCCTGTTTTTTTTTTTTCCATTACACCTGTAAGGTGCCCGATGGTCCCCAGGGCCCCTTACAGGCTTGGCTGGCCCCCCTCCTGTTTTTTTTTTTTTTTTTTGCATTACACCTGTAAGGTGCCCGATGGTCCCCAGGGCCCCTTACAGGCTTGGCTGGCCCCCTCCTGTTTTTTTATTTTTTGCACTACTCCTGTAAGGGACCTGATGGTCCCGAACAGCCCCCCTCCTGTTTTTTGTTTTGTTTTTGCATTACACCTGTAAGGTGTGACCGTGTGTATGCAACACAAATTTGAGCCAACATCCGTCAGAAGATTTTCAACGGTTTTGTTGTTGGAATGTCCGATTGTGCGTACGCGGCATTAATGTGCCATTATGTAAATCCCAACCTAATATCTAAAAAATAATATTTCAGTAGTTTTTTTTGGGGTTCAGGGGAGCACTTTAAAGAGGAACTCCACTTTTCTTGAGAAAAAAAATACTCCCGCTCTGGGTGATCTTTGTACATTGCAGGGATTTTAACAAACTTTGTTGCAAATTCCTACCTTATGTTATTCTGGAGAAATAGCTGATTGTTTCTCTGTGTCCATGTGCAAAGAGTGAGTCTGTACGGGAGTGGATTTGTAATGCTGCTAAAACTTCAGGGATCTTATGAAGAAAGTGGCAGGGACTGCCTTCCTTTTAGGGTTGAAAATGTATTCATTGGTATCGTAATAAGCAATACAAAGAGATACAAAAAGAAACAATAATCAGTGGTACATAAAAGTGACAATCGTGAACGAACATGTAACTTGAGTCAGCCCAATGCTGCCTTCCTCTTAGACGTGATTTCCTCTTTGGGAATATCACACCAAAAATGTTATTTTTGTTGCAGGGGAAGCTCAAAATCTGACTTGTATCTTAGTGCAGACTTCTGGGAAAATTAGTGAGCCAATCACACAAGCAGGAAATTACATTTATGTTGCAGGGGATGCTCAAAATCTGACTTGTATCTTAATGCAGACTTCTGGGACAATTGGTGAGCCAATCACACAAGCAGGAAATTACATACCGGAGGGGGGGGGGGGGGGGGGGTCGACTTGTATCTTAGTGCAGACTTCTGGGAAAATCACTTAGCCAATCACACAAGCAGGAAATTACATACCAGGATACCAGGGGGGGTGTTCTGTAGCCTATGTGTGTATAGAACACCTCCAGGCGGCCATATTGTTGACTTGACTTCTGGGAAAATTAGTGAGCCAACCGCACAAGCAGGAAATTACATACCGGAGGGGGGGGGGGGGGGTCGACTTGTATCTTAGTGCAGACTTCTGGGAAAATCACTTAGCCAATCACACAAGCAGGAAATTACATTTATGTTGCAGGGGATGCTCAAAACCTGACTTGTATCTTAATGCAGACTTCTGGGACAATTGGTGAGCCAATCACACAAGCAGGAAATTACATACCGGAGGGGGGGGGGGGGGGGTCGACGTGTATCTTAGTGCAGACTTCTGGGAAAATCACTTAGCCAATCACACAAGCAGGAAATTACATACCAGGATACCAGGGGGGGTGTTCTGTAGCCTATGTGTGTATAGAACACCTCCAGGCGGCCATATTGTTGACTTGACTTCTGGGAAAATTAGTGAGCCAACCGCACAAGCAGGAAATTACATACCGGAGGGGGGGGGGGGGTCGACTTGTATCTTAGTGCAGACTTCTGGGAAAATCACTTAGCCAATCACACAAGCAGGAAATTACATTTATGTTGCAGGGGATGCTCAAAACCTGACTTGTATCTTAATGCAGACTCCTGGGAAAATCAGTTAGCCAATCACACAAGCAGGAAATGACATACCAGGATACCAGGGGGGGGGGTGTTCTGTAGCCTATGTGTGTACAGAACACCTCCAGGCGGCCATATTGTTTCTTACAGAAAATGATAGCGGCTGCAGATTGAAAAGGAAAGATCATTTTTAATAACATTCAATTACAATATGACTTGTGTCACAATTATATGTGCAATTATTATGATATTATTATTATTTTTACCACGAAAGTGGAGTTACCCTTTAAATATTTGGCAATGTTTGGAAATTCCTTTACCCCTGTTGAGGTTTATTTTATTTTATTTTTTCACCCCACGTTCATTTTTCTCGGTGGGAATTCCGGACATTTTTATTCCATTAAGCCTCTCTACTCCTCGGCTAGCATGTCGATTTTCCCCTTAAGCGGAGACGCCAGTCGCATCCAGCGTTCCTGCTTGATGTTGCGGGAGAAGGCACCATGTTTTTGCCGCCGTTGGGAATTGCAGTTTTGGAGCCGAACGCTCGTCTACAAGAGGAAAACATATGGGAGAAGAATGGAAGTGATACTACAAATGGGTTTCAAGTGCAGGACTGGAGAAATGTAGTGACGGCGCGGGGGAGGGGGGGCGCCGCGCCAACACTCGTCTGAGCGATTAACACCTTTCTCTCGTTACGTGGAGATGGGTCGTCGTAGAATCTGTTACAGGCCCTTCACATGGAAATGTTTTTTTAATCGCCCGCAGGACTTGACGGAGGAGGGGAAACGTTTGCATTGTTGATTTCCCGCGTTGTAGCGTGAAAAGGTCCCTGCGTCTCCGGTGACCGTGAACCCGTGACTGCTGGAATCTCGGCCAAACCTAAATAATTGATTTTCCCTGTTCTGCGTCCACATTTATTTAAAGTGAACCCAGCGGCAGATATCACTTTTCATGTGAAGGTGGAGCATGCTCCCGTGTAACACTTCCAGGTGTCCCCCCTACCTTCCACATATCTCACAGTACCCCCGATTGAAACCTATACAAACAGCGGGGGGAGACCGTAGTTCTCACATTGTGCCTCGCTGTTGGGGGGCGGCTTTACAGTGTGCTGATGGTTTTCCCGCTGTTTTTTGTACAGGTTTAACTCCTTGCCAACCGCCCCCTGTAGTTTTACGGCGGCAGGTCGGCTCGGCTGCGCCAAATCACGTAATATAACGTGATTTTGCATTGCAGCCACTGAGGGCGCGTGCCCCCTAGGGTGACCATGTGTCCTGGATTGCCCAGGACAGTCCAGAACAATACAGTGTCCCGGAATGAAACTGACACAGCCACCCCCCCCCCCCCCCTGGACCAATCTGATGCCCACAAATAAGGCCGCCACATCACCGCTTTACTCACTGACAGTACTTGTCCTGGCCAGGAATGCCTGAAGGAGCACAATCCCCGCCCCCTGCTTGTGATTGGAGAAATCATAAATCATAAATCCCGCCTCTTGTGTGCAATCACTGTGATTCGTTACAGCACAAGCTGATTTTTGGGAGGGGGGTGTCCCTGAATGGCAGTTTGGATATGTGGTCACCCTAGCGCCTACTGCTCACCCCTGGTGCCGATGCGAGTGCCCGGTAGGCGCAAACACCGCCGGGCACCCACGATCGCTCGTTACAAAGCGTGAACCGTGAGCTGTGTGTGTAAACGCACAGCTCCCGGTCCTGTCAGGGGAGAAATGACTGAACAATAATCTGTCATTTCCCCTAGTCGGTCCCACCCCCCCTTCAGTTAGAACACACCCAGGCAGGGGCGGACTGACCATTGAGGGCCCCATCAGGGTTGCCAGGCTCAGTAAAACCAGGGACAGTATGTAAAAATCTGTTTTTTTTTTTACATCTGTCCCTGATATGTCCGAAACCTACATGCTTTTGAAGTTAAAATCCCGAGATTTTAGCTGCCCCGCCTCTGCCCTGCCTCCTGGCATGGTGGCCATCTGTAAGCCCAGGGGCCCCATAATCTTCTATTGCCCGGGGACCCCATGAGTTGTCAGTCCGCCCCTACACCCAGGGAACATAATTAACCACTTCCTCGCCCCCTAGTGTTAACCCCTTCCCTGCCAGTGACATTTTTACAGTAATCAATGCATTTTTATAGCACTGATCGCTATTAAAATGCCAATGGTCCCAAAAATGTATCAAAAATGTGTACAGGTGTAAAAATCGCAGATCGCCACCATTACTAGTAAAACAAAAATATTAATAAAAATGCCATAAAACTATCCCCTATTTTGTAGACGCTATAACTTTTGCGCAAACCAATCAATAAACGCTTATTGCGGTTTTTTTTTGTTTTTTTTTTAAAAATATGTAGAAGAATACGTATCGGCCTAAACTGAGGAAAAAAAATGTTTTTTTATATATTTTTGGGGGATATTTATTATATCAAAAACTAAAAATAATATATATATATATATATATATTTTTAAATTGTCGCTCTATTTTTGTTTAATAGCGCAAAAACTAAAAACCGCAGAGGACTCACAGTCCTCTTTTCAGGAAGGTTTGGATGAGATGAGCCTCATGGAAGTAGAAGTCGCAATGTACCTGGCTCGTCCTCGATCCCACGGGAGCGGTGTCTGGCATCCTGTTGGTTGTCGGGCTCTGATCGAGGTAGTCGGGAATGTGTTTTAAACACAATTTGCTTTTAGAATGTCGGTGAAATGGCTCGGGATGGGAATTCCCAGCGTTTTTATCCATCACAATTAGCAAATGATGCTATGCATTATTAGCAAGATGAGCTAAATGAACATTTTCCACTATGCCCACGCCTGGCGTTCGCACCGCCCTGCACTTGGCACAGTCAGGAATTCTTACAGAGAACGTTTTACATGTTCATTGATGAGCCCACAGACTTTACAGCTGAGCTCCAGTCAGAGAGCTGAAGACACAGCGGAAGTGCATGTATGTAAACTCTTCTACCTACTAAAATATTCTCAGCAGCCCTTGTGATTCAGGTACCCCTGATAGACAGCATAGGCCGGTTGGTGAACTTTTTCATAGGCCGGTCACTGGTCGTCCTCCAGCCTGTGATTGCACACTGAAGTCCTCACTCTTCACCCCCCTATAGGCTCCATGTACACTAGAAGCTCCTAAACGTGAGTTTAGAAGCTTTTGGTATATTTTGGCCAAAGCTCCTAATACCTACTCACATAGGGGGGGATCTGGGCGCCCCTTTCTTTAAGGGGGGCTTCCAGATTCTGATAAGCCCCCCTACCCGCTGACTCCGTCATCCACAGGCCAGGGATGTCGGGAAGAGGCCCTTGTCCTCTTCAAAATGGGGCAAGGTGCTCTGGGTGGGGGGAGGGGCGCATATCTGGGGGCCCACTTCTTAAAGGGAGCTTTCAGATTCCGATAAGCCTCCCTACCTGCAGACTCTGTCATCCACCGGCCAGGGTTGTCAGGAAGAGGCCCTTGTCCTCATCAATATGGGGGAAAGGTGCTTTGGGGTGGGGGGGCGCAGATCTGGGGGCCCACTTCTTAAAGGGAGCTTACAGATTCCGATAAACCCCCCCTGCTCGCAGCCCCCGACAACCGCCGGCCAGGGCTGTCGGGAAGAGGCACTTGTCCTCATCAATATGGGGCAAGGTACTTTGGGGGTGAGAAGACGCAGATCTTGGGGCCCCCTTCTTAAAGGGGGGCTTCCAGAATCGGATAAGCCCCCCTGTCCGCAGCCAACCACCAGCCAGGGTTGTCGGGAAGAGGCCCTTGTCAATAAGGGGGCAAGGTGCTTTGGGGTGCACCATGTTGAGGGTAGGAGTGGGGTGCTCACTTGTCCCCCCTTCTTTCTTAACCTGCCTGGATAAGGATCTGGTATGGATTTTGGGGGGACCCCATGCCATTTTTTTTTATTCTGAAACCAAAGTTTTGCCCCCCCCCCAAAAAAAAATCCACGGGCCGCCACTGGTTCGAATGTTTGGATTCAAGCTGAACCCACCTATACCGGCAGGAGGTGGTCACTCCACAAACCCAATCATAAGTGGCAGGGGTATTCACTTTCCCACAGCCACACGTATACAAGGGGCAGGGAATACCTCTGCCACCACCCGGGCAATTCAAAAGAAGGGGGGGGGTGTGAAAAAAGCAATACCTGCAACCTATACTGAAAAAGTAGTTCACTGCTTGGGGCGGGAGGGGGAGGGGGTATATATAAATATATTTCACGTACGACCGTGTTCCATGACTTATGACATCTCAGGGGGGAGATTTTGTCCTGCAGGACAAAGATGGCACAATTTTTGAGGGGCGGGGCATGACACCCTAGGATGCTCTTCATGGGTTGTGGGATTAGCGCCATCTGCCTCTCGTAGGATCTGAGCGCCGTTTTCACCGCCGCCGCTGACAGTCGCCATTTTTTATCTTCCTTGTTCATATTTAGCAATTTAATTTCAGTGTTTAGCGAGCGCGTTTCTGCAAGGCGTACAGCGGGGGGTTATAATTCTCTGCCTTAGCAGCCTCTCCTTCCCCGGGAATCCCCATCCATATTTCCGGAGGTAATGAGATTTCTTCGGCGTTAATCTGAATTCCCAGCAAACGGTATTCGTGTTAACCGCGCGCTTTATGTGTTTTATTGTTTCGCCGGGTTCCAGGCTTCGGGGGCCTCCTATATAACTATTTCACATTATTTGCCTCTTGAAAGGAACTCTCAAGTGTTTGCAGCAGTACGTCGCGGCGATGTTTACATGCGAGCGAGAGTGCGTTTATTTTATTGCGTCTCCCCCCGGGAATGCATCGGTGTGACCCCCCCCCCTCTGGGTATTGAGGTTAAAGCGTATGGAAACCTTTCAGTCTATGAATTCATGGTCACAATCTGCAGAGCTTGTTTAAAACTCGCCGTATTAATTACTTTTACCAAAAATGTGTTTTAAATACATTTTAGCTTATTTTTTATTGGTGGTCACGTGACCCCCATATCTCTCCGATCAATCATTTGACCCCCATTCCCCCGATCAATCATTTGACCCCCGTATCTCCGATCAATCATTTGACCCTCATATCTCTGATCAGTCATTTGACCCCCATATCTCTGATCAATCATTTGACACCCATATCTCCGATCAATCATTTGACCCCCATATCTCTGATCAGTCATTTGACACCCATATCTCCGATCAATCATTTGACCCTCATATCTCTGATCAATCATTTGACCCTCATATCTCCCTGATCAATCATTTGACCCCCATATCCCCGATCATTCATTTGACCCCCATATCTCCGATCAATCATTTGACCCCCATATCTCTGATCAATCATTTGACCCCCATATCTCTGATCAATCATTTGACCCTCATATCTCTGATGAATAATTTGACCTCCATATCTCCGATCAATCATTTGACCCCCATATCTCCCTGATCAATCATTTGACCCCCATATCTCCCTGATCAATCATTTGACCCCCATATCTCCCCGATCAATTATTTGACCCCCATATCTCCCCGATCAATCATTTGACCCCCATATCTCCCCAATCAATCATTTGACCCCCATATCTCCCCAATCAATCATTTGGCCCCCATCTCTGATCAATCATTTGACCCCCATATCTCCCCAATCAATCATTTGACCCCCATATCTCCCCAATCAATCATTTGGCCCCCATCTCTGATCAATCATTTGACCCCCATATCTCCCCAATCAATCATTTGGCCCCCATCTCTGATCAATCATTTGACCCCCATATCTCCCCGATCATTCATTTGACCCCCATATCTCCGAACAATCATTTGACCCCCATATCTCCCTGATCAATCATTTGACCCCCATATCTCCCTGATCAATCATTTGACCCTCCTATCTCCCCGATCAATCATTTGCGCTTAGAAGGGTGGAGTCTTGTAATGACGATGGGC
This sequence comes from Rana kukunoris, assembly GCA_029574335.1. Classification (NCBI taxonomy): domain Eukaryota; kingdom Metazoa; phylum Chordata; class Amphibia; order Anura; family Ranidae; genus Rana; species Rana kukunoris. The sequence continues at coordinate 225,434,128 of CM056055.1, read as the reverse complement.
CAGGGTTGCGTAGTGGTGGGCACCCTGGACTGACTACAGATCAACAATCCCACAACTACCAATGGTATTGCTGCATTTCTTTGTCCCTTTTTTGACACAATGTACAGAATCTGGTGCAGCTCTCCATGGGAACCAATCAGCTTCCAGGCTTTATTGTCAAAGTTCCATTAAAGAATCTGAAGTGAGAAGCTGATTGGCTCCCATGCACAGCAATATGATGTCATGCAAGACTATCATGCGGCCCCTGGGCAGTGCCCAAGTGTGCCCAGGCATTAAGACAGCCCTGCTTTAGGGGGAAGGTACAGCTCCGTGGAATACTCTAATCTCAGGTCACATGCTTCCTGTTCATTCTGTGTTTGATATCCAACAGTTACCAGCTTGCAAAAGTCCAAAGAATTAAAAGAAGTCTTCTGATTGGTTACATTTGCCCATTGTAGAGAAATGGAAAGTACATAGCGAGGAATCCGTTTTTTTTTTTTTTTTCTTCCACTCTCAGTAGCACATCCCGCATTATGTGTCTCCTATGAGCTTACAAGTTAGATAAATCCGGCGTCCTGTTAATTAACGATAAGAGAAGCCATCGCCGCTCTGTTTTGTACAAGACGGATGGTGATAATATGACGCTAAGACGACGGGCTGCGGCCGGCTGCAATGCCTTATTATCAGCTCTCCTCCGATGTGCGCGCGGCCCCGTCCGCTCCAATCAATCAGGGCGGCTTGTTAATTTGCATCTGTAACTAATACAGAGAGACAAAGCGCCAGACACGCCATGAGCCGCCGCGTCCTCCTCTCCGCCATCTCTATGGCGCCCTGGGAGAAGAAAAACGTTTTGTAGAGTCGCCAATGTTTTTGTAATTTCCAGGGACATCCCCGCCGCTCAGTCTGTTCACTCGTCCTGCATCGGAGCGCTGAGAGCTGTATACCCAAAACACCTCCCTATTACATTACACTAAGACTTTTCTAATTTACCAAATAATTCCTTCAATTCAAAGGAGGTTTGTTGGCTGTTAGAGACATACAGAGGGGACAACTGACATAGGGAACGACGATCGCTGACGTCACACGTCCAGCCACGCCCCCCTACAGTTAGAAACACACATGAGGTCACACTTAACCCCTACAGCGCCCCCTAGTGGTTAACCCCTTCACTACCATTGTCATTTTCACAGTAATCGCTGCATTTTTATAGCACTTTTCACTGTGAAAATGACAATGGTCCCAAAAATGTGTCAAAATTGTCCGATGCGTCCGCCGTAATGTCACGAAAGAAATCGATGATCGCCGTCATTAGTAGTAAAAAAAAAAGTTATTAATAAAAATGACATAAAACTATCCCCTATTTTGTAAACACTATACATTTTGCGCAAACCAATCGATAAACGCTTATTGCGATTTTTTTTTTTTTTACCAAAAATAGGTAGAAGAATACGTATCGGCCTAAACTGAGGGAAAAAATGTTTTTTTATATATTTTTTGGGGATATTTATTATAGCAAAAAGTAAAAAAAAATTTGTTTTCAAAATTGTCGCTTTATTTTTGTTTATAGCGCAAAAAAATTAAAACCGCAGAGGCGATCAAATACCACCAAAAGAAAGCTCTATTTGTGGGAAGAAAAGGACGCAAATTTTGTTTGGGAGCCACGTCGCACGACCGCGCAATTGTCAGTTAAAGCGACGCAGTGCCGAATCGCAAAAAAAGGGCAAGGCTTTTAACCTGCATATTGGTCCGGGTCTTAACCGGTTAACCCCTTAAGGACCGCCGCATGTATATTTACATCGGCAGAATGGCACCGACAGACACATCAACGTATATATATGTTGGTGCCTTGAGGTGGGTCGGGGGTCCGATCGGGACCCCCCCCGGTACATGCGGCGGTCTCCGCGGTTGTACGAGCGATCCGTACAGAGGGGGCGGCGGTTCGTTTTTGTCCACCCCCTCCGGATCGCTCCCAGCCAATGCACGCGCTCCCCCTGCAGTGCACTTCCTCCTCCTGTGTAAACACAGGAAGGGGGAAGTGATGCGATCTCTCCCCTCAATGGTTTTTTCATCCACCGCTGAGGAGAGATCACATCACACAATAAGTCTGCACAACACTACACATAAACACATTTAACCCCCCCGACCGAGCAAATTTGGTTTGGGAGCCACGTCGCACGACCGCGCAATGGTCAGTTAAAGCGACGCAGTGCCGAATCGCAAAAAGGGACCAGGTCATTTACCTGCATTTGGGTCCCGCGTCTTAAGTGGTTAAAATGCAAATTTAAAACGCCCAGGTGTGAATGCAGCCTTAGAAACTATCAGAGACCAGTGGTGCACCTGGGCACTAATGCCAACAGCTGCTGGTGGATGGGCACTGTAGTGGTCTGTGGCATTTGTGCACATGCGCAGACCTCCACCGCGCATGTGCAAAAAATTGTGGCTTAGTAACTCGCTGCCTTCTGGGATAGCTGTGATGTAGAGATCCCAGTAGGCAGCGGGACCCGGCCTAGGCCTGAAACCCAGAAGTGAAAAAAAAAAATCACAATAAAAAATAAAAAATGAATAAAAATAAAATAAAAAAAATCAATAAATATTTTTAACATTTGTGGGGGGGGAGGGGAGAACGTAAGACATTGTTCAGCTGAGTTTATCTCCACTTTAAGAATATAAACCTAAATAAAACTTGAATTGACATCAAAAACTTTAAAAATAAAAAATAAAGTCCCTTTTTAACCTTTTTTGTGTTTTTTTTTATTCGATAAAATGTCATATACTCTCCTTTCCCGCTCCGTCAGAGTTCCCCTTTAAGGGCGCCGCCGGTAGCGTGAAGAGTTGCTTTGTCTGTCGGCGAGGAAGTTGCGTCTTTGTAGCCATCGATTAGAGGCGGTATCATTTACACCGAGTGTACAAACAGCCATGAATATTAATAAGTATCAAATTGATTTACTACAATTAGAAAATAAAAACGCCAGCGCGCCGGATGCTTATTAAATCTGGCGGCTGTTTGGGTGGCGCGGCGATTCCTCTCCTGTGCGGTGAAATATAACAAGCGGGGACGGCGTTGGTGAATACAGCTGAAACCTGGTTAAAAATTCATTTGTTTACATCTACGCTCGTTTCATTTACAGGGGCGCGGCGAGTGCCGGCTACGTGCCGGAGGACAGGACGCCCGTCCCCGGGACTCCCAGGACTTTATTGGGACTTTTACTACAGCGATCATGTGACCCGGCTGGGTGACGGGTCATAGATCGATGGCTGAACCACCCCCATGCACAGGTGACTGATTGGTAATAAAGAGGACCTGTCAGTAATATTACACGTCTGACGTGTCACAACGTACAGCGACAGAAATGCTCCACCCAGGGCCGTCTTAATAGCATCATGGGCCCCTGGGCAAAGTAATGCTCTGGGGCCCCTACAACGGTGACAGTGCAGGGAAACAGACATCAAGTAGGTAGGAGGCAGACTGCCCCCCCCCCTGTGTATCCATCACTCTCAGTGCCATCATGGGGCCCCCAATTTATATATATTAATAAAAAAATCTGTAATGTTAACAGTAAAGACACAAGGGGGTATTATAAGTATAATTATAATAAACAGAAATGAAAGGTTATCAGTGGCGCGGTCCGCTGTTTTCAGGAACCCCACCAGAAATGAAAAGTGATGGGAGATAAGGAAGTGAAGACGGTGAGAGGCGGGGAGGTTTTGGAAGGTGGACGACCCCTTTAAGAAATATAGTTCTGTACATACAATGTGTCGGGGGAGGAGGAATGCTCTCTATACACGGTCATACAATCGGAGACTCGGCTCCATTAATATGTATGACTAAACCCAGATCATTGTAGTGTACACAGCTATACATTATCCGAGGAAGAACGCAAACTCACTCCGCCGCTAGATAAACAACACGTCCTTCTCCCCCTTCCCAAGGTCACACCGGCAATTTGACTTCAGCAGAACAGTTTTTCCATTCCTTAAAGGGGTTGTAAAGATACAATTTCTTTTTTCCTAAATATCTTCCTTTCCCTTAGTGCAGTCCTCCTTCACTTACCTCATCCTTCCATTTTGCTTTTAAATGTCCTTATTTCTTCTGAGAAATCCTCACTTCCTGTTCTGTCTGTAACTCCACACCGTAATGCGAGGCTTTTTCCCTGGTGTGGAGTGTCATGCTCGCCCCCTCCCTTGGACTACAGGAGAGTCAGGACGCTGTTAGTGGGCGTCCTGACTCTCCTCAAAGCACCGATGCTTGAATGACAAATTGTGCTGGAACCAATCCCCACACAGTGCAGGCGGAGGGAGAAAGAAGCTGGCAGCGTTGAAAGGGAGGCAGAAGAGGATCAGTGTCTGCAAGAAGAGAGTACAGCAAGACTTCCTGCCCCCACCCCCCCTTTTTAACTGATCGGGCAAGGGCTGTTTTAAAGAGGATGTTCGCTAAAAAAAAAATATTAAAAGCCAGCAGCCACAAATACTGCAGCTGCTGACTTTTAATATTAGCACACTTACCTGTCCTAGAGTCCAGCGCCGTCCGCAGCAGAGGATGAGCGATTGCTCGTCGCTCTGCTAAGCCCCCCCCCCCCCCCGCCATCCTCGGTGAGGGAACCAGAAAGTGAAGCGCTCCGGCTTCACTGCCCGGTTCCCTACGGCGCATGCGCGAGTCGCGCTACGCCTGCCGATTGGCTCCCGCTGTGTACTGGGAGCCGAGTGTTCCCAGAACACAACCGGGGGGGCGGAAGGTGACGTCATGCTCGCAGTCTGCCCGAGACTGTGTGGCCAGAAGTGGGTGCAAATACCTGTCTTTAGACAGGTATCTGCACCCCCCTCCCCCCTGAAAGGTGTCAAATGTGACACCGGAGGGGGGTAGGGTTCTGTTCAGCGGGAGTTCCACTTTAGGGTGGAGCTCCGCTTTAATATTTATTGGACCTTGATCAAACATTTTCTTGGGCCCTCCCAAATCCACTTATCAACTTTTTGCAGGCAGGGGGGCTCAAGGGGCAGCTGCTTTGGGCTCCACAACAATGCCTGGGCCCAGGGCTGCTACCCCTTTTGCCCTTTGTTAAAGACAGCCCTGGATGGGGCCCGGGCCCTGGTACAGGAGAGCTGTTGGCTATACTGCCCTTTTAGCAGCCCTGCCATAGAGTGTTGTAGATCAGGTCTAGTCTCTACCAGCTATTGGAGAAGCTGCGATGGTTGTACCGCTCCCGCTCCCCCGCCCCAATAATGTTGTTTTATGTTCACAATGCCCCGGCCGCAGCCTTTGCCACCCCCCCATGCCCCCGACACTTGGCCATCCATCGCTCCGGCCTGTCATCGGCCAAGGATAACAGTATTAGGAACGAGGCACCACCGCCCCCCCAAAAACCCTCTCTTCTCTCCTCGGCACGGCGAGTACCGGCCGTAAAAGTGAGATACTACCAATTTGTCGTGCTTTATGTCCAGGCCTCGGCCATATTTCCCGGCCCGCGGGTGCTTCGTTCATCGGCGGAGGTTAGGACCGGCGATTCTCGCACGAAACCTCCTCCCGTAAATCGCTGCAAAGTTGGCAGTTAAAATCTGTTTTTACTGTGTAATTCTGCAATCTCCCACTTCAAGGGGAATGTCTGCGTCTTTGATATCGTCGGAGTGTAAGGTTGCCGCGTGCGAATCAAAGGCTTTCCGAGGTGAGAATTCCCTGTACCGCCTCACAAAGGCGCGTGTTAAAGATGTTTTGGATTGTTTAAAGGGTGTCCCCGTTTCCTTCTGTGTGATGCAAGTTGCTTGACAGCTGCCATATTGGCGTTCTTTCATCCTGTGCGTATGACTGATGGTGGCATATGTGTCTGCTGTGCGGCGGGGGCACTCAGATACTCCCACAAATGCCCATGCAGCGCCGTACAAAGGCGGCATAGTAATGAAGAGCTGCGGATTTACGGCGCAGAGGTCCTGGTTCACTTCCTCTCGGGGGAATTTGTATCTGCTGCCCTTGTTTTGGGTAGACTGTAAAGATTTTACCATAATAACTGACTTTACCCTACACTGGCTCTGTGACTGTGGGGGGGGGGGGGGACATATTAGAGTGTAAGCTCCTCTGGTACAGAGACTGATGGGTCTGGCTCAGTGATCTCTGTACAGCACAGCGGTATATATCAGAGATATATAAATGTATAATAATAGTGTGTGGCTGTGGGGGGGGGGGGGGGGGCGTTGGTGTCACCCGGTGCAAAAAAAATGGTGTCACCCCCCCACAAACTAAAACTATAGTCCCCCCTCAGTACAGACCCCCCTCCACTAACTACAGACACCCTTCCGCAGTATAGATCCCCTTCCTCAGTACAGACCCACCCATTAAGTACAAACCCCCCCATCAATATAGACCCCCCTCCCTCAGTATAAACCTCCCCCCTGAGTACAGACACCCCCACCTCAGTGCAGACCCCTCCATCAGTACAGACACCCCCACCTCAGTGCAGACCCCTCCATCAGTACAGACACCCCCACCTCAGTGCAGACCCCTCCATCAGTACAGACACCCCCACCTCAGTGCAGACCCCTCCATCAGTACAGACACCCCCACCTCAGTGCAGACCCCTCCATCAGTACAGACACCCCCACCTCAGTGCAGACCCCTCCATCAGTACAGACAATCCCACCTCAGTGCAGACCCCCCCCCTAACATTACAGACACCCCCCCTCTTAGTACAGACACCCCTTAGTGTTAGAGGTGCCGCTACCCACGTCAACCTCTGAGGGGCGTCACCCAGGTGCGGCCTGCACCCCCCGCACCTGCCTAGCAATGCCACTGGGGGGTGGGGGAATTAGAGTGTAAGCTTCTCTGGTACAGAGACTGATGTGACTGGCTCAGTGATCTCTGTACAGCACTGCGGTATATGTCAGAGATATATAAATGTATAATAATAATGTGTGGGGGGGGGGGGCATTGGTGTCACCCGGTGAAAAATAAATGGTGTCCCCCCTCCACTAACTACAGACACCATAAGGCAAGGTAGGTAAGCAACCATAGTATGGGTGTCTCCTCTCGCCCTGGCTGAGCAGGACCCTCATATATCCTGTACTGAGCTGCCACAAGAGGAATCCATAATCTGATGAGAGAACACGGGGCTTGTGACATATTTCGAAGTTGTTGAATGTTGTTGGTGTCACTCATCCGTAAAGCCTTTTATGAAGGACACATCCACCCGTGATGAACAGATGAGCAGACCTCGTCCGCGCTCTCTTGGCCCAGGGCGCGCTTTTACCCTAAAAGCATCGGGACCCGGCGGATTCCAGATGTTCTCCTCCCCCGCCAGCTGGTGGGTCTATCTGCGGGCCTCTGCCTCCCAGCTGGTGTCCCTCTCGTTATCTCTAAGTGCCATCGCCGCATCTAATCGGATTGGCCGCCCAAAGAGCCTGATTTTACCCCGGACAAGGAGATTTGATGTTTTTTGTTCAGAGTTTCCATCATTCCTTAATGTGGGGTGACAACGACATTTGTCAGATGTGACAGTGAAGCATCCGCCGAGGCCTCTGCGCTCCCCCAGATACAATATGGAGATGAGATGTCACAGGAACGTGCTTTATCTGCCCTCAGAGAGCTTCCTTAAATGCTCCGCACATAGGAGGCGTTCACACCCCTTCCCCCGGACAGCCATAAAAAGACAAATATAATAATGGGCCATTCCAAGTCACCGGCCACTAATGTCAGATGGGCCATTTGTGGAATTAAATTCTGGAGGGTGACATCACTCTGTATTAATGAGGGAGAGGGTCCGACCCGAGGACACATCTATCACATCCACCTGTCTGTCTCACCATCACATCTATCTAGCATCCTTTTCCTTTCCTGTTCTTTATTTTTATTTTTTCCTTATTATTTCTTTTTCTTTCTTCTTCATTTCCTTTTCATTTCTTTTACTTTTCCTATTGTTTTCCTTTTTATCTCTCTCTTCTCTTTCCTTTTTCTTTCTTTTTGCTTTTTTCTATTCCTTTCCTTTTTCTTTCTTTTACTTTTCCTTGTCTCTCTCTTCTCATTACCTTTTCTTTTTCCTTTCCTTTCTTCTTACGTTTTACTTTCCCTTTTCATTTCTTTTACTTTTCCTTTTCTTCTTATTCTTACTTTCTTTTCTTTTTCCTTTCATTTTCTTTTATTTTCCTTTTTTTTTTTACTTTTTCTTTCTTTTCCTTTTGTCTCTCTCCTCTTTACTTTTATTTTCCTGTTGTCTCTCTCTCCTCTTTCCTTTCCTTTCTTTTACTTTTCCTTTCCTTTTTTTTTTTTTTTTTTTTTCCTTTTTTCTTTTTTCCTCTTTCCTCTTCTTTCCTTCTCTCTTCCTTTTCTTTCCTTTTCTCTTCCTTTTCTTTCCTTTCCTTTTCCTTTCTTTTACTTTTTCCTTTTTTTAAAAAAAAAAATCCTTTCTTTTCTTTATTTTACTTTCATTTATTGTTTCCTTTCTTTTCCTCTTCCTTTCCTTTCATTTTTCCTTTCATTTCCTTTTGTCTCTCTCTCCTCCTTTCCTTTTTTTTTTTCCTTTCCTTTCTTTTACTTTTTCCTTTTCCTTTCTTTTACTTTTACTTTCCTCTTCCTTACCTTTCTTTTACTTTTCCTTTCTTTTTTCTCTACTTTCCTTTATTTTACTTTTGCTATCTTTTCCCATTCGTTTCCTTTTGTCTCTCCCTCCTCTTTCCTTTCTTTTTCCTTTCCTTTCCTTTCCTTTCCATTCATTTTCTCTACTTTCCTTTTCCTTCTCCTATCTGCTCTCTCTCTCTTTCTCTCTATTTCTCTTTTTTTTTTATTTCTCTCTTTCTGTCTTTTCTTTCTGTCTTTTCTTTCTGTTCTTTCTTTCTTTCTTTCTTTCCTTCCTTCCTTCCTTCCTTCCTTCCTTCCTTCCTTCCTTCCTTCCTTCCTTCCTTCCTTCCTTCCTGTGTTCTACATTGTGGTAACGTGTGTCATTGCAGTGCCGCTCATTCACAATCACATGCCAACATATAATTACAGTAGCAAGAAACACACCTGCCCTGTTCGGCACCACAAAATACATGTCATAAAAAAAAGCGTCATGCGTGTTTTTTTTTGGTCTATTGCCATGTGTTGTGTGGCACTACAGAAGGAATCTCAAAGGTCCAAAGCCTGACGAAGAGCCCACTCCCCCTCTCCTATGGTGTCAGACCAGGCCAGAGAGATGTTGGGCTGTCACTTCTCCCCTCCTGGGGATTCTATAATGTTTTTTTTTCTGACTTTTCTATATGGATTTGTAATGTTTTCTTTTTGATATGTCAGGGGTCTCCAAACTTTTCAAACAAAGGGCCACTTTATTGTCCTTCAGACTTAAAGGGGTGGTTCCCCTAAAAAGAAACTTTTAACATTGCATTTCTTTTCTTAATTACATGTAGAATCGGCTGGTATTTAAAAAAAAAAACGTCCGTACATACCATTTTCGGCATGTAGTCTCGGTCGGGGTAGGGCGTGCCTACTTGATTGACAGGCATCCGATCGACGCATACAGCGCGTCACGAGATGCCGAAAGAAGCCGAACGTTGGTGCGCATGCGCCGTATAGAGCCGCACCAACGTTCGGCTTCTTTCGGCATCTCGTGACGCGCTGTATGCGTCGATCGGATGCCTGTCCCCATCCATCATACCCGGAAGCTGCGGTGAGGCAGCATGAAGAAAATGGTATGTACGGACGCATTTTTTTAAAACTACCAGCCGATTCTACATGTAATTAAGAAGAGACATGCAATGTTAAAAGTTTCTTTTTAGGGGAACAACCCCTTTAAGGAGGGCCGGATCGTGGCCAGCGGGGGCAGAAAATGTCTCGGGCCCAGCACCGATGAGAATAAATGTGGCCTCAGGGTTGGTGGTCAATAGGAGGAGGAGTAGGGCTTCTATCAGAAGTAGTAGCTCATCATTGATATCAGTAGAAGAAATAGTGCCCCCTTGTTGGTGTCAGTGAAAGGAATAGTGCCTCATATCAGTAGGAGGAATAGTGCCCCAAGGGCCTCATAAAGGCTAGCAAAGGGCCACATCTGGCCCTCGGGCCGCAGCTAGGAGACCCCTGATATATGTGTAACAAACTTTTATACTTCTAATACTCAATCGGTGGTGCCTAAAAAGTCCAAACCTTTTTTCAAATGTTTTTGTATACTCCTATTTCTATAATGTTGTTGTCAGTGAGGGGGGTGGCAAGGTGTTTTAGACATCATGCTGAGACTTGTAGTCCCCCCCCCCCTCACGGCTTGTACCATCGTTTACCTTTAATTCTCAGTTTGTACGGCCTGCTCATAGGAGAGTCTACAAGAGGAAAGTCATTAGATGCTATGAAATATTTATGGGTGTAAAATGTAAAGTGTTTATCACTCAGCGTGGGGTGGAGTGAAATATAGCGATAGACCTGTGCGATGATTGGGGGGGGGGGGGGTTATGCAAATGATTCCGGCGACAGACGAACAATTAGAGAGGTGATCATTTTCATCAGAATCTCTTCGTCACCTGAAAACACCATTTATTACCACACTGGGAGTTCCTTTTGTGTTCCGATAATCGTGTCCTCGGGATTGATCTGCAGGAATCTGACAAAATAAACCAATGAGAAATCAAATGAACACAAATCAGACAAAACATTACGGCAGCAATGAAAGTTCTCTGAAGGATCTCATATAACAACAGAACACGGAACAATTCCCTTTCCAAAGCAGCTCTGCAGATATCGGAGGGACAAGTTTATCATTTTCATTCTTTTCATCCATTAGTGCAGTGGTCTCCAAACTGCGGCCCGGGGGCCAGATGCGGCTCTTTGCTTGATTTTATCTGGTTCTTGGGGCACTATTTCATTCACTGACACCAACAAAGGGGCACAGTTCTTCCCAATGACACCAACAATGGGGCCGATAACACCAATGGTGGGGGACCATTCCTTCCAATGAGACCAAGATGGGGCACAATTCCACCCAATGACACCAAAGAAGGGGCACAATTACACCCAATGGTATCAAAATTGGGGCCCAATAACACCAGTGATGGGGGCATTGTTTACATCAATTGATGCTGGAACTTTTTCTACTTTCAATGGCTACAGCCTGGCCCTCCTAAAGTTTTAAGGAGAGTTAACTGGCCCTTTGTATAATAAGTTTGGAGACCCCTGCATTAGTGAAATCATTCTTCAATTGTAAGCCCTGAACCCAGACTCCCCCGCCCTTACTGGAATCCTGAGGTCTGGCCCGTTCTCCCAGGCTATGGCCAAGGTCTGATTCCAGAATATAGATATGGGATGGCTATAGAGGTTGGTTTTACCTATTATCCTTGATCCAGAGGTAGCAGCCTGGGACCATAGGGAGGTTCACCTACACTGCACCTTTATTGGATATCCCCCCCCCCCCCTCGGAGGAAGGACTTGATCCATAATGAAGCCACCAATGCCAAGCCTTGTGTTCATTGGTCCATTACTATCACACACATACCTTAGGACAGAATCAGCCCCATGTATTGTTGAAAAATATGGGTTTTAGCCCCTGATACTTTTTTTTTTTAATTCACCAAGCAAGCGCACAACACACGTGCATGTCAGCACACCACCTATCTGTGCAGGGTCGCCATCAGGGGGGTACAGGCAGTACACCTGTAAGGGGCCCGGTGGTCCCCAGGGCCCCGGATGGCAACACCCCCCCCCTTTTTTTTATTTTTTTATAAAAAATATATTTTTATTTTTATATTTTTTTTGTTTTTATTAAAGGGTCCAGAGGTCCCCAGGGCCCCAGATGACTACCCCCCCCCCTTTTTTTTCTTATACATTTTCTGTATATATATATATATCATTTTTATTATTATTTTGTAAGGGACCCAGAGGTCCCCAGGGCAACCCCCCCTTTTTTTTGTTCGTCAGCACCCAAAGCCCCCCGACCTCAATTCGCGGGGCGCCCCCCCCCTGCTTCTCATTTAGCGGCGGCACCCCCTGCTTCTCAATTTGAAAATTTGAGGCGGCAGCACCCCCCCCCCCCCGGTTTTCTGCTCCAGGGGGACCCATGCCTGAAGCTGTGTAAGGGGCCCCATCATTTCTGATGTCAGCCTTGTATCTGTGTATTGTCCTACAAAACATTCAATACAAGGTGCAGGTGTATTAAAATGTGCATTAGTGGCTCTTTAAAAATAAATAGGCTGCCTAACCCGCAAGGCGCGTGAACGCAAAGCATTTTTAGCTGAAGTTGGGTTTGTATTAACAGTTATGTGGAACATTATTGGGGCGAAGGTTACTGGAGAATTGTTATTGTAGATTTATGTTCCACCTCATCTCCAATGCAACCACGATCCCATTAAAATACTACATCCATCATACACATATCCACTTTAACCATAATAAAATGGGACAGTTTCCCTTAGACCAGGGGTGTCCAAACTTTCTAAACAAGGGGCCAGTTTACTGTCCTTCAGAATGTAAAGAGGTTGACCTGTGGCCAGTGTGAGTAAACAATGCCCCATCATTGGTATCCTTTGAAGGAATAGAGCCCCATCATTGACGTCAGTGGATGGAATAGTGCTCCATCATTGATGTCAGTGGGAGGAATAGTGTCCCATCATTGGTATAATTGGAAGGAATAGTGTCCCATCATTCGTATCCTTTGAAGAAATGGTACCCCATCCTTGACATTAGTGGGAGGAATAGTGCCCCATCATTGACGTCAGTGGGAGAAATAATGCCCCATTGTTGGTGTCAGTGGAAGGAATTATGCCCCACGTTTTGTGTCAGTGGAAGGAATAGTGCCTTGTATCTGTGGGAGGAATAGTACCCCAAGTGCAAGAAAAAGTCAAGCAAAGGGCCGCAACTTGCAGACCACTGCCCTGTCCCACCACCAGAATCCCAAACAATCTGGGGGGGGGGGGGGCCTCTCTTCCCCTTTTATCGCTAGTGGGACCCTTCTTCTCAATATAAAGGGATATAGGTGAAGTTTAGGAGGAAAGGTCCTGCTATACCAATGGCACCAAAAGCCAGTGGGACTTGAGGGCTAATCCCTTATAATCCAGGACTGTTGAGGGACTGGTGGTAGCGGTAGGACCCCACCCGTGAGGAATTTGCCATGGGCCCACCGAAACGGCCCTGCTCGTGCCTTGTGCCCCTAACGAATAGCTCTGGCCTTTTCTTTAATGACTACACCATTGCAAAGCACCAGCCGGTCCCTTGTATAAGGTAGTCAAGGTTTCTGCTCACTCTCTGCGCCAACGTCCTGCGGCTCCCGATGGTTGCTGTGACCACGCGCTCTGTAAAGTAGCACTTACATCCAAATTACAGGCGTCTACCTACAAGAGAAGGCATTCATTACAGGAACGTATCATTTCGTGTCTGGAAATACTCGGCTCATCCGCCCTTTTTATCCATCCTGTTAAAAACAGAAGATTTATGTTTATGGATCATAAATGGCGGGAGGGGGGGGGGGAGTTTATGAACGTTGGAAAGATAGGTTACACATAAAAGCGGCTGATTGGTTCATCTGACCAACACCAGCTCTATTTCCTTTCATCAAGAGGTAATTATTGAGGTCCAATAACATTTCATCAGCTGCAATTCTCTGTGGTGAGAAATTCACATAGCAGAAGTTCTTTAAATGTTTTTGTACTTCGCTTTCCTCGTGAATGTCAAATCTGACACCTGTAAAAATCATAGACTGCGGATGGAAGGCAGAAGATCCAACTACCCAATTATAGCCATGTGCACATTGGGAAAAATGTTCTAACATATACAATTGTTAAAGAAAAGTATGTGGGACATTCTCAAACAGAAGGTGGAGGAGTGCAAGGTCTCTGACCTCCACCAAGCTCTGTGATGTCGTCATGGAGGAGGGGAAGAGGACTCCAGTGGCAACCTATGACACTCTGGTGAGCTCTATGCCCGTGTTCCGCGATCTCCCTTCCCTGCGACGTTACGATGCACGGGGGCGTAGAACGGCGCCAAATTCAAAAATGTAAATAAATACAATACATACAGTATACTGTAATCTTTTAGATTACAGTACTGTATGTAAAAAAATACACACCCCCTTTGTCCCTAGTGGTCTGTCCAGTGACCTGCATGCACTTTTATATAATAAAAACTGTTCTTTCTGCCTGCAAACTGGAGATTGTCCATAGCAACCAAAAGTGTCCCTTTATGTCAAAAGTGGTTTTAGAGCAGCTAGAAAACAGCGATCATAAATTATAATCAGGGAGCTGTGGTGGCTCAAGGTGATTGGCACTGCGCTGACAAGCCATTCACCTCTGCAGCCAAGGGTTCGGATCCCGGTCTCGGCTACATGTGAATTGAGTTTGGTGGTCTCAGCCCGGCTCCCGGTGGGTGTGTTATGCAAGGTACGCCTGTGCTTAGTACGCCCACCCCCCCACAAAAACCACCACACTTTCACGCACACAAAATTGGTTTAACACACACGCACTTTGGCCATGCGGTCTCCTAAAAAAAAGAGAGGCACCTATGGGGCTGGTTGGGTGGGCTAGACACCCTCACTCCCTCATAGGGGGAGTCCCTCTGCCCTGTTGGGGTCCCGTTGGGCCCCAGTTGGGCTCCCAAGTGGAGCAGGTAGGGCGGGGTGAGTGGGAGGCCCCCCTCACACCCGCCATTGCCACCCGGGGGCATGGAGAAGGATGGCAGATTGCCTCTGGGGGAGGGTCTGCCTACTCCCAACTCCTGCAGTCCGGCTCCTCTCTCTCACGCACAAAAAAAAACTTAAAAAAAAAAAAAAATTATAATCAGAGAAAGTCACCGCTCCAGGTGGGTCAACTAGGCAATTGCGGACGATTCAGGATACCGAGGGTGCTGGCAATGCACTAGGCAGATTGTGGAAATTTCAAAAGGATGGACAGCCGCACTCCAAAAGAACTCTTGATTGATAAAAACAGTAAAAAATGCACCACAAAGCAAAAATCGGGAAAAGGGACAGCCGACGTGTTTCACACTGGTTCAGTGCTTAGTCAGCACTGAACCAGTGTGAAACGCGTCGGCTTTCCCATTTTCGGCGAATTTTTGCTGTGTCTTTGTGGTGCATTTTTTACTGTTCTTATCAATAAAGACAACTCAAGAGTTCTTTTGGAGTGCGGCTGTCCATCCTTTTGAAATTTCCACAATAAATTTGAATCACTTGCAGAATTGAGCGATAGTGATTTGTGGGGAAATTCGTCATACAAAAATAAAATTAACGACAGCGACAATTCTGCAACTGAGCAAATTTCAGTGTTTTTGATTTGATTACATTATTAATTAATTTTTATTATAGTTACATTATTTTGTGTTACAATTATTTATTATATTATAATTTATCATTTTGTTTTTCAAACTTTATCATACCCGAGATGTCTACTAGACTCTTGTTTGGACAGATTTAAGTGAGTTATTCCTAAGATTTACAGGCCTACAATGTAAAACACCAAATTTCCATGCAAAATAACGCTACCGCTTTCAGCACCTAAAGCCAGAAAGAATCGTACCGCCAGGGAGGTTCAGAAATGTGTATTTGAAGTAATTCAGTAATTCGGTGGATGCATCGGGTGTATTGCATCTGTTCTGTTCTAATCAAAGAAAACGTTTTAACAGATTAAGCCTTCCATCTTTTCCCCTTGGAGAGAGACCTACATTTACATAACCACTACTAATATTATTATTTTCTTTTATATATTTCTTGTTTTGCTTCAATCCTTTCAAGGTAATTAAGTTTCCTAGTAACGAGCAATAAAACGGATCCGTCTATTGGCCACTAAGTGGGGTCGCAGCCAATTTATCTAGTGCCAAGCGTCTTTATCCCCAAATCCCTCCAGATTACAGATTAGACCTTTAATTGGGTTGAGCTGACATTGATGTATTTGGAGGCCTCGAAGATCTTTGGGGGGTGTGGGGGGGGGGGGGATAGGAGCTAAAACACGTACACATTTCTGCAAATGGCAAAGAAATACACTTTGTACTTTTTTTCTGCAGACTCTTCCCACGTTCTAATCGCTTTAATGTCTTTTTTACACCTTAACCATCATATTTTAATACATCGTATGCTTTATAATGCGTTGATCTCGAATCTCTGATTGACTCATCTCCATGGCTACCTTGTATGTAAGATATTCCTTGCCTCCCCTCGCTTCGGCATTAAGATCCTCAGTGTTGATTTACATAAACGTCTTGTAGAGAAAGTTCCATTGTGTGGATTCCAGAGCAGAGGATCACAGACGTATGCAAATGGATTGCAGGTTTGGCTGCCATGGAAAATAAACTGATATTTTAGAGCTTATGTACAACCAGGAACACAATGGAATAAATTGGAGCCTAATAGGGTTGTCCCCGATACCACTTAAATACTTTTTTTAAAAGTGTCCCCAAATGCAGTCATGTCCCCCACATATTGCAGCCATGTCCCCCACATATTGCAGCAATGTCCCCCACATATTGCAGCCATGTCCCCCACATATTGCAGCCATGTCCCCCACATATTGCAACCATGTCCCCCACATATTGCAGCCATGTCCCCCACATATTGCAGCCATGTCCCCCACATATTGCAGCCATGTCCCCCACATATTGCAGCCATGTCCCCCACATATTGCAACCATGTCCCCCACATATTGCAGCCATGTCCCCCACATATTGCAGCCATGTCCCCCACATATTGCAGCCATGTCCCCCACATATTGCAGCCATGTCCCCCACATATTGCAGCCATGTCCCCCACATATTGCAGCCATGTCCCCCACATATTGCAACCATGTCCCCCACATATTGCAGCCATGTCCCCCACATATTGCAGCCATGTCCCCCACATATTGCAGCCATGTCCCCCACATATTGCAGCCATGTCCCCCCCATATTGCAGCCATGCCCCCCCTACCTGATGATGATGCCGCCGCCGCCATATATACAAAGCCGATGCGAACATTATAGGCACCTTTTTGTTTCAATAGCTCTTTTCCCTGCCGTGCGCCATGTTGGACAGATCCGTCAAATCCCGAGCAAGGGGGAGTGTCTATACACGCGCAGCGGGAAAACAGCTATTCAAAAGTGCCTATAATGTTCGCGCCGGCAGGGGCTTTGTATATACGGTGGCAGATTTGCTTATACGGCGGCAGCGTTGGCGGCGGGGGGCGGCAAAGTATTCTATTTGGGTATCGGGGGTACTCCCGCAAATACTCGGTATTGGTCCCTATACTGGTATCGGTATCGGGACAACCCTAGAGCCTAATGCCTCGTTTCCACTAAGCGGATCGCTTCGGGTCGCTTAGGATGGAACGGGTTAGAATGGTCCGGTCTATTCTGCTGAGCATTTCCACTGCAAATCGGACCATCCGGGACCATACAAGGTTTAGAAAAAAAGCCTAGCACGTCCACCAATCAGTGAGATGAAACCGTTCCATTTTCTATGGCCCCACATCTGAAGCAGGACCCAGAATGGTCTGGTACGGTTCACTTTTATGGCACACTTTCATAATGGAAACACCCAAAATAGCGTACCGAACCGAACCGATCCGCTCAGGAGAAACGAGGCATATAAGTTCTTAGATGTGTTCGCTACATTCATTTTGTTTTTTTTTTTTGTTTTTTTTTAGGCTTTCTGTTTCTTCATTTTCACCTTGTGATCCTGCCAGTAACGCACTTCCTCTCCTAGGATTGTATAAAAAAACTGGGCGGGTGCGACTTTAACCACTTAAACCACTTAACCCCCGGAACCATATTGCTGGTCAAAGACCAGGCCACTTTTTGCGATTCAGCACTGCGTTGCTTTAACTGACAATTGCGCGGTCGTGCGACGTGGCTCCCAAACAAAATTGGCGTCCTTTTTTTCCCACAAATAGAGCTTTCTTTTGGTGGTATTTGATCACCTCTGCGGTTTTTATTTTTTGCGCTATAAACAAAAATAGAGCGACAATTTTGAACAAAAATTTATATTTTTTACTTTTTGCTATAATAAATATCCCCCCAAAAATATATAAAAAAAATATGTTTTCCTCAGTTTAGCACGATATGCATTCTTCTACATATTTTTCGTAAAAAAAAATCGCAATAGGTGTTTATTGATTGGTTTGCGCAAAAGTTATAGCGTTTACAAAATAGGGGATAGTTTTGTGGCATTTTTATTCATATTTTTTTTTACTAGTAATGGCGGCGATCAGCGATTTTTTTTTTTCAGTACTGCAGTTCAGTTCAGGCTTCAGTATCAGGAATCGCAAATCTGAATTATGTTTAGAATAGGTTGCCTGGTTCTAACAGTGGAGTTCTCCTTTAAATTTTTACAATCTTTTTACATAGTAAATATGTTATCCACTTGAGTTTTCAATCTTTTCAGATAAATTACTCAAAATCCCAGCTGATTTCTTTTTCACCAATTAGCGTCTAATGTGTCACCTTAAGAAAGTCCTAATGGGAAGGTCGGTGACCTCGTTCAGTCTTAGGAAAGCAATTTGGATTCATCCTAAGTACATCTCCTGCAGAATGAAGACTTTGATATTCTCTGGTAATAAGGTCTGCTATTTCCGTGTGAAGAATGGCAAATGCGTCGTTTGACCTTTTGAGAATTTCCTGCGATGAGTAGGGAGGACAATCACCTTTTGTGAGGCTGATTGTTGCAAGTGCCTCGGTGATTGACCACAGATCGCAATCTTTCAGAAGCTGCATCCCGGGTGGACACGAGCGGTTTATTAGAGGGTGGCCTTGGCGACATTTATGGAGAGAGAACACCGGGCGTTTCCATGGGTGACGGCTTTGGGGGGGAGAGTTGCAGCAATGGGTCTCCTGCCAGTCCACCTTACGCCCTCCCAGTTGTACTCCCGTCTTGTCACCCGAACACATACACCCCTGATGGAAGCAGCGGTGCTAATAAACATTGCACAGGCGCATGGTCCACTGTTGTCACCATCAGGAAGCCATTCCAAAGCAATGGTGTGCAAACAATACCGGAATAAGTGCATGTAGACAGGAAGTGGTTCATCCGCAGTACCGAGATAGGAAAAGGATTAAAAAGTTGTAAAAAAATAAGCCAAATAAATGATAAAATGTGCACAGAACAAACTAAATGCCATTCAGACTGACAATGAAGAGACCCTTTGAGTGGGCCCACAGGCAATACCATCTGATTGGCTGCCAAGGTCCACAATGGGTTTCAGTCACAATGTGGAGTGTTTTTACAGGAAGCATAAACCACCCTGAGCTGAAGTCGGCCTTATAGAGGTGATATTTTCCCTTTATATTACAGCATCATCTATCCGAGCTGACCACATCCCCCCCTGGGACCCTACGGGCTTACTGGAACCGTCAGAGTAATTGATGTTTACATCTCCTTTATTAACCAGACCATTCATGTCAACAACAATCATATAAAATTATATTGTATGGCCCTGTAGTCATATAGCCTATTTTATTCTGATTATTTACCTGTGAAAGCCTCCATTGTGTAGACATTTAAAACCCCTGAAACTTCTGCCAAGTGTCGCCATCTTGGATGTGATGTCAGCAGCCCCAGCAGACTCAGAGCTGTCACTCAACTGACACACTATGGCGGCTATTGTCAACCAGAGTTCCACAGAACCCTAGGGCCCCTCCAGAGGTTGCTAGGAGTTCCTTGAGCGGTGGCTGGTTGGAGTTCCTTGAGCGGTGGCTGGTTGGAGTTCCTTGAGCGGTGGCTGGTTGGAGTTCCTTGAGCGGTGGCTGGTTGGAGTTCCTTGAGCGGTGGCCTGGTTGGAGTTCCTTGAGCGGTGGCTGGTTGGAGTTCCTTGAGCGGTGGCTGGTTGGAGTTCCTTGAGCGGTGGCTGGTTGGAGTTCCTTGAGCGGTGGCTGGTTGGAGTTCCTTGAGCGGTGGCTGGTTGGAGTTCCTTGAGCGGTGGACTGGTTGGAGTTCCTTGAGCGGTGGACTGGTTGGAGTTCCTTGAGCTGGGGACTGGTTGGAGTTCCTTGAGCTGGGGACTGGTTGGAGTTCCTTGAGCTGGGGACTGGTTGGAGTTCCTTGAGCTGGGGACTGGTTGGAGTTCCTTGAGCTGGGGACTGGTTGGAGTTCCTTGAGCTGGGGACTGGTTGGAGTTCCTTGAGCGGGGGACTGGTTGGAGTTCCTTGAGCGGGGGGCTGGTTGGAGTTCCTTGAGCGGTGGCTGGTTGGAGTTCCTTGAGCGGTGGCTGATTGACCTCCCATTTGATGGTGTCTACATCGTTTCAGGTCCAACGCCATTTGGCAAAGCCATTAGCATGACACCAATGATCTTTTTAGCGATTTGTAAGGTTTGAATCCTTCCCAATAATGACCACTGCAAAGGAAATTTTCCCCAGTGCCCCCCATTAATTGGTTTTAGCAGAGGTTCCCCAAGACCTAAAAATTGTTTCAAGGGTTTCTCAGGGGAAAAAATGTTTTAGTCTGCGAAATTAACACTGGTTGCAAGTGAATAAATATTAGTTTATGGAAAACAAAAATGCTGCAAGGAAGCATTTAAAAAAACTGTGCTTTTAGTTTAAGGACAGGGTTTCTTTTAAATCACATCATGGGGTGCAATAATGAGATGCCCCATCACAATTCACAGTTGTAGCTGTGTTGTCACTAGGGTGACCACATTTCCAAACTACCATTCAGGGAGTGGGACACCCTCCCCCTTCCCAGAAATCAGCTTGTGCTGTAACGAATCACAGCACAGTGATTGGACACAAGAGGCGGGATTTATGATTTCTCCAATTACAGGGGACTGTGCTCCTCAGGGCATTCCTGGCCAGGGCAAGTACTGTCAGTGAGTAAATCGGTGATGTGGCGGCCTTTTATGGGGGCATCAGACTGGCCCGGGGGGTGGCTGTGTCAGTTTCATTTCGTGACACTGTATTGTCCTGGAATGAATGTGCCCGGGACAGACCTGCAAAATGCGGGACTGTCCCGGGCAATCCGGGGACACGTGGTCACCCTAGTTGTCACCCTTCCCTAATGGTAAGTTGGCTGGCTTCTTTTTTTTCAGCCTATATGTTGAACATCTTGCTTGCATTCTCCTTCATCACACTGTTCATCTATATCTTTGTTATTAACCAAAAATAAATGAGTTCTATTTATAGTATATGTGGGATGGGGGTGGGGCACACCCTTTGTAAGGCCAGTTGCTTGGAATTTCTCTTGTATCTTCGGTATCTTCGAGTCTTCTCTCGTGCTGCACCTGCACTGGGTTACTCTTCCTTGCACATTCCCTCTCTGGAGATTTCCACATTTCTGACCTTTTCGGGGAAGGATATTGTAATAATTTACTTGGAAACAAATCATATTCTGTCTTCATTGAGCAAACACAACACCAATACCTCTCCGAGCGCTCCAGTAGGCCGGTGGGGTCCCGGGGGAGGGGATGTGGTCGGCTCGGGTAGAGGATGCTGTAATAGAAAAGGAAAATATCTTCTCTATACGGCTGACTTTAGCTCGGGGTGGTTAATGCTTCCTGTAAACACTCCACACTGTGACTGGAACTGGAAACCGTCGTAGAGCCTGGCAGCCAATCGGATTGCATCGTTCTTAAGGCCCGGTCAAAAGGTCCCTCCATTGTCAGTCTACAGAGGATTCTATGAGGAGAACCAGTTACAGATATGAATGGCAGCAATCACAGAGGTCTTCTGTGGGGGGGGACTCAATTTACCCTCCTGAATTACCGATTATTGAAGATATTAATTGGTGTCAGCGTTTTATTATTGGTGTGCCCGGGGAGCTCCTCCCCAAATGTCACCATCGGGTCCTATCCAGGGAAGAGATGAATCTTCATTTATTATTATTAAAATGGAACCTCATGGACAATGCCCCTAGGCATACTAAATGATTTAGTTGAACTTCAGATAAATACACAAAATAATGATATGGGAGCCGGCTTGCCTGCCAAGGTACAATAAAACCTTGGATTGAAAGCATCATTTTGTTCCAGATACATGCTTGTAATCCAAAGCACTTGTATAGCACAGCAAATTTTCCCATAACAAATAATGGAAACTCAAATGATTGGTTCCACAAACATTTATTTATAGGTCCTTCAGTTTATAGTTCATATAAAAATATTATAGCGATGTGATTGGTTATGTGACCATACAATGTATATCCACACATGGAAGCCTCCACAAGGGGATTAGAAGCAAAATCCAGCAGGAACTCCAGAGTATATCTAAGTATGCAGGAATCCGGGGTAAAGCTGTCCACATAGACTGGGCAGACTTGGGAAGATTTGGAGCAGAGATGGTGGAAGCCCTCATAATGGGCACAACAGGGGTCCAGACTCGGGAATTCAGAGCAGAGATGGTGGAAGCCCTCATAATGGGCACAACAGGGGTCCAGACCCAGGAATTCAGAATAGAGATGGTGGAAGCCTTCAAAATGGGCACAGCTGGGGTGCAGACTTGGGAACTCTGAGGAAAGATTGTGGGAGCCATTATTAGTACAGCAGGTGTAGTGACTTGGGAATTCAGCACAGGGATGGTGGGAACCCCTCATAATGGGCACAGCAGGTGTACAGACCCAGGAACTCAGCACAGGGTTGGTGGGAACTCCTCATAATGGTCACAGCAGGTGTACAGACCCAGGGACTCGGCACAGGGATGGAGGGAACCCCTCATAATGGGCACAGCGGGTGTACAGACCCGGGAACTCAGCACATGGTTGGTGGGAACCCTCATAATGGGCACAGAAGGTGTAAAGATCTGTGAACTCAGTACAGGGATGGTGGGAACCCCTCATAATGGGCTCAGCGGGTGTACAGACCCGGGAACTCAGCACAGGGATGGAGAGAACCCCTCATAATGGGCACAGTGGGTGTACAGACCCAGGAACTCAGATTAGGGATGGCAGGAGCCTCTCATAATGGGCATTACAGGTATGCAAACCTGGGAACTCTGTACAAGGATGGTGGGAACCCCTCATGAGGGCAGGGATCTTATGAGTAGAGTTCCAGAGAGATGGAAGTAACTTGGGTCATTCACTAAACTCTGAATTGCCAGAGTTGGATGTGCTGTCCCTTAAATGTTGGCTTCTCTCAGACCCGTACCTGTATCTAACATACAGAAGTCCAGTCAATGTCGAGCACTAATAAGGACATCGGAGATGTCGGGATGATGGGACTATTCAGCACCACTAGAAGGTCCATTCCGTCAGAGACCCCGGGGCACTCATCATGTCTGCGCCTTCTGCCCTGTCCGTCCGGAAGATTTAAAGCTTACAGATATTACACGAGTATCATTTACTAAAGAAGATTAGAGATGCTGTAATCTGCCAGCATGCCCTGTTGTGTTATTAGCAAAGTCGGTAATGAGATGATTCCCAAACGGATTTCCCAATCTGCCAGTTCAAAGCGTTGTTTATCCGTGCCGCACTACAAATCCCAACCCCCCCCCCCCCCCATCTGGTACCATGAGCCCCGGGGAGGGCAGGAGTAACCAAATTGGGGTACCGGAGCACTGTGTCCTGGTACAGCCAGGCAATCTCATGTTAGAGCGACATTTGGAGGAGCGCCAAAGAGGAAATGGCTTCAAATATTTTATATTATTATTTAAGACGGTACTCATAAAGTTACAGGAGTACATGATACATCAGGCTTGGCAGGAAGCGTACAATTTTACAATGTATCAATATAAAATTTACATGACAATATAAAATATACAATGTATCAATATAACATTTATACGGCAATATAAAATATTCAATGTTTCAATATAAAATCCGCTGTATATACCAGGAAGAACAAGTCACCAAAGGTCCCCTGTGCAATAATTAGGGGGATGGATGGATTCATGGATGGATTGATCAATGGATGGATCCGACATTTGTATTCTTCCAAAAGAACCAATCGCACCCATGTATATATTCAAATAGAGTACCAGTAGTGACGTGTGCAGACGGTTGTGTGCAGAGCCATGCAGCAGGCCCTCCGTGAGACACAAAGTGTCTCACAATTTGAACACCAACTACAGGGCTCTGAACACGACCGTATGCGCACCATCCCACTGCTACCAATGATGTGATCCGTACTCTATCATGACTCAGGAAGCCATCATTTTTGTATGGTTAATGTATGGTTCCCATGTGTGCAGATCTGTTTGCCCTGAGTCATTAATGCTGTCGCCATGAAGTAGCCATTCTCTTGGTGAGGCATGAACGAACATCCCTAAAAGAGCAACCAGATCTGCCGTGTCCACGGGAAGGTTTACGCAGCCAGGGCTGATCCTGGGCAGGTGCGCAGGGTGCAGCGCACCCGGGCGCCACAGAGGTGGGGGCGCCAGAGTGCTTCCCTCCCTCCTCCTCTCCTTGTCTGTGTTCAGAGGTGGCTCTCTCTTCCGGCAACTGACAGGAGCAGATCAGAGGAGATCAGAGACTGTGCCGCCACCGCTGCTGTGTTTCCTGCTCAAGCTCATCCCCCCTCCCTCCTCCTGTCAGAGGAGGAGAGTGAACTAGTTGGAGATTGGAGCCGCTGTTTCTGTGTGGAGAGACACCAGCCACACAGTGACTGCAGTCTCTGACATCTCCTGTACTATGTCTGCAGACTCTGACTATCTTCTGTATCATGTCTGCAGTCTCTGACCATCTCCTGTACTATGTCTGGGGGCTCTTTCTAACAGACTCTCTAACACAGCCATTCTCAACCAGAGTTCCTCCAGAGGTGGCTAGGGGTTCCTTGAGCTGTGGCTAATTTACCTCTTGTTTGATGGTGCCTACATAGTTCTGAGTCACTTTCACTTGGAGGAGCCAGTGGTATGACACCAATGATCTCCAGAGTTCTCTGTAAGGGGGCCATTTTTACCACCACTGTAAAAAATGGCATTCTTCTCACTGACTACCAAAGTAAGGGACATTGTTCCCACCGACCCCCAATGAATGGGTTTTATCAGGGATTCCCTGAGACCTGAACATTATTTTAAGGATTCCCCTGGGGTAAAAAGGTTGAGAAAGGCTGCTCTAACAGCCCCCTTTGTGTGCATCAGAGAGACTTCTGTCCAGGTCTCATTAATGTACGCTCTTCCTGCATTTTCTTTACTGTTAAAAGATCATCTGAGGATCCCAAGGTAGCGAAGACTTCTTAGGGGAGCATCTCTGTGTTGTGTCGTTGCCATAGAAACATTTGTAAAGGGGAGGAGTTGGTAATATGACCACGCCCATGTGGGGTCGACAGAAATATTTCTGCACCCAGGCGCCTGTGACCCTACGATCGGCCCTTTACGCAGCCAATGGTCTTCCACCAACGTCTGTATGTGCGAATGCGCTCACACGAGCCTATTACAGCAAAGCCGACACTGGGGGACATCTGACAACATTCATAAAAATTTCCACAACCTTCTGAATTTAAGTCGCCGGGCAATTTGTTCATTTTTTCTACATTGAAGCCATCCAATGCAGCCAGCAAGTTGCTCAGGGGTTACCGGCTTTGCGGGATGGAAGAACTTTTTAATGTACAAAAACCCAAAGTCTCCGACTAAAATGATGACCAACAGAGGAAAGTAAAAAGAGTTCTCTGGTTCCGGAGGGGCAGAGTGAAATATTCTGTGTGTCGACATTCGTTGAGCTGCTAGGGCCCCCGTGGGCCGCGGGCAAATTGTTCTCGGTCGTGCCCACACGGCTGGTCTTGCGCAGACAGAAATATATTTCCGGGGGCTGATGTCTGCTGTCTACGAATGAGAATAAACTTGCATCAGAATTTATCGTCCTAGCAAGTCTTAAATAAGTTTCCCCTCCCTGCGCTCGGGGTGAATTGCACCTTGCCTTAAATATTTCTTTCCCAAGGTTCCCCGAGCACCGGTGCTGTCATCCTTTTTTGTAAAATGGCCATCCTTGTTTTTGACAAGCGGCAAAGTTACGACAGATCTAAGAGAGAGGTTGAGCGCCGCATGCTTATTGCTCCCGTCAGCACAGGTGTGTTTATTTTCTTTCCTTCTCTGCCTTGGCATTATCGCTGAACTTTTCTGTACAGACAGATTATTGGCCTCTGTGACAGGTGGGGGTCAGCGGGAAAATAACAGCACAGCGGGGTCACGGGGAAGCTGAAATAATTAGTTGGATGAAATGATGTTCCGTAGACCTGATTTAAGAGATTATATGTCTTGTGGTGTCAGAAATGTTCAAGGATTCTGAAAGTAGGGCTGTCAGTGGCATGGCGTGACATCAGCCATGTTTAGTACATTGGGTCCATTTCTATGTGTTTTTTTGTTCTAGAACCGTTATTGAAGAATAAGAAGCCCCAATGGCGGCAGAATTTGGAGTTGTTTTAACCCACCAAAACCTAAAGTGTTTTTGTTTTGTACTCATCCATACAATGACAATGAACTCACTAGGCCAGGGGTCTCCAAGCCTTCTAGGCCAGGAGTCTCCAAAATTTTGAAACAAAGGGCGAGTTAACTGTCCTTTAGACTTTAAGAGGGCCAGATTGTGGCCAGTGGGGTGTAGAAAATGCCCCAGGACCAGCATCACTGAGAATAAATATGGCCTTAGGGTTGATAGTCAGTAGGATGAGGAGTAGTACTACTAATAGGGAAGGAAGTGTATCCCATCATTGGTGTCAATGAAATAAATTGTGACCCATTGTTGGTGTAAGTGTGAGGATTCGTTCTTCATATTGTTGTTAGTAATAGTGCCCCAAGGGGCGGATAAAGCCTAGCAAAGGGCCACATCTGGCCCTCGGGCCACAGTTTGGAGACCCCTGTTCTAGGCAAAGGGCCAGTTTACTGTCCTTCAGGCTTTGGGGGAGGGGGGGGGGAATATGGCCGGTGGGAGTAGAAACACATCTCAACATAAGTGCTCCATCATTGGGGAAATAGTCCTACAATGGAAGAATAGTGCCCCGTTGATGGTGTCAGTAGGGGGGAATGATGCCCTAACATTGGGGTCAATTGGTGAAATTGTGACCCAAATGTCCATATCCGGCTCCTGGGCCGCAGTTTGGAGACCACTGCACCAGGAAATAAATACAAAATGCATTCGGACATATAATGTACTGAAAACCCCAATTTTCATAGTCGTAGCGCCAGTATCTTGTTGCATGGGTGGGGTGTCTAAATATGACGTGCAGTCCAGAAGTAGACCCAGTGCACTAAATTTTCAGCACTTGGTGACAAATCTGGATAGCTGAGCCACCCACTTCTCCTTTAAAATGCAAGTCTGTGTTGGAGACACTTGTACTGAGGGGTGTGGCTGTTACTCGGCTCTGACTGCATAGAGCAGCGGTTCTCAACCCTGTCCTCAAGTACCCCTAACAGGCCATGTTATGTGAATTTCTCTTAGATAAAATAGCTGTCCAAAATGCCAAGCCATTGACTCTGACTTAAAGTGGTTGGATACCCATTACAACCACTTTTACCTACAGGTAAGCCTAGATTAAGGCTTACCTGTAGGTCAGTGGTTCTCAACCTGGGGGTCGGGACCCCCTCGGGGGTCAAATGACGATTTGCCAGGGGTCGCCGAATCCTGGGCTGTTCCTGAAGCCTGCACCGCTCTCCTAGTCTTTTTGCAGCTGCCCAGCAGGACTGTCCCTGGAGCCTGCGGTCACCCACTCAGCCTCTTCACAGCCATCCACTCATTTCATGGCATGGCTGGGGGGCAGAGACTAGAGGTCAGCTGACTGGTAAAGAATGAAGTGGGAGGGGCCGGAGGAGACCCTATCTCCTGATTTCGGCATAGGTGTCACTGCTGCGAGACACCACAAAGTCAGAGACACAGTGAGTAACACTACCTGTGATTATAGTTGCCATTAAACAACAAGAAAGATGGCTAGAGAGAGTGATGGGAAAAAAATTAAAATTAGTATAGAGAGATAAAAGGGAAAGAAAGGAGAACAAAGAGAAAAAGTGATGCATCCTAAAATGTAGCATAATGGGATTTAATACTGTACGAGTGGAGGGGACTCGGGGAGCGCTAAATGTCCGTGGGTTAGGGCCCTTTCACGCGGTGCGGACTGTTTTTCTGTCCGCTCCGTGTGTGTCCGTCGGCTCAGCGGGGGTCCCGCTCAGCTGTCGGCGGACAGGGCTGTCCCCGCACACTGTGCAGGGACCGCCCTGTCTCTCCTCCGCTATCCCCTATGGGGAGTCGGATGCAAACGGACCGTCTGTCCGTTTGCATCCGATCCGATCCACCGGACGGAAGAAAAATAGGGTTTTCTTCCGTCCGCAAAACGGATCCAGACGGACGCGGATCGTAGGCGGACGTTAGCGGATGCATCATCCGCTAACCGATCCGCTCCCATAGGGCCCCATTCTAAGTCCGTTTACGGACTTAGAAAAAGCGGACCGTTCGCCCGCACGTGTGAAAGGGCCCTTAGGGGCACAAATTACTTGCCTTGCCTTGGGTGCCGACCACCCACGGTACAAAATAATTTTACTGTTAGGGGTCCTCACAACTTGGGAAATTTTATCAAGGGGTCCCGGCACTAGAAGGTTGAGAACCACTGCTGTAGGTGCTTGAAATATCTCCTAAACCTCTGCGATGTAAGAGATCTTTACAAAAATGTAATTATGCACTTTAGAAACATTGATTGTGCCATTCCTAAAGGTGGCCGTGCCATGACTGGGCGGCTCCTGCGCGCATGCGGGGTAGTGACGTCATTGCTGCTCCGAACATAGGGCCTGAGAGAAGTGTAGATATGTAAGAAGCAGTAAGGCCACCTCACCAATGGTCATAAGGTCCAGGATATTTTTTTTATAGAAATCATGGAATAAAAGAGCCAACGTG
The DNA here is from genome assembly GCA_029574335.1 of Rana kukunoris. Taxonomy (NCBI): domain Eukaryota; kingdom Metazoa; phylum Chordata; class Amphibia; order Anura; family Ranidae; genus Rana; species Rana kukunoris. The sequence continues at coordinate 225,405,534 of CM056055.1, read as the reverse complement.
TTTCGGGGGTGGCAAGCATCCCCCTTCTTCAGGATTAAAAATGGTCAAGAATTTTTTTTTTTTTAAATGTAGATATTGTGCCATCATTTTTAATTATCCTGAAGCATTGACGAGAATTAAATTAAGACTAAAATAAAAAAGCACCAAAAGAATTAATCTTTTTCTGAAAAAAATATTAAAAAATTATAATTACATGTGATTTTCATTAATAAATTGGTAATACATATTATTCATCATCCGACATTAATTTATCAAAATCGGTATTGTTTGTTTAATACCTATTAAACCCACTGAATATGGGAGATAATCAAAAATTTATATCAAACTATAAATTAATGTTGGAACATTTGTAACAATTAATGTTGTTTAAAATGCTAATTACATAAGACTTTTTTTTAGATTTCTTCTGTATTTGATTAATTTAATTTTAGTCTTTCTTTCTTTAATTCAGGTCAATGTTTCATAAGTACCTAATTTTTGAAGCATAATTACATAATCTATAAATTAAAAACTTTATTTTTTTTCCAAGGCAAGTTATTGCAACTAATTTAACAATAGATAATGTGTGTGTGTGTTTTTTTTTTTTTTAAGAAAGGGACAATTGCAACTCCCAAAATGCATTGGCTTTCTTGTTCCAATGAATCATTTGATAAAAAAAATAAAATAAACATTCTTGACATTGGTCTAATACTCCTCAGGTCTCGCTCATAGATACAGCAGTGCTTGCCCCAACTCCCCCCCCCCCCCCCCAAAAAAGTGTTTTCTGCAGTGGTAGCTTTTCAGAGGTGTTTAACGGGTGGTTTGGAGGTGATACCATACCTCATAGGTGTGCGCAGCCTATTGCATTAGGGTGTAAAGCCCAAAGTGTGCATGCGTATGTGTGTGTGTGTATGTATGTATGTGTGTGTATATATATACGGATATATAGATAATAATAAATATATATATAAAAATATAAGAAAAAAATAAATTAAAAAAATATTAAAAATACACTACTACTGATATATATATATAAGAACATTTTTTATTGTAAAAATATTAAAAATACACTACTGACACCAATCTCTGCCCTACTGCTATATATATATATATATATATATATATATATATATATATATATATATATATATATATATATATATATATATATATATATATATATATATATATATATAATGTGTGTGTGTCAGTAGTGTATTTTTAATATTTTTACAATAAAAAATGTTCTTATATATAAGAAAACATTTAATTGTAAAAATAATATAAATACACTACTGACACCAATCTCTGCCCTACTGCTATATATATAAAAGTATATATATATCAGTAGTAGTAGTGTATTTTTAATATTTTTCATATATATATATATATATTTATTTTATTAATATTATATATAGATCTGTGTGTGTGTGTGTGTGTATATATATATATATATATATATATATATAAAAAAATAATTGTAAAAAATATAAAAAATATACTACTACTGATATATACAAATATATATAGCAGTAGGGCAGAGTTTGGTGTCAGTAGTGTATTTTTAATATTTTTACAATTTGAGTCTTTTCTTTCTCTATTTATTTTTTACCATTTTTTTTTAGGCACCTCATTGGGGGGGGGGTCTATGTTAAATATCAGGGGTCTAAACAGATCCCTAATGTCTCACTTTTGAGGCAGAGAAAAGGACTGAGGACAGAGATTCCCCAGTCCCTTTCTCTGCAGCCAAGTAGCAGGGGTAATCTGCGCAGGACATGTTGATTAGGGTGTGCCCAGGCACACCCTCTGTGCACACCTTATGCTATACCTCCATACCGCCTGTCTTAAAATGCTAATCTATTGTGTTACAACTGCATTACATTCGGATGCAGTGCTTCCCATTTCCCTTGACTGACTTTGCTCCGACTTCAGTGCTCTGTGCAGTCAGACACCGGCACCGGCCCATACATTACACTGCTATGGGCTACAGACACACCAGAACATACTAAAAATATATGTGGCATTTAACGTTTTTGGGACAGTTTGGTTTGTTGGCAGACCATCGATTTTTAAACTTTTATAAACCAACCCCCTAAGGGACCATTCACACGATTTGTTTCAGAATGCAGCTATTGTGAATGGGCCCTTAGGGATCTGTTTATAAGGAAAGACTCCCTAAGGGGATGAAGATGGCAAACAATGAACTCAGAGGGCTTTTAACCCTTCCCTACTCTATCCAGAACCAAGAACAAAACAAAACAAAAAAAAAAGGTTTTGGATGTGGATACGCTTGAATATTACAGCAAGACCTTGGTTTGAGAGCGTTTTGCAAGACGAGCTAAATTTTTGAATACATTTTGACTATAAGCGATGTCTTGATATAAGAGTAGCGTCGTGTGACAACTCCGTATAGAGCCGCCTCTACGTGTAGCAATATTGTTACAAAAAAATCCTAACTTGATTTGCGAGTGTTGTCTCGTAAAACGAGCAGGATTCAGGCCAAAGCGGTGTGCAGTACCGCGTTTGGCCTGAGGTGGGGGGGGTGGGGCACCGGCGCCGATCGCAAATGCACAGAAAGTCCAGAGGACAGCTCAGCGAACCTCGCAAAGGCTCATGAACGAAGTCTTTCTGAGGTTTGCCGAGGTGTCCTCGGGCCTTTACAGCCGTTTCCGAGGCTCCCCGGCACCCCCCCCCACCTCTGGCCACATGCGGTATTGCATGCCATTGAAGTCAATGCGGAACAAATTATTTTAGTTTCCATTGACTTCAATGGGGAAACTCACTTTGATATGCGAGTGCTATTGATTACGAGCATTCTCGTGGAACCGATTATGCTCGTAATCCGAGGTTCCACTATACTCTGTAGCTCCTGCTTCTAATCCCCTTGTGGAGGCTTCCATTTGTGAACGGACATTTTATGGTTACACAACCAATCACATTGCTCTTATCTTTTTACATTGACTATAAACTGAAGGATTTATGAATAAATGGTTGTGGAACGAATCATTTTGAGTTTCCATTATTTCTTATGTGAAAATTTGCTTTGATATACAAGCGCTTTGGATTACAAGCATGTTTCTGGAACTAATTATGCTTGCAATCCAAGGTATTACTGGGTATTGGCATTTTTTATTAAAAAAATGTTGGTATGAAAAAAGTAAAAAAATTCTTCATCTTCGTTGAACTTGAGAATAATTTTCTCGAGGATAGTTCATTGTAGCCACAACTAAAGCAAAAAGGAGCAATACAACCACCTAGAGTAGTGTAGGCAGATCTGCTTGGAAACAGTGAATCGGCACGTCTGACCCCAAAGCCGCGAATGCGGTGTGCGCCATTTTTTTTTCTTCCCCTAACAACTTTTGGAAACCCTTTCATGCGCGGTGTTTGTGGCCCATTCATGTGATTCCTTTTATTACATCACTCGCAGCCGCCTAATGGAAACAGCCAATCAGCTAATGGGACAAAAGCGCGTCTCAATCTCTCCGCCGCCCTCGTTATCTGTGCCATTAACCACCATTAGGATTAGCGCGCGTCCCCGGCACACCAGCCGTCCCGATAATAGCGCTGTTATTTGCAGATCCGCAGAATAAAACGCTCGTTAATGTAAATTGGTCAGAAAAAAAAAAAAATCCTCTCCGTGTGGGTTAAATGTCGCATTTTTTCTTATTAGCTACAACTGAGATAAAGCGCAGCTCACCGCGGCAAAGTGTTCCGGCGATATTTGATGCTGCCGGGATGACGAGGGATGCGCGGAATTGAGGTGACCATATGGCGAAGGCTTTGACCGCAGGATCTCGGATGTGAGGCTTCTATTTTTTTTTACTCATCGGATGTCATTTTCGACTCTTTTGATGAGACTTTCGCCATCAGAAACGGTTTCTAAATGAAACGATTATAATTCCAAAATCCTCGCAGGAAAATACGTGACGGCGGCTCGTGATGGCGGACCTGTCAAAGTCTCCTGGAGGGCCTTTTTACACCGTAATAAGCAGTTTGGAAGAACAAAACCGCAAACTTCATTGTGTATTTAATATGTGCGTTGCGTTTTAAATTCATTGAGTTTGAAACATTTTACAATTAATTATTAATCTCACTTCCTGCCCCTTTGATTCCCATGTGATGGGGATACAGACAGCCATGACAAATTAAAGTGTAGCTAAACCGAAGAACATAACGGTCATATACTACAGCCTACAAGTTCTAATGCCTCGTACACACGATTGGTTTTCCCGGCGGTCAAAAGTCCGCCGGGAAAACTGAGAGTAAAACCAAGAACCTGCTCGGTTACTTTTCCCGTGTACACACGGCCGGTTTTCCCGACAGGAAAACTCCCATGATGTAACGGCTCTAGGGAACGGGAGTGAGCCACAAGTGCGTATGCAAGGATTTCAACGCTTCCTCATGTGACAATTCAGTATTAAGCCCCAGGCGTCACTCCACACAAACAGGAGTTTGGGGGCTCTCTACATCATGTCTCTGTCACATAAAGAAAGGCGTTGAGCTACTAAGCATGGACGCATTACAACATGCGACCAGAGCTTAGCATTTAAAATGATAGTATGTACGGAAATATTGCAATGCACAACTGTACGCTAGTGATTATGAGTATTAGGGCCCTATGGGGCCCTATGGGAGCGGATCCGTTAGCGGATGATGCATCCGCTAACGTCCGCCTACTATCCGCGTCCGCCTGGATCCGTTTTGCGGACGGAAGAAAACCCTATTTTTCTTCCGTCCGGTGGATCGGATGCAAACGGACAGACGGTCCGTTTCCATCCGATTCCCCATAGGGGATAGCGGAGGAGAGACAGGGCGGTCCCTGCACAGTGTGCGGGGACCGCCCTGTCCGCCGACAGCTGAGCGGGACCACCCGCTGAGCCGACGGACACACACGGTGCGGACCGAAAAACGCTCCGCACCGTGTGAAAGGGCCCTTACATAGCGTCGTGCATTAGGCGACTAAGACACCTTTCACACTTGTACGCCTTCGCGATTTTACCGCGATTTTTGAATGTCTGTGTAAGTGGCATTAAAATCGGACCAAAGTAGTGCAAGGACTACTTTGAAGTCGGCACTACTTAAAGTCGTGCCAGTATGAATGGTAGTCATTAGGGTTGTCCCGATACCACTTTTTTAGGACCGAGTACAAGTACCGATACTTTTTTTCATGTACTCGCCGATACCGAATACCGATACTTTTTTTAAATGTCATGTGACAGTTTTCAAACCACAATACAGACTAAGGATATTTTCTTTAGAATTATGAAGAACTCTAACTCAAGACATTATAAAAGAATAAAAATGAGTAAAAATGAATAAAAATGTTTTATTTGCTTCTCACGCAGTAGTAAAAAAGTCAAAGAATTTTCACAGAACACGTTGATAAATACAAAAAAAGTATTCTATTTAGGCATCGGGAGCATTTGTGCGAGTACAAGTACTCCCAAAAATACTCGGTATCGGTCCCGATACCGATACTAGTATCGGTATCTGGACAACCCTAGTAGTCATAATGGAGAATGACTTGTCATACGATTTTGCAGTCCAAAATCGTGGGACAAGTCGTATAAGTGTGAAAGGGGACTAAGGGAAAAGGTATAGAATACGTCAACCCTTAGCATAGAAAGTTTAGGCGAACATGTTCCGCAACTTTAGGGCATTGGCCCATATACAAGTAGCACTGATGTCAGCACGTAGTAAATAGGCGTTGTAGTGACAACTAATAGTTGCATAAGAATAGCAATTATAGCATAGGTACTTTGAGAGTACACATAGTAAATATAGAAGTTGTAGGGACAACTAATAGTTGCATATAAGCGGCAAATATAGCTCAGGTAACATTAGTTGCATTGAGAGGCAATTATAGCTGAGGTAACAATATTTGCGTATGAGAGGCAATATAGCTTAGGTACTTTAAGAGTATATACGTTGTACACAGGATACAAATGTTATAAATGGAGTTGCAGTTCAATGAGTAAAATAAGTATTTGATCCCCAAGCAAAACCTGACTTAGTAATTAGATGAGGAAGCCTGATGGAACTAGTGGTTGCCCGCCTCGGCTCTGCAATCAATGTATAAAAAGAACGGGCTGCACACCACAACTGTGATCCAAAAATTCCCATTAGAGAAGGGGGTCCTGTGTAAGTGTACCTTACAGAATTTTCTGGATAAGTGGACTTGCACTTCAAAGTGTTAACTTCCCCCAAAAAAATAAAAAATTGCCCCTCTGTAACACCTGGTTGATCCTGCCTGGCTATACCCTCCTCTTTGTAAACTGACCACGGTGTATGATGGCTGCTGAGCCCTGACACCGTGGTCAGTAGACGTGCCTCCGCCATTCGCAGCCTTGCTATCTGAATCCTCTGTGCTCTCCCCCTCCCTGCCTATCAGCTCGTAACAGTGCCCACCCCCTCCACTCCTGCTACTCAAATAACTTTCACATCTTCATACTATCCCCTCTGTGTTCTAATCCTGTGTGAGTGATTTATAAAATAAAAAAAAAGCCTGCTATACCTCATTTCACAGCTCTTCTCAGCGATCACATGATCGGCTGTCCTCCTCCTCCTCTTCCTCTTCCCCTTCCCCTTCCTTTTCCTCCTCCTCCTCCTCCTCCTCCTCTTCTTCTTCCTCTTCCTTTTCTTCCTCTTCCTCCTCTTCTTCGTCCTTTTCTTCCTCTTCTTCATCCTTTTCTTCCTCTTCTTCCTCTTCTTCTTTTTCTTCTTCTTCTTCTTCCTCTTCTTTTTCTTCCCCTTCTTCCTCTTGTTCTTCCTCTTCTTCATCATCATCTTCTTCTTCATCTTCTTTTTCTTCTCCTTCTTTTTCTTCTTCTTCCTCTAATTCTTCCTCTTCCTCCTCCTCCTCTTTTTCCTCCTCCTCTTCCTCTTTTTCCTCCTCTTCCTCTTCTTCCTCCTCCTCTTCGTCCTCTTCCTCTTCTTCCTCCTCCTCTTCCTCGCCCCACCCCCCCAAAAAAAATTCAACCATGCCACCCTCAAATTCTGCCTTCCAACACAGATCCTCTCCCCCATCTCCTTATGGCGCCCTTCCTGCCCCACCTTCTCTTGGCCCTGCTTGTGGGATATTAGTCCTAATATTAGAAGCAGCATAACAATTCCCGGCCCCAATAATCTCTCTGCGCCCCCTCCCCCCCCCCTTCCCTGAAATTCAGATGACACCCACATTGTCTGCCTGTGGTGAATGAGGTTTGATGAGCGGCTGTAGGGTTATGTGTAATGTTGGAGGGAGAGCCTCCATGCCCCATTCACAGGCTCTTCTCTATCAGATTCATCTCTCCATTAAGAGTTCCGTTGGGGCTCCGCCAGCTCATCAGCGCCTAATGGAATAATGGAGGGCGTCCGTCTCTGACACGGGGAGGCAGGAAGTGGATCTCTTATACAGCAAAAACAATACTAATATTGGCGGTAATTTGTTTGATGGACTCGACTCGTTCGTAGGTAAAGCACGAAATTAACAAAGTCAAAGTGGTCTGTAATGGAGTTAGTACCGATCCCAGGAAAGACGCCCGAGATTGCTCATCGCTCAGTGCGCCTGTCAGCAATTTAGCAGCTGCTTCTCCTCCGCAGGTTCCCCCGGAGCTCCTTCATAGCTTATCCTATACACCAATCAGGAAGAACCCGGGCAAGGGAATGCCCTTTGCACCCATTAGAAGTTGGTACTGCACTGCTTCTGCATGAGCTGTGCTGTTGCTATGATGCAGTGGGGTTGATTTACTAAAACTAGAGAGTGCAAAATCTGGTGCAGCTCTGCATAGAAGCCTAATCCACTTATATTTTGAGTATTCTGGTTCCTCCCTCCCTGTCTTCATTACATATCTCATTTTAGCCCCAGTGGTGTTATTACTGGATCTATGTGCTTCTCTATGGAGTCCAGCCAGATTGTGGCTGGTGGGAGGGGCCCGGCTTCCTGAGAACATCACAGCCCCCTGCCTCAGTACTCCTTTCAAGGGCCCTCAGCTGTCATGCAAAGCAGTTGGCTGGTTCCTGGGAGGAGTTATGCAAATCTAAAAATGCCTTGATGGGTGGATGTCAGTCTGGAGGAGTGCAGGGCCTTCTTAAAGGGGAGGTTCACACAAAAAGTGAACCTCCGCTTTTTGCATCCCTCCCGCCCCCCACCGGTGTCACATTTGACACCTTTCAGGGGGGAGGGGGGTGCAGATGCCTGTCTGAGATAGGTATTTGCACCACTTCCTGGTTTGGATCCCCGCAGGGAATCCAGCCTGGCACGTCATCCACCCCCCCCCCCCCCCCTGTTCCCAGGAGAGAGCGGGGACCAGTCACGGTGCGTCGCGTTCCTCGCGCATGCACAGTAGGGAATCAGGCAGTGAAGCCGCAAGGCTTCACATCCTGATTCCCTCACTGAGGACGGCGGCGGAAGCAGCCGAGGACCGAGCGATTGCTCAGCCTCGGCTGCTGACATCGCGGGCGTGCTGGACAGGTAAGTGTCCATTTTTTAAAAGTCAGCAGCTGCCGTATTTGTAGCTGCTGGCTTTCTTAAAAAATGTGACGGAACCTCCGCTTTAATAGCATCATGGGCCCCTGGGCAAGGTAATGCTCTGGGGCCCCTACAATGATGACAGTGCAGGTAAACAGACACCAAGTAGGAAGGAGGCAGACTGCCTCCCCCTGTGTATTTATCACTCTCAGTGCCATCATGGGGCCCCCAATTGAGTGTGGGCTCAAGGACCAGCTGCTTTGGGGAAAGTTCAGGGGCCCCCCATGCAGCTGGGGCCCCTGGGCAGTGCCAAGGTGTGCTCTCTTATTAAGACAGCCCCCATGTGATGCTGAGCCTCTAAGATTGAAAGAACCGTAATCCAATGAATGAAAGGGGTGGGTCAGGGACAGTCGGACTGGCCAGGAAATGGGGCGGGGCTCTAGCTGACTTGCTGCAGTTTCTAATGCACATGGTGAGAAGCTCACAGTATGCAGTAAAATCGGAGAGAGTAATTTCAGGCCAAGAGAGGAGTCGGTACACCTGTGCAAAACTGAAGGGGAGGCCAGAGTTAGACTTAGTGATTGTAAAGTCGTGTTTCTTTTTTAGTTAAAAATAATAAACATTTTATACTTGCCTCCTCTGTTGCAGTAGATTTGCACAGAGCAGCCCAGATCCTCCTCTTCTCAGGTCCCTCTTCTGTGCTCCTGGCCCCTTCCCTCCTGTTGAATGCCCTCACAACAAGCAGCTGGCTATGGGGGCACCTGAGCCAAGCCACAGCTCCCTGTGTCCATTCAGACATGGAGCCGCGGCCCGGCCCCGCCCCTTTCTCTCCTCATTGGCTGATCTTTATTGGCGGCAGCGGGAGCCAATGGCGCCGCACTGCTGTCTCAGCCGATGAGGAAGGGAGTCCCGGGCAGCCGAGACACTCATACAACATGGATCTGAGGGACCTCAAGTAAGTATTAGGGGGGCTGCAGCACACAGAAGGCTTTTTATCTTAATGCATAGAATGCATCTTCTACCTTTATCAGCCACTTCAGCAAATGGCGCCGTAAGCAGGATGAGGAGAGGCTCCGGCACAACTGTGCAAGACTGAAGGGAATGGTGGATTTAGGGACAGGCTACTGGTTAGAGCGGAGTTCTCCCTCAGTGTCTGGGCCCCCCCGGTACCCAGGAGATATTCCAGACTGAGGAGATTTGTAGAAATGATCAGACAGTCGTGTGATCTCCACTTCTCCCGATCAATACCCGTTATCGCAGCTTGTCAGGTTTCCGGTGACGCGGTGTCGACTGGCTGTCAGGTGATCGGCGTACCTGGCACGTCCGCTCATCGGATGCGAATGGCGTGTGACACGCTGAGACGGCGCTGCGAGAGCGAAGAATTAATCCGGGGAGTGATACGACGGAGCCGCTCAGCTCTGCCTAATCCTCGCTCTCTTCACACTGACACCGCTGTGTTATCGTGACCCGCCACATCGCTTTCCCGTCACTCTACAGAGAGAAATCTCTTCTTCATCCCCCCCGGCCGCCTGTCATCCGCCCTGATCTGTGAGTGATTCCTGTCCATGTCTGGAGGATTGATGGTCCCCTCTCACCCGTCATCTATCACTCAGACTACACGAGCGACGTTGCCTCTCCACGTTGTCTGCAGTGTAAAAGTTTATCTGAAATCTGCTCCATCGTCTTGTGCGCGGTGAAGAGGTTTGTCTTCCTCCTTGTATGTAAACGCATTGTACCTCACTCTGTAAAGTGTTATATATAATTTTTTTTTTTTTTTTTTACTTGACAGGTTGCTTTAAACTGACTTCATCTGCAGATGAAAGTTCATCCATTTGATCTGTAGATGAAGAAGCAGAAAGATACAAAAATAAACAATGTTTCTTTTTATATGTTCTGTTTCAACAGCTAAGCAATGTTAATAAACGCTGGCCGACTGCTTTTTAATTTTTTTTGACATCCCCAAATAAATTGTTTACACTTCAGCTGTCAACAGGGGAACCCCATTAACAGCTGAATGGGTCATCAGTTAAAGCGGAATTCCACTTGCTTGTAAGTTTATTAAAAGTCAGCAGCTACAAAAAGTGTAGCTGCTGGGCCGGATTCAGAAAGATTTTACGGCGGCGTATCTCCAGATACGCCGCCGTAATTTCAAATCTGCGCCGTCGTATCTTTACGCCGATTCTCAAAGCCAGATACGCTGAAAAAATAGGCTTCCTCCGCCGACGTAACTTGCCTACGCCAGCGTATAATTGTGTGCAGTTATTCGCTGGCCGCTAGGGGCGCTTCCATTCATTTACGCGTCGAATATACAAATGACCTACATACGCCGTTTCACGAATGTAGTTTGCCCAGCATATCTATATACGCTGTTTACGCAAGGCGTATGACCGGCGTAACTTTACCCCTCATAAAGCAGGGGTAAGTCATGTTAACGTATGGACATCGGAACAGCGACGAATTTTACGTCGTTTGCGTAAGTCGTACGCGAATAGGGCTGTGCGTAAGTTACGTTCACGTCGTAGGCAGTGTTCGACGTATCTTAGACATTCTATCCGGCGCATGCGCACTGGGATACGTCCACGGATGGCGCATGCGCCGTTCGTTCGGCCATGCATCTACATGGGGTCACGCTTAATTTAAATACAACACGCCCCCTACCTGCCTACTTCAAAATACGCGGGCTTACGCCGGCCCATTTACGATACGCCGCCGTAACTCGCCGTTTGTAAATACAGCACTTGCCTCTCTAAGTTGCGGCGGCGTAGCGTAAAGAAGATACGCTACGCCCGCACAAAGTTACGCCGGTCTTTCTGAATACGGCCCGCTGACTTTTAATAAACAGGCACTCACCTGTTCCATGACTCGGCACCCCCGCTTCTTAACAACGCATAATTGGCGGCTGTTTTTTTATTTTTTTTATTCCAGCTGTCGGTGGGGGAACCCCGCTATCTTCCACATGTTAATTGTTACTTCGACTTTACCAAATAATAATTGTGCCACCTTCCTTGGTGTCTGTGTACCATTACTACATCTCGGGTACCAATCAACTGGCCCCGCCTACAACCTGACCCCAAAGTTAACCCCCGGCAGCAGCTTACTTACCTTTTTCTTCACCAAAAGCTAGCAGCCAGTGCTGATAACTGCAGGTTTGGAGTTGTGCAGGCCGTGGAACTACTAGCACCGGCAAAGCCTCCGGTGCACCCAACGCCTGCAACCTGTATACATAGCTCAGGGTTCTTCCATACAGCGAGCAGACGAGATCTCCCAGAATGCATTTGTGGCAGAACAACCTGTTTTATTGCAGCGCAGATGTCCTGACATGGCGTCCGTGTAATGAATGTCATAACCATCCTCTCTGTGCCCCCTGTCATAACCATCCTCTCTGTGCCCCCTGTCATAACCATCCTCTCTGTGCCACCTCTAATCACATTTCCCTTCTCTCCCGCAGGTGAGCCCATCTTTATCCGCAAGCCGGATGACCAGATAGGAATGTCAGGTGGCGTTGCCTCTTTCGTGTGCCAGGCCACGGGGGACCCCAAACCGCGCATCACCTGGATGAAGAAAGGGAAGAAAGTCAGCTCGCAGCGCTTCGAGGTAATTGGCTGCCTGTGCCCAACATGCCCGTTACAGTGCTGATAGGTGCGCAATGATGGGCTCTGTTACATTGACACAGAGAGTGCAAAATCTGGTGCAGCTGTACATAGAAACTAATCGGGTCACAGTTTGTTTGTTTTTTGTCAAAGCTTAAAGCGGAGGTCCACCCTAAAAAAAAAAAAAAAAAAAGGACAAAAAGGCTCCAAAAAAGGTTTATTTTTTAATATTTACCAGAAATGGCTGTTGCTAGGCAGATCGACCTAATCTGCCACTTCCTATTCCGCGGTAGTCTTCAGTCTTCTCCTCCTCGCGTTGTCTTCTGGGACATTTGGGTACGCTGTCTTCTGGGATCCGTGTGTGTCACTGACAGACGGCCATTCACAAAGCGCCACGTGACTCGCGCATGCACAGTAGGAAATGGGCAGTGAAACCTCAAGGCTCCACTGCCTGTTTCCCTTACTTTGAATGGTGGCTCCGGGACCCGATCCGATGGATGGATCGGCCTCAGGCGGCCGACATCGCGGGCACTCTGGACAGGTAAGTGTGCTTATTAAAAGTCAGCAGCTACAGTGTTTGTAGCTGCTGACTTTTATTTTTATTTATTTTTTACAGCTCGACCTCCACTTTAAAGTGGTTGTAAAGGCAGAATGTGCATCCTATGCATTTTGATAAAAAACCTTCAGTGTGCAGCAGCCCCCCTAATACTCACCTGAGCCCCATCTCTAGCCAGCCTTGTTGCACGAGTGCCTCGGCCATCCAGAACTCTCCCTCCTGATTTGCTGAGAGACAGCAGCGGTGCCATTGGCTCCCGCTGCTGTCAATCAAAATCATTCAGCCAATCAGGACAGGGAGGGGGTGGAGCCATACCACTGCTCTGTGTCTGAATGGACACACGGAGCTGTGCCTCAGCTCAAGTGCCCCCATAGAAAGCTGTGGGGGCACCCGCCAGGAGCTCCCAAAGAGGGACCCGAGAAGAGGAGGATCGTGGTTTCTCTGTGCAAAATCATTTCAGAGAGCAGGTAAGTATAACATGTTTTGTTACATTTAAAGAAAAAAATAAACCAACGAGATTTTACAACCACTTTAATCGAACAAGATGAACTTAGAAGCTGATTGGCTGCCATGCACAGCTGCACCACATTTTGCACTCTTCGGTTTTAGTAAATCCCCCCCCCCCCCCAGAATGTCCTTCCAGTAGGCAGACATTGATGACTCTGGTGTTCTCTATATGGCTCCTCACCGACCCCTCCTTCTCTGACTATCATCCTCCAGAGCGGGTGAGGACAGGCCACATGCTTTCTCTCCATACCACTGATAAGCAAATTGGATCTTTTCATATTTATGGTGAATGGTGCGAGGCTTCTAAGAGCTTTGCTGAGATTAAAGCAACTGAACGTAAATGATTGTATCAGTCCGTATTACAGCAGGGAAGTGAGAATCCGTCACTGAGCGGGGACATTCTACTCATAGTCACCCCTCACTGTCCTTATCTAATAGCCCATTGTCTGCATGGACTGAGCTCATGTCTGTGTGTCCGTACATACACAATCCGACACTATATCCCCTCACCAGGCAGGCTTCATTGTGTAGGGAAAGGTGAGACCCCCGGGCAGGTTTGTTACCCCCCTCAATTCTTGAATTACAGTCTATTATGTATATGTGTGTGTGTACACACACATATATACACACACACATACATAAATATATTTCTTTCTCGTACATCACGGGACACAGAGCGGCATATTCATTACTATGTGGGTTATATGGAGTACCTTCAGGTGTGGACACTGGCAATCTTCAAACAGGAAGTCCCCTCCCTATATAACCCCCTCCCCTAGAGGGAGTCCCTCAGTTTTTTCGCCAGTGTCTTAGGTGTTGGTCACGGAATAGCTTTGCTCCACATCCTTGGGATTAAGGGCGGGCTAACCGGATCTGTCCAAGGAGCCTCAGTGCCAAAGTGGACAGTACCCGGGCCCCAAACCGTGGGGTTTTGCCTATAATGTTCCTCTTTGGAGGGCTGGACCCTGGGCCCAGGACTTGGAGTTTGCAAAACCATAAAGTTCCTGTTTGCCAGGGTGCTATATAGGTCCAGGACAGTGGGTACCTTCATAGGACCCCAGGGCCTGAAGGTCTACTACGCTACCCACGGAGATGGGAGAAGATTGGATCAGTTTGCTGGTCAAACATCCTGCAGCATGGAGCAGGTAAGGGGGAGCCTGCGGGACTTGGTTCGACAGCAGGCTCCCCGGGGTAACCTAAAAGGGGGGATAGCCTAAGTATGCTCTGCATGGGCAACCGTGATCACTATGTCTAAGAGAGACAGGATGACACCCTTTCTCCCCCCATCACTAGGCCCCCCTGTCTAAATATGTGTTGCTAGCTAACCTGCTGTTTCTTCCTAGGGCTAGTAAGGATCCCTAGGGGCCTTGAGAGAGTCCTACCTGGCCGGGGGTTTGAATCTGCCGCCTGTTTCTGCGTGCCTGGATCTCCAGCAGCGCGGCTCCTCCATGTTCCTCCTGTTTTCCGGCATACGCGCGCGCGCGCGTGCGCGCGCACGTCTTATTGACATTTTTCGCGCCGTCCAGACAGGAGGGCGGGGGGGGGGCGGGCCTGCGGCGTCATACAGGGGCGCGCCTTTGTGCTGTTATAGACAGCAGGCTTTGTCAGTACTCAGTCTGAGGCTGATCTTTCAAGGAGAGGACGCAGAGCGGCAGAACAGTGACTCCCGGTGGCGGAAGAGGGGTAGTACATGTGGACTTTGTTCCAATGCCTTTATTGTTAAGCCAAGAATCCCCCTTATTTTGCAGCAGGTTGGAGGCTGGCAAACTTAAATTAGGGTCACTGTATGTTGTCAAAGAAAATATATAATATATAATATATAATTATTTAAAAAAAAAAAAAAAAAAAAAACCAACATACGGGCCCATCAGTTTTTGGGACACTAGTGATCTAGTCTCCCCTAAACTCTGAAATTTGTACTCCTGGCCACTACAGTCTGTTGTGTGGGCGGAGTCCCTCGATTTTGTATTATGGCTTCCAAGGGTTCGGGGTCAAAGGGTACAAAAAAGACCAAAAAACAAAAGGGTTCCCTTTCTGATTCTGATATGCCGATTCTTTCCCCGCAGCTTATTAATTTAAGAAGCGCCTTGGATGAGCCATTAGGGGGATCTGGTGCGGAGGCTGGCCCAGATCAGCCCAGCCCTGTGTTTATCACAGAGGAGATGCTAGCCGTATCCCTAGGGGGGCTAGAAGAGAGAATAGCGGCATTGATCGCTAGAGCTATTCCTGGTAAGAAACGGGTTAGATCCCCATCACCAGGGGGTGTATCCTCAGATGCTGAGATTCTCTCTCCGGAGGAATTAGAATCACAGGAGGATCAACTGGACCTGAACCAAGAGGGTTCAGGGATGGAGGGGTCTACCTCTGAGGAACCATTTTCAGACTCCCAGACAGAGAGACTGTGGGTACAGTCTTTGGCGGACATGGTCCGCTCGGCATTTAGTTTGCCATTGCCAGAACCTCAGGTTCCTCCGGTATCCTCTCTGGGCTCTTTGAAAGCCCCGTTAAGCAACGCAGTTTTTCCGGTCCATCCTCTCTTGGAGGAATTGATCTTTCGGGATTGGGTACGGCCGGACAGGATTTTTCTGCCACCGAAAAGATTTGCGGTCATTTATCCCATGGAGGAAAAATTCTCCAAGAAGTGGAGGCTCCCAATAGTGGATGCAGCCATCTCATGTGTGAATAAATCACTAACTTGCCCGGTGGAAAACATACATATGTTTAAAGATCCGGTTGACAAAAGATTAGAGACACTTTTAAAAGCATCCTTTGCTACGGCAGGAGCAGTGGTGCAGCCAGCGGTAGCTGCAATTGGAGTTTGTCAGGCATTAAAAGACCAGACAAAAGAGATGTTAAAGGACATGCCTACCCAACAAGCAGAGGAGTTTGCTGACATTCCCAGAGCTCTGTGTTTCGTGGTAGATGCTATAAAAGATTCCATCCAGCAGGCCTCTCGTTTATCACTATGTTTGGTGCACATGAGAAGGCTCTTATGGTTGAAGAACTGGGCGGCGGAGCCCCCATGCAAAAAGCTTCTGGCAGGATTTCCCTTCCATGGAGGACGACTCTTCGGAGAAGATCTGGATAAATATATTCAGACTATTTCAAATGGCAAGAGTACCCTTTTACCGGTCAAAAAGACATTCCGGGCTCCTACATTTAAGAGGCAGCTTTTTCCTGTCTCGGGGCCCTCTAATTCCAGGCAGTATCGACGGCCGCCTGCACGATCCAACGTTATCAGTAGATCGCAAGGACAGACCCCTGGGGGTAAGAAGCCGTGGTATCGCAAGCCGTCAAAGACAGCCCCTAAGTCTGCATTATGAAGGGGCGCCCCCACTCTCACGGGTGGGGGGAAGGCTTCGTCTCTTCTCAGAAGTTTGGGAAGCCAAGATCCCCGACAATTGGGTCCGGGCATCTGTAACCACAGGTTACAGACTGGAGTTTCTAAAATATCCTCCGCCTCATTTTCAAGAATCAAGGCTACCAAGGGATCCAGCAAGGAAGGCCTCAATGCTGGCAGCTTTGGATCACCTGCTTTGCCAGGACGTAATTATAGAAGTGCCAGCCCAAGAGCAAGGCCTAGGTTTCTATTCCAATCTCTTTGTCATACCAAAGCCCAACGGCGATGTCAGGCCAATCTTGGACCTAAAGAGGTTAAACGGTTATCTAAGGGTGCGTTCCTTCCGGATGGAATCCATCCGGTCAGCAGCCGCCGCGCTTCAGAAAGACGATTTTCTGGCCTCCATAGACATAAAAGATGCTTACCTTCATGTACCAATCTTTCAGGCGCATCAAAGGTTTTTACGCTTCGCGGTGGGGCAGCGACACTTCCAATTCAGGGCGCTCCCTTTCGGGCTGGCCACGGCCCCCCGGGTATTCACGAAGATTCTAGCCCCAGTTCTGGCCAATTTAAGGATCCAAGGAGTCACAGTCCTAGCATACTTGGACGACCTTTTAATCATAGATCCCTCACGGACGGGTCTGCAAAAGGCAGTAAACCTCACGGTTCGGTACCTCGAAGAATTCGGCTGGGTCCTAAACCAGGGAAAGTCAGCATTCCAGCCTACAAAGCAGTTGGAATACCTCGGCATGAGGTTAGACACAGAACATCAAAAGGTGTTCCTGCCCCTTGTAAAGATCAAGGCGATCAAGGGGTTGGTTCAGTTGGTTATAAACAAGAAAAGACCAACTATTCGCCTGTGTATGCGATTACTAGGCAAGCTAGTGGCCACATTCGAGGCAGTACCATACGCTCAGATCCACACTCGCGTCCTACAGGCAGCCATTCTAGCAGCCTGGGGCAAGAGGGCACATGCCTTAGAGTCCCCTTTGACGCTATCATCAAGGGTCCGACAAAGCCTGGCCTGGTGGTTGAACCCTCAGAACCTTCTAAAGGGAAGATCCTTCAGCCCTGTTGTCTGGAAGGTAGTTACCACAGACGCCAGCCTGGCAGGCTGGGGGGCGGTCTTCGAGGGGTTCTCCCGCCAGGGAACTTGGGTGAAAGCAGAGAGGCAGCTCCCCATCAATATCTTGGAAATCAGAGCTGCTCGCCTAGCCCTGTTGGCGTGGACCTCCAGATTAAAGGGGTTCCCGGTGAGAATCCAGTCAGACAATGCCACGGCGGTGGCATACATAAACCACCAAGGGGGAACCAGGAGCCAGGCCGCTCAAAGGGAAGTGAACTTGATTTTTCAATGGGCAGAGGTTCATGTACCCTGCATTTCAGCGATATTCATTCCCGGAGTGGACAACCTGCAGGCAGACTTCTTAAGTCGCCAGAGTCTGTTGCCAGGGGAGTGGTCTCTGCATCCCCAGGTCTTTCAGACAATCTGCCAGAGGTGGGGAACGCCAGACGTAGATATAATGGCATCCAGGTTCAACAAGAAACTAGACAGGTTCGTGTCGCGAGCGAGGGATCCTATGGCCTGCGGAACCGATGCGTTGGTTTGCCCTTGGCATCAATTCAAACTTCTATATGCATTCCCTCCACTACAGTTACTCCCCCGCCTGTTGCGCAAGATCAGGGTGGAGCACAAGCCAGTCATTCTAATAGCTCCAGCTTGGCCCCGGAGGGCTTGGTACTCACTAGTCCTGAATATGGCAGTGGGAGACCCTTGGACTCTTCCTCTACAACCAGACCTACTCTCACAAGGCCCGATCCTCCACCCTACATTACAGCGTCTAAATTTGACGGCCTGGAGGCTGAATCCCTGATTCTCAGGGGTAGGGGTCTGTCTAGGCAGGTAATCCCTACCCTGATTAAGGCTAGAAAGCCGGTCTCCAGGGTAATTTATTACAGGGTGTGGAGGAACTATATAGGCTGGTGTGAATCCAAAAGATGGAATTGCCGCAAATATACTATTGATAGGGTGTTAAGTTTTCTCCAGCTAGGAGTGGATAAAGGCCTGGCACTAAGCACAATCAAAGGACAGATCTCAGCTCTGTCAGTGTGGTTTCAGAGGCCGCTGGCCACCCACTCGCTGGTAAAGACCTTCTTACAGGGGGTCTTGCGTATTAATCCTCCTGTCAAGTCACCAGTTTGTCCTTGGGACCTAAATCTTGTCCTGTCCACTCTACAGAAACAGCCTTTTGAGCCTTTGGCTGAGATTCCTTTACTCTTACTGACAAGAAAATTGGTTTTCTTGGTCGCCATAGTTTCGGCCAGGAGAGTGTCAGAATTAGCAGCCTTATCATGTAAGGAACCATATCTTGTTCTGCATAAGGACAGGGCAGTTCTCCGGCCCCATCCTTCCTTTCTACCAAAGGTTATATCCAAATTTCACTTAAACCAGGATTTGGTACTTCCATCCTTCTTTCCAAAACCTACATCTAGAAAGGAGGGGTTGCTGCATACCTTGGATATTGTCCGGGCCATGAAGGCCTATCTTAAAGCTACGGAAAATATCCGGAAAACAGAGGTGTTATTCGTTCTACCAGATGGCCCCAAGAAGGGGCAGGCAGCTGCAAAATCCACCATCTCAAGATGGATTAGACAATTAATCATTCAAGCCTACGGATTGAAGAGGTTGCCCCCTCCGTTGTCGGTAAAGGCCCATTCTACCAGGGCCATGGGCGCCTCTTGGGCAGCACACCATCAGATCTCTATGGCTCAGATATGCAAGGCGGCAACGTGGTCATCAGTCCACACGTTTACAAGGTTTTATCAAATAGACGTGAGAAGGAATGCGGATTCTGCCTTTGGACAGGCAGTACTACAGGCTGCAGTTTGAAATCCTCGGGATCAGAAACACCCTTGGTTATATAAAAAAAAAAAAAAAAAAAAAGAAAAAGGTTCTTCTTTCTTGACTAATTTGGAATTATTATTATGATTTGAGTTTATCTCTAAATTGTATCCTTCTTTGGAAGATGTCTCCCTCCCCTCATTAAAGCATTGCTTTCGGACATCCCACATAGTAATGAATATGCCGCTCTGTGTCCCGTGATGTACGAGAAAGAAAAAGGGATTTTTAAATACAGCTTACCTGTAAAATCCTTTTCTTGGAGTACATCACGGGACACAGAGCTCCCACCCCTCTTTTGGGTGACCATTTTGGGAGGCATACTGCTTGCTACAAAACTGAGGGACTCCCTCTAGGGGAGGGGGTTATATAGGGAGGGGACTTCCTGTTTGAAGATTGCCAGTGTCCACACCTGAAGGTACTCCATATAACCCACATAGTAATGAATATGCCGCTCTGTGTCCCGTGATGTACTCCAAGAAAAGGATTTTACAGGTAAGCTGTATTTAAAAATCCCTTTATAATATACACACACACATATATATATATATATATATATATATATATGTGTGTGTATATTATATATATTTATGTATGTGTGTATATATATGTGTGTGTGTATATGTACAGGCCTGTCGCTACAGGACAGGCAAAACAAATTGCTTGGGGCCCCGAGCTGGCCTGGGGCCCCTAACTTTCTCTTCCCAGGCTGTATCGTGGCCGAGCGCCTCTTTCTTCCTCCTGGAGTCCTGTCTTTCCGGCCGGGTACCGCGCGTGGTACAGGACATTTAGTTTCCTTTTCCCAGCCGGACTGACAGGAAGTGCACACTGAGTGCTCACTTCCTCTTAGTCCGGCCGGGAACACAGGAAACTGAATCTTCTGTACCGCATGGTACCCAGCCACTATCTGATAGGGGACCCATAATGATAGAACACCGGACTGACAGAAGGAAGAGAAGCTCTGCCACGCTACAGTGGCAGCCTACAGGGAAGTAGGGGAGGTGAGAATAGAAAAACATAGGGACTGGGGGGGGGGAGTAAGAACATGGGTGTAAAAAATTTGTGAAGCGCTAATGTAAGCTTTGCGTGGGGGGGGGAGTGCTTGGGGGCCCCCATTTTGATTGGGGCCCCCAAATTCCTTCAAGCGGCCCTATATATGTATGTGTGTGTGTATACAGTGCAGAAAATAAGTATTTGAACACCCTGCTATTTTGCAAGTTCTCCCACTTGGAAATCATGGAGGGGTCTGAAATTGTCATCGTAGGTGCATATCCACTGTGAGAGACATAATAAAAAAAAAAAATTCCAGAAATCACAATGTATGATTTTTTTAACTATTTATTTGTATGATACAGCTGCAAAGAAGTATTTGAACACCTGAGAAAATCAATGTTAATATTTGGTACAGTAGCCTTTGTTTGCAATTACAGAGGTCAAACGTTTCTTGTAGTTTTTCACCAGGTTTGCACACACTGGAGGAGGGATTTTGGCCCACTCCTCCACACAGATCTTCTCTAGATCAGTCAGGTTTCTGGGCTGTCGCTGAGAAACACGGAGTTTGAGCTCCCCCCAAAGATTCTCTATTGGGTTTAGGTCTGGAGACTGGCTAGGCCACGCCAGAACCTTGATAAGCTTCTTACAGAGCCACTCCTTGGTTATCCTGGCTGTGTGCTTCGGGTCATTGTCATGTTGGAAGACCCAGCCTCGACCCATCTTCAAAGCTCTAACTGAGGGAAGGAGGTTGTTGCCCAAAATCTCCCAATACATGGCCCCGGTCATCCTCTCCTTAATACAGTGCAGTCGCCCTGTCCCATGTGCAGAAAAACACCCCCAAAGCATGATGCTACCACCCCCATGCTTCACAGTAGGGATGGTGTTCTTGGGATGGTACTCATAATTCTTCTTCCTCCAAACACGGTTAGTGGAATTATGACCAAAAAGTTCTATTTTGGTCTCATCTGACCACATGACTTTCTCCCATGACTCCTCTGGATCATTCAAATGGTCATTGGCAAACTTAAGACGGGCCTTGACATGTGCTGGTTTAAGCAGGGGAACCTTCCATGCCATGCATGATTTCAAACCATGACGTCTTAGTGTATTACCAACAGTAACCTTGGAAACGGTGGTCCCAGCTCTTTTCAGGTCATTGACCAGCTCCTCCCGTGTAGTCCTGGGCTGATTTCTCACCTTTCTTAGGATCATTGAGACCCCACGAGGTGAGATTTTGCATGGAGCCCCAGTCAGAGGGAGATTGACAGTCATGTTTAGCTTCTTCCATTTTCTGATGATTGCTCCAACAGTGGACCTTTTTTCACCAAGCTGCTTGGCAATTTCCCCGTAGCCCTTTCCAGCCTTGTGGAGGTGTACAATTTTGTCTCTAGTGTCTTTGGACAGCTCTTTGGTCTTGGCCATGTTAGTAGTTGGATTCTTACTGATTGTATGGGGTGGACAGGTGTCTTTATGCAGCTAATGACCTCAAACAGGTGCATCTAATTTAGGATAATAAATGGAGTGGAGGTGGACATTTTAAAGGCAGACTAACAGGTCTTTGAGGGTCAGAATTCTAGCTGATAGACAGGTGTTCAAATACTTCTTTGCAGCTGTATCATACAAATAAATAGTTAAAAAAATCATACATTGTGATTTCTGGATTTTTTTTTTTTTGATTATGTCTCTCACAGTGGACATGCACCTACGATGACAATTTCAGACCCCTCCATGATTTCCAAGTGGGAGAACTTGCAAAATAGCAGGGTGTTCAAATACTTATTTTCTGCACTGTATATATATATATATATATATATATATATATATATATATATTAGGGCTGTTACTGATCAAAATTTTTGTGTTCGAATAATCGTTTTTTATTTTAATCGATTAATCGACTAATTTCGATTAATTATAACGCACATACAGATCCAACTAATTTTAGCTGATCTCCTTGCCGGCTGATTCCCAGTGCAGCTCCAACCACTGGAAAAATAGATAGAAGGATACAAAAAACACACAAAGGCAGTGCTCGATGGGAATAGCATTAAAACTTTTATAATCTTCAAGTAGGTAACAAAATAAATATTGCACTGGAGATAAAATCGATGTAACTACATAAACTGTAAAAATGGTGCGAAGTAATACCAATCGGTACCAAAAGCAGCCATAAAAACATGTAGTCAAGTATGATACTGGTATAAAAATGTGTAAAACTATAACACTGCTGAATCCAGATGAGGAGAGGTTAACATCAGTCCGTCGGCATTTAGCTGTCCCATGAAGGGAACTATCACAACTCCCAGTGGATGATTGTAAAATTCCAAGGTTGATAGAAGGAAGTGATAGAGGGAAGTGTAACAGCCCTTGCGTGTGGCAGATAATAAAGTCCCGCCGACATGCAGATATGAAGGCACAGCAAAGGAGCCCTTCAGATGGACACGGCAAGCCCCGCTGGTGTCCATGACGTTACTGGATCTCCGACGGAACTCCCTGAAGGCCCAGAAGCCGGCAGAGAGGCGAGTTCCAATCAAAAGAATTTTAATCGATCAAAAATATTTTGATCGATCAAAAAAATTAAAGATTAATCGATTAATTAAAAGTTAATTTGCACAGCCCTAATATATATATATATAGTGTATGTATGTGTATGTATTTTATATCTGTGTGTATATGTGTGTATATATATATATATATATATATATATATATATATATATATATATATATATATAGTTTCTGTGCAGAGTTACACCAGTTCTTTGCACAGATTTGAGTAAATCCACCTCAAAATGTGACTCCGCTTTTCCAGCGACCACACAAGACTGAAATACTAGTCATGGTTGTGTAACGCTCAGTGATGGTAACCTCAGCCTGTCCCGCTCAGTACACTCACACAAGCATTTCTTCCCCCCCCCAGGTGATTGAATTTGATGACGGCTCGGGGTCGGTGCTTCGGATACAACCTCTGCGGGCGAACAGGGACGAGGCCATCTACGAGTGCACGGCCACCAACAGCGTGGGCGAGATCAACAGCAATGCCAAACTGACTGTGCTGGAAGGTAAGAGAACACCATTCAGTTATACAAGCCGCAATTATTTGTTATAAACGAAGCTGGACCACTCCTGTGTCAGCAATGGTGGGAGAACTACAAGTGCCAGCATGCTTCGTCAGACACTGTAACAGTCAGAGGGCTGTAGGTATCCTAATCAGGATTTTCTTTATGTACAGACTATTTTTTTTAATGTGATGGCTTACTATGAGTTAGGTTCAACAAGGTGGCAAACCGTATCTCTTTTATTTATAACTGAAAGCACTTTGATAGGATGCTGCTTTCTCTTTCTCATATCTCATTTCTATACTTTCAGTGCTCATATAGGATGCTGCTTTTCTCATACACCAGCAGCTCTGCCCAACCTTTCTTTTAGCTGTCCATTCACAGAAGGCTTTGTATTTTATGAACGATTGCATATAACCAGTTGTAAAGCTATCTCTGCACTTCCAGCGCTCTGATAGGATTCTGCTTTCTCATATAGCAACAGCTCTGCCCAACCTTTCCCTTAGCTGTCCATTCACAGAAGGCTTTGTATTTTATGAACGATTGCATATAACCAGGAGTACAGCTATCTCTGCACTTCCAGCGCTCTGATAGGATTCTGCTTTCTCATATAGCAACAGCTCTGCCCAACCTTTCCCTCAGCTGTCCGTTCACAGAGGGCTTTGTGTTTTGTGAACAGGTGCAGATAACCGGGAGTACAGCTATTGCTACACTTCCAGTGCTCTGATAGGATTCTGCTTTCTCATACAGCAGTAGCTCTGCCCAACCTTTTCCTCAGCTGTCGGTTCACAGAAGGCTTTTTATAAACTGGTGCAGATAACCAGGAGTACAGCTATCGCTATACTTCCAGTGCTCTTATATGACACTGTTTTCTTATTCAGCGACAGCTCTGCCCAACCTTTCTCTCAGCTGTCCGTTCACAGAAGGCTTTGTATTTTGTGAACAGGTGCAGATAATACAAAGCACTCTGTGATTGGGCAGGAGGAGGGAGGGGCAGACAGAGCGGCTGCACACACCTTCTGCAGCTCCTATAGCTGAGACCGGAAAGGTCCAGGGTCAGAAGTATAGGCATGACTGTACATGATCTGTACAGGGATATCTTGTCGCATGGCAAGTTGCACCCCAATCTTTCCAATGGATACTGTTCATATGTGTTGTACTACTTTGTACCGACTTTCATGTGACATGAGGGCCATAGACTTCCATAGACTTCAATGTAAACACAGTCACATGGTCAAAGACAAAATCGCACTTGTCCAAAGTCGCATTAAAATCACATTAAATCAAGTTGCAATGGAAATCTTACGATTTTGAAGTTGCACAATTGTGAATGGAGCCTAAGTGAAAGAGAGAAGTCCAGGAGATGGCATATACCTTGTTGGATTTAACCCTTAGTAATCCAAGTTTCCGAATTTCTGGCGTTCAGCTTTCATATCTCTAGGATGTGGGGATTGGGGTAGAAGGCCTGCTTCTGTCGAGCACCGATGTAATATTTTTTTCATTTGATGGATCATTTTTCACCTTCGAGCTTCCAACACAGACAATCTGAAATCACATTTATCACAAGCCATAAAGTGGACGGATTCCCACACAGGGGACACTATCAATAAAGATGTCTACTTCTCCTTCCAAACAGGAAGCAGGCTGATTTCTCTCAGGGGCTCCTGCATGCGGCGCCCCATAAAGCGCGCTTTGATTGCGGTGTGCAGGATGTCGTGTAGCAAATTGGGCTCCCTGGGCTCTGCCAACTATGACAAATCACTTCCATTGTAGACCACTAGAGGGATCCGATGAGCTGAAATCCCTCTCCTAACCGGTTTAGCCTGTAGCCCATCCTCCGTTCCATAGGAGAAGCCCAGCCTAATGAGCTTTGGCTATACTTCCCCTTTAAGCTGCAAAGGTGGACAGGTGGGGATTCACACATCCTGTGCCAGCAACCAAAATTCTGCCACCGAATGCGACCCAGAGGCAGAGGCATGCATTGTAGTGTGGACTTTATGGGGTTAAAACAGGGGGGAGGAGATGACCTATTGTTTCCCAGTCACCCATCAAGCCCCTCAGAAAAGCGATCCACTCTGGATCACAGAGGCAAGTGTAAACAATTTTCTGTATATTCTCCTCAAAGACTAAAGGGGCGGAGTTAGGCGAGTGCGTGGACTGCGCTGAATGTTTGTTTTGGATCCTCATTATTGCCACATTGAGGGGAGGAGCCTCTGGTGGGAGTTGTATTGTGCTTGGCTCTCTTGTTAAGTAATGCTTGTCGACCGCAGAGCCCATCCAGAGACGTGGTTTGGGCGTCGCCTTTGTGAATCGCAACTTTTAATTAGTGATCCCAATAATTATCATTGTGCCGACTCCACGCGTGTATCAACCAGAGAGCCGCTCATCCAATCAGAGAGCCGCTCATCCAATCAGAGAGCCGCTAGATAAATACACCGAATGAAAGAAATACAAAGTTACAATCAGTCACTTGTTACATTCAAAGTTTACTAGTTTATAAAATGATACATCACATGATACATAGTATAACTTCCCTCATCACATGATACATAGTATAACTTCCCTCCTCATCACATGATACATAGTATAACTTCCCTCATCACATGATACATAGTATAATTTTCTAATTATTTATATGGAATTAGTAAATATTGGTAATATTTTACTTATCAATGGCAAACCTGAGCCTGGGACAGTGCACACAACTGTCTGGATTAAATTAACGTCACATCAGAGCCCCCCCCCTTCACATTAGAGCCCCCCCTTCACATTAGAGCCCCCCCTTTACATCAGAGGCCCCACCCACCACATCAGAGGCCCCACCCATCACATCAGAGGCCCCACCCATCACATCAGAGGCCCCACCCATCACATCAGAGGCCCCACCCATCACAATTGGAGGTCTCCCCCATCACATTCAGAGGTCCCCTCCCCCATCACATTCAGAGGTCCCCTCCCCCATCACATTCAGAGGTCCCCTCCCCCATCACATTCAGAGGTCCCCTCCCCCATCACATTCAGAGGTCCCCTCCCCCATCACAATCAGAGGTCTCCCCCATAATCACATTAGAGGTCCCCCTTTAGAGGTCTCCCCCATCACATCAGAGGTCTCCCCCCCATCACAATCAGAGGTCTCCCCCCCATCACAATCAGAGGTCTCCCCCATCACATCCAGAGGTCCCCCTTCAGAGGTCTTTCCCCATCACCTCAGAGGTCTCCCCCCATCACTTCAGAGGTCTCCCCCCCCATCACATCAGAGGTCTCCCTTTACATCTGAGGCCCCCTCTTTACTTTAGAGGCCCCACCCATTACTTAATAGGTCCCCCTTAACATCAGAGTCCCCCCTGTCACAGGTTGTCACATCAGAGTCCCCCCTTCATACCAGTGGTCCCCATCATATTTGAGTCCTCCAACTACCTAATATTTGAGTCCTCCAACTACCTAAGAGCCCCACATCACATCAAAGTCCCCCCATTACAGAGCCCCCAAGTAACCAGTCTTGTGCCCGCAGCATCCTGGAGGAACCCAAAAAATTTGCACCCAGGCGTCGCCTTCCACTATTCCAGGTCAGAATAGAATGTTCCTTGGCTGGTTTCGGGACTCGGGACTTTTCTTAAATGTATTCTTATTTTAGTGGGGATGAGTGTGTGCGATTTCCTGGGGTCGCTGGTAATCTCTTCCTATATAACGACGTCGCCTGGGGAGTTTCACCTTCCCGAAGAACGTGGGAAACGTCGGAAAGAAGCGCCTTGACGTTTAGACCATTATCTTCCGGCTTAGATCCCGGCTCCCAGGGATTGATACTCCACTTTCCCTCCATATGTGAAGCACTTATCCACCATGCATTATGTATACACCCCGTGATATCCCCACAACCAGCCGTATGTCTGCTTAGCGGCGTAAATACCGCATTTGTCCGCCGGCGGAACGAGGTGGTCTTGTGTAATGGAAACTAGGAGGAAAAACACAATTCAGGACCTAGAATGACGCAAAGTGCAGAGAGAATTTTTCTTTTTTTTCTCTCGCCTGATACAACAAAGGAAAGCGCCTTGAAATCATTTCTGAGCGACCTCAAAGGCTGCCGCTGGATTCTTTCTGACAATGCAAAGGCCGGATCATCCCGGGGTCGCATAGGGACGCAAAGCTAAGCGGCGGTACTCCAGATTGAGATTTTCCAGCCGGGACAAATATTCCTCTCTTTGTTTCATTATATAAATGACTTGATCTATACATGAGGGAGGGGGGCATGAATGGGACTTTTACCGAACATTCCCTGGTGGAGAATCCGTTGTTATTGGAAACACATGGACCTGGAAGATTCGCCTGCAGGGGACTGTGCGCCGGATGTCGGATTCACGGTTTTAGGAATATGCCGCACATTTATAGAGTCTGTGCCTTCAGGACTGTCTTAATGAGAGGGCACACCAGGGCACCAGGGACCGCAGCTTCATGAGGGGCCCCTGCACGTTCCCAAAAGCAGCTTGTCCTTGAGCCCACGGTGCCCCGAAATTGGGGGCCCCATGATGGTACTGAGAGTGATAGATGCACAGGGAAGGCAGTCTGCCTCCTACCTACTTGATGTCTGTTTACCTGCACTGTCATCATTGTAGGGGCCCCAGAGCATTACTTTGCCAAGGGGCCCATGATGCTATTAAGACGGCCCTGTGTGCTTCTCAATGCAATGCAGGAAGATCATGGCTGGTGGGAGGGGCCAGCAGGGTACTCCTCTCAGGAGCCCTCAGTACTGATGCAAGCAGTGGGCTCGCTCTTGGGAGGAGTTATACAAATATTAAAATGCTTTGCTGAGTGGGTGGGGAGGCACAGACACCTATGTTCCTGTCTCCTTCCTCTCCTCCTGGGCAGCTGATAATCTGAATTATTTATGAGTCAGATTGAGCATTTTCTGTCTTTTTCAATTATGACCCGGAGCGGTATAGAAAGTGACTCTTTATGCCAGCTTGGCGTTTGAAGGCGGCGGCGGGGGGGGGGGGATGAGCGGGTGAGGTCGGGTTGCAGCAGATAAAGTGACCCGAATTCCCGAGGTGAGAATCAGATAAAAAAAAAAAAACGCGTAGTTGTAAGAGTTTGGCGATGAGGTAGCGAGATGCCGGCGCACGTGCTTAATATAAAGAGTGAAGAGCTTATTAGATACGCAGCGTGGCTCGGCGTCACCGGGGAGACATTACCGCTCGTGCGCTTCTGAGTACATTCGTCTGACGTTCCCCCCCGCGTCTAACATATGGCGGGCACCTGAACGCCAGGCTGGGCCGTGTACTTCCAGCACAACCTGTTCCATCGCACGCCAGCCCCACTCTTTCCACGCCGACCGACCTACAGCGGTAACCTTCACGTTCCAATGCGCCGGTTTGTAGGATGACGTCGTGACGTCGAGTGTTTATGGAGAAGGATGACTTTACCCGCTCTTACAGTAAAGACCCCCTTCCTATAATGGAGGTTACCCCAGATAGGAAAATATTAATGATGGGCAGAGGTAGCTGGTGGTTTATTACTTTTTGGGGGGGGGGGGGGTTAGCAAACGATGCACCCACAGCCCCCCCCCCCCCTTCCCTTGGGTCAGTCTGTCCCCAGCCTCACATATACACCATCTAGGTCACAGGCAGCGCTTCCTCGGGGCGTCAGACAGCGGCTTCCCCTACATCTCCTCCGGCATCACAGTGGCTTCCGCCGTGCATCTCCTCCCTCCTCCTTCCTGGTGGCGAATAGGATCGCTTTTTCGCTCGGCCAATCGTGTGACGGGTCTCTGGCTGGGAGGAGAATCAGGAAACGGATAGTGAATATCAAAGTGTTCGTTACCCCAGCATTTCATATTCCTGATATGTATCTGCTGTACCATGTACTGGTATGAGGAAGTCTCCTGTTCTCTTTGTATCGCTTTTATTAAAAACTGACCATACTAAGCCAAAGAGCACATCGTAATCAGTTCTGCCTGCTCTCCTCCAATGATCAGACTTGTCCTGACATGCCACCCCCCTACACAGACATTCACTGGGAAGACCAGTGTCTTGCTGCTTCTCCTCCCCCCAGCTCTTATGCAGCTGAGAACATAGGGAATGTGATCTCTTATAAAAAAGGGTATTTATCATTTTTTCTTCGATCTATACACAAATGTTTTGCCTTTCATTGCAAACTGAGTGGGTTGTTTTAGAGGGTGGTTGTTTACAATCACTTAAATTCACTAATGTCACACCATTAAGTGGGCTTGGGGCGTAGTGCTCTGTGCCCTGTGCCCACCCTTTTTTGAGGCCTATTGGAGCCTCAGGCTCTAATCATGTGCTTGAAAAAAAAAAAAAAAAACCCTGATTGGAATCAATGCGTCCGGCGCCCGACATGTAGATTAAGGGACTGGACCCATGAATAGGGGGGGCAGCACTTCTGCGCCCTGCATCATGGGCCACCGCTGATGATGGGTCACTCCACTAAAGTACAATAACGTGCTGCCATTTGTTTTCCCCAGAAACATTTGTTTGTTGTTGATCCTTCCACGCCCATGCTCCCTTAAAGGACGGAATGTCCCTGTTCAATATTGGGTTGGCCCCTCCCCTTTGCAGCTATAGCAGCTTCAGCTCTTCTGGGAAGGTCGTCCACAAGGTTTAGGAGGGTGTCTATGGGAATGTTTGACCAGAAGCGCATTTGTGAGGTCAGGCACGAGAAGGCCCAGTCAACGCTCTAATTCAGGGGACTCCAAACTACGGCCTCCAGTTGTTCAGGAACTACAATTCCCATCATGCCCAGTCATATCTTTGAATGTCAGAGTTTTACAATGCCTCATGGGATGTGTAGTCCCACAACAGCTGGAGGGCCGTAGTTTGCAGACCCCTGCGTCTAATTGATCCCAAAGATGTTCTATGGGGTTGAGGTCAGGACTCTGTGCAGGCCAGTCAGGTTCCTCCACCCCAAACTCGCTCATCCATGTCTTTATGGACCTTGCTTTGTGGGGGCAGGGAGGATTTTTTTTTTTTTTTGCACCCACAAATGGCTGTAGTTACCCCGGAGGCTTTTGCTTTTTTCCGGGGCTTACTAAAGAACATGGAGCTTTTCTGACAGTAAATTCCTCTCTACAAATAAATATCATGAAATGCTTATCTTTCCTGACGGGTTCCAGGCGCCCTCTGGTGGCCGGTCAGTGTTGAGGCGTCGGATGTGTGAAGGTTGATTTATTAAAGGCAGATGGACTGAGCACCTAGCAAGTGAAGTTGTTCCAGAGCTTAGTAAATGAGGGGAAGCTTCACTTTGCAAAGAACACCCAATCACATGCAAGGAAAGAAAAAATGTATTTTTACTTGCACACGATTGGATGATGGAAGTCAGAAGAGCTTCTGCTCATTTACTGAGCTCTGGAGCAGCTTTGCAAAGTGCACAATCTGCTTTTAGTAAATCAACCCCCCCATGGTCTCTTCTAAAGAATAGGAGAGCGGTTCAGATCCGACTGCCTATTGGTCAGCATTGCCTGAGAATCAGACTTCATGATCACATGACTGAGACGTGCGGGTTCAGTAATCAATGTAAATGTGTTTTCTGTCTGCGAAGTTAAATTTGCTTCCATTTACACCAACAATGGGGTACAATTCCTCCCAATTACAACAGTAATGGGGCACAATTCCTCCCACCAACACCAATGAAGTTGCACGATTCCTCCTAAGAACACCAACAATTGGGCCCAATGACCAAAACCATGGGACACAATTCCTCCTAATAATACCAACAATTGGGCCCAATGACACTAATTATGGGACACAATTCCTCCTAATAATGCCAACAATTGGGCCCAATGACACCAACAATTGAGACAATATCACCAATGATCTCCACAATTCCTCCTAATAACGCCAACAATTGGGCCCAATGACACCAATTATGGGACATAATTCCTCCTAATAATGCCAACAATTGGGCCCAATGACACCAACGATGGGGCACAATTCCTTCTAATAACACCAACAGTTGGGCCAAATGACGCTAACAATGGGGCACAATTCCTCCTAATAACACCAACAATTGGACCCAATGACACCAACAATTGGGCCCAATGTCACCAATGATGGGACACAATTCCTCCTAACAGCAATTGGGCCCAATGACAAAAACCATGGGACACAATTCCTCCTAATAACGCCACAATTAGGCCCAATGACACCAATTATGGGGCACAATTCCTCCTAATAACACCAACAATTGGGCCCAAAATACCAACAATTGGGCCAATATCACCAATGATGGGGCACCATTCCTCCTAATAACACCAACAATTGGGCCCAATGACAAAAACCATGGGACACAATTCCTCCCAAAGATAACCAACGATGGGGCACAATTCCTCCTAATAACACCAACAATTGGGCCCAATGACAAAAATGATGGGGCACAATTCCTCCCAAAGATAACCAACGATGGGGCACAATTCCTCCTAATAACGCCAACAATTGGGACCAATGACAAAAACCATGAGACACAATTCCTGCCTAATAACGCCAACAATTGGGACCAATGACACCAACAATTTGGCTAATTTCACCAATTATAGGGCACAATTCCTCCCAATGACAAAACACAATGGGGCACAATTCCTCCCACTGACAATAAAGATGGGATGTTGTTTATTCCCACAGATTACTTCCAGTGGCCACACTCCAGCCCTCCTAAAGTCGGAGGGACAGTAAACTGGCCCCCTGTTTAGAAAGTTTAGAGACCCCCGAGCTGAAGATATAGTGAATATTTGCAGTAGGGCGTTTCTTAGACCGGAAAGTTATTTCAAGGCTTCCTCTGGTGGCTGGTTTAGAATATAAACATAAACACAAAACTGCCACATGATATAAAAGAGCAAAAAACAAAACAAAAACAAACCTAGAGATGCACAAAGCTACAGAAAACAAATCTTAGAGACCCGGCGCTTCATTTTCTAAACTAACAAACCCGATCCCTTCGCCTTTTTAGTTTGTTTTTCTGGCAGAACCAATTTTGTTCTTTTGTAAACAGCTTCGCATTTTAATTTCTAATAATTGTAAATCAGAGAAGGACCCGCGGACTCCTCCGTATCGCGTGTTTTATGTCGCTCGGTCCTTATCTGCACAAGTACAATATGTTAAATGACCCGGCACATTTTTTTGTTTTTGCTTTTGGTAAATCCGTCGTTTGCCTACAAGGGAGAGAAGAAAAAAAAAAGAAGAAAAATAATTTTCTCTCGGAAACTTTCCAATTTAATCAGAAATTGCCCTCGTGGAATGCGCTCATTACTTAGTTCGGAATCTCATTCCCGACGCTGATTTACTTCCTCGGTAAATAGGAAACGTCATTACAAATATTAAACACTCATTAATAAGTCTTGTTTGCATACTTGCGCCATCTGATTAGCGGAAAGCCTTTTGTTTTATGTGTGGATAATGATCGGCTCCTTCAATCAGCCTCTAAATGACTGGGCGTTCCTTGGGGGAGGAGGTACCAGCGGCTGCACAGCGATCTTCCTTGCAGCTAAGGTGTCTCTTGAATCTAGTGCATCTCTTGACAATCCTGCCCCCCAGTGATGCCAAACCTGCCCCCAGACAGACACTCGCAGCTTCCGGACGGCAACACATTTGTGTGCGACTATCTTGGTTACTTTGGGAGCCCCAGTCCAGTCTGAATAATGTGTCCAGGCAGACTGAAACCCCGAACACATGAGTCAAAACCCGGACTGTCGAGAAGAAATGAGATTACACACTCAACTGAATGGGTTAGAGGAGTGACACATTCCCTGCCCTCTCCTAGCAGTGACAGGACCATCTTTATTAGTCAGTGGGGATAAGCTTCGAGTTCGAGTCAAACTGCGAACAATTTGGGGTTTTTCGCGGCAAATTCAAAAAGCCGCAGAACACCCTGGAAAAGTCTATGGGAGAAATCTAAAGTGCTCATTTTAAAGGCTTATATGCAAGTTATTGTCATAAAAAGTGTTTGGGGACCCGGGGGACATGTATCAATGCAACAAAAGTAAAAAAAAAAAAAAAATGCCAGTTTTTTCAGGAGCAGTGATTTTAATATTGCCTAAAGTTAAACTATAAAAGTGAAACATTCCTTTAAATTTCGTACCTAGGGGGTGTCTATAGTATGCATGTGAAGTAGCGCTTGTTTTCGGTGCTTAGACCTGTCCCTGTACAAAGTGTCCTTTCTGAAGGATAAAAAGTAATTTAACCACTTAAGCCCCGGACCAATATGCTGCTAAATGCCTGAAGGCGTTTTTACAATTCGGCACTGCGCCGCTTTAATAGACAATTGCGCGGTCGTGCGACGTGGCTCCCAAACAAAATTTGCGTCCTTTTCTTCCCACAAATAGAGATTTCTTTTGATGGTATTTGATTGCCTCTGCGATTTTTTTTTTTTTTTTTTTGCGCTATAAACAAAAATAGAGCGACATTTTTTGAAAAAAAAACTATTTTTTTACTTTTTGTTATAAGAAAAATCGAATAAACAACATTTTAGTCAAACATTTAGGCCAAAATGTTCTCAGCCACATGTCTTTTTAGTAAAAAACAAAATAGCTACCTAGCGGCAACAGTGACACTAATACAGCGATCAGAAAACCGATCGCTTAGTGACACTGGCAATAGGGGGTGAAAGGGTTAACTAGGGCGGTGATCAAGGGGTTAAAACTTTATTAGGGGGGGGGGTAGGGGGCTACCCTGGACCTAACACTAACTGACTGTCACACTGAAACTAAATGCAGTGATCAGTAAATATATAATCACTGCAATCAGTGACGCTGGGGGGGGGGGGGGGGGTGATCTGAAGGGGTTAATGTGCCTGTGTGTGGTGTCAGTGTAGTGTTGGTGCGACTCACTTGTGATGTCTTCTCTCCTCTCGGCGGATTGAAAATACGGTAGAGGTGTCATAGAGGTGACATCACTTCCTCTGCCAGTGTTTACATTACACAGGCAGAGGAAGTGCAGGGCGGAGGCTCGGCGGATTGGCTGGGAGCGATCACGAGGGGGCGGACAAAAATGAACAGCCGTCCCCTCATCCCGGATCGCTCCCACAGGTAAGACGCCCGCCACATGTAGCGGGGGGGGGGGTCCCGATCGGAACCCCGACCCACAAGAAGGCAGGGACGTACATGTACGCCCTTCTGCCTGTACGTGCCATTCTGTGGACGTACATATACATGCGGCGGGCGCTAAAAACATGTGAACTCAGCATATTTCCAACATTTACAGTATGCTGTTTTTTTTTTTTGGCTGTACATGCCGTATTATTGTTTTTTTTCACCCGGCTTCCGGGTTCTCACTCCCGCGGGGAGTAGGCGTTCCTATGAAGAGGCGTAGTGTCATCTGGGACTTAGCCCAGATGATTGACGTGCGGATAAGGCGCGTTGCGCGTTTCAAAAATAGCCAAACTTGGAGTCGGCTCTATACGGCGCCTGCACAGTGCGCTCTACACGGCTCCTAGTCTGTGCGCAGGCGCCGTATAGAGCCAACTCCCAGTTCAGCTATTTTCGGAACGTTTTTAGGGTGAACCTTCGCTTTAAAATCACTGCTCCCGAAAAAAAAAACAGTTTTTAAAACTTTTTTTTGCATTGATACATGTCCCCTGGGGCAGGACCCGGGTCCCCAAACACTCCCCTGGGGCAGGACCCGGGTCCCCAAACACTCCCCTGGGGCAGGACCCGGGTCCCCAAACACTCCCCTGGGGCAGGACCCGGGTTCCCAAACAATTTTTAGGACAATAACTTGCATATTAGCCTTTAAAATTATCACTTTAGAATTTAAACGTTTGAGCCCCATAGACTTTAATGGGGTTCTAAAGTTCACACAAACTTCTGGTCTGTTTGCAGGTTCTGGTGCGGACCGAACGGGGGGGGGGGGGGGGGGGAGTGTTCGGCTCATCACTATTAGTCAGTTTGCACAGGCTGCCAGCGAATAGGCAGGCATTTGCTAATAAAAAGCTTTGCTATTGTGTTGAGTTTTTTTTTAATTGACCGAAAACCATTTTATTTCCCCCAGTAAGCACAGTGCAAAGGACAGGCATGGAATCAATAAACAGACTGGAAGGATGAATACAATCCTCTAATAGTTTAGTGTTTTTTTCCCCCTTAAATAGTAAACATTTTCTTGGCTTGCTGCAATAATAAACTCGGCAACGGCAGCGAGAGAGACGGGTCCCCACGGGGAGCTCCCCGGAACACGGCGCCGTGATAAATGACTCTCATTACATATTACTCTCTCTGCTTTCTTAATCTTAAATAATGCCGTATCCGTTTCCACCATCCCCCCCCCCCCCCCCTCCATTGTGGCCCAACGTCTGGCTGTTTCCTCGCCACCTTAGCATAAGAGGCAATGTCAAAACGCAGCGCCAGCGCCATAAATATTGCAACCCCTCTCGCTCTCGCCCTGATCTACGTCCTGGATGTCTTCCCCGCGCAAACAGATTTGTCAATGATAAACGTTTGACAGTTATAAATGGCGATGGCGGGGAGGAGCGCCTGCAGTATGTCCTTGCTCGGAGCTGTGTTCCTGCGCAGCGTGCGCGTCTTACCTGCCTCCCAGTTAGCGAACAGAAGAGGGGGGGGGGGGCGGGGACGCTGAACCGCAACGCCTGACAGCTTCTTGCTGCCACTGAGAAAAATTGGAGGGGCGCGAAGACTGATTACCGAATCAATGGATTGGTAATTAGCCGGGACAGGAAAAGTCAGCGAAGAGGCGAGCGGCGAGCATATGGTGTTTTTCTTATTTATTTAGATCTCCGGCTGCGATATCGGGGAATACTTTTTCGTTTTTTTTTTGTTTTTTTTTCCACTAAGCTGCTGATATTTAGAATAGTTTCCAACTTTCCTTCACTGACTTCTACCTGCCTTTTCATAACTTTGTCATTTTATATATATTTTTTGTCCCTGCCTGTATTTCAACCAGAATCAGCAAACATCTTTCTCTTTCGTTCATGGACGGACACAGCCTTAATCTTGACATAGTGGGTATTAGCCTTCCTTTAGGAGTGACTAGGCAGAAACTTATAGTAAATGTTAATCACTCAGATTCGGTGTTTACGAGACTAAAACAGTTGTTTTTTGCTAGAAAATTACTTAAAA
Organism: Rana kukunoris; assembly: GCA_029574335.1. Taxonomy (NCBI): domain Eukaryota; kingdom Metazoa; phylum Chordata; class Amphibia; order Anura; family Ranidae; genus Rana; species Rana kukunoris. Next base: position 225,369,094 of record CM056055.1, on the reverse strand, counting down.
CCCCCAAACATTATATATATTTTTTTTCTAACACCCTAGAAAATAAAATGGCGGCCATTGCAATACTTTTTGTCACACCGTATTTGCTCAGCGGTCTTACAAGCGCACTTTTTGTGGAAAAAATTAAATTCACTTTTTTTAATTAAAAAATAAGACAACAATAAATTTGGCCCAATTTTTTTATATATTGTGAAAGATAATGTTACGCCGAGTAAAATGATACCCAACATGTCACGCTTAACAATTGCGCCCGCTCGTGGCATGGCGTCTAACTCGATAGGCGACGTTTAAAAAATTCAATAGGTTGCATTTTTTTGAGTTACAAAGGAGGTCTAGGGCTAGAATTATTGCTCTTGCTCTAATGATCGCGGCGATACCTCACTTGTGTGGTTTGAATACCGTTTTTATATGCGGGCGCTGCTAACGTATGCGTTCGCTTCTGCGTGCGAGCTCGTCGGGACAGGGCGCTTTAAAAAAAAATGTTTTTGTTTTCGGATTTATTTTTATTTATTTTATAATTTTTTTACACTGAAATAAAAAAATAAAAAAATGATCACTTTTATTCCTATTACAAGGAATGTAAACATCCCTTGTAATATAAAAAAGCATGACAGATCCTCTTATATATGAGATCTGGGGTCAAAAAGACGTCACATCTCATATTTAGACTTAAAATAAAAAATAAAAAAATGTTGTAATTTGAAAAAAGGTAAACAAATAAAATATCTCTTTAAGACGCTGGGTGGGACTGACGTTTTGACGTCACTTCCGCCCAGCAGAGCTATGGGGACGGGTGGGGGCCATTTTGCCCTCACTCGCATCCCCAGTCAGCAGCCGAGCGGACCCGATCGCCTCCGCCACTACCGACGGCTCCGGTAAGGGGCGGAGGGCGCGGGAGAGCGGCGGGAGGGGGGGGGCCCTCTCCCGCCACCGATAACGGCGATCTTGCGGCGACAGCCGTTATCGTAGACAGGCCGTCCACTGAAGAGATGGATATCTCGGTTGTGGCAGCAGCTGCTGCCGTTACCGAGATATCCATCTTTAAAAAGAGGACGTATATATACAGTGGGCGGGCGTTTCTCTACGGCCCTCTTGGCACAACCCCTCTCTCTGCATCTCGCAGATCATTTCCCACCCCTCGTTTTTTGACACTGCTTTAGGATGTCCCACTATGTCAAGATTAAGGCTGTCCATCCATGAACGAAAGAGAAAATAGGATTTTATACTCACCATAAAATCCTTATCTCTGAGTTCATGGACGGACACAGCACCCACCCCTCCTTTTTTATGTTTGTACTGCTTTTTGACGAACTGATCGTTTGCAGCTTGCTATGGGGGCACCTGAGTTTATCTGTAGCTCCCCTTGTCTATTCAGACACAGAGCTGTGGTTCGGCCCCTCCCCCCCTCCTGATTGGCTAACTGACTGACAGCAGTGGGCGCCAATGGCGCCAGTGCTGTGTCCCAGCCAACCAGGAGGGAGAGTCTCGTATGGCCGAGGCACACGTGCAACGCTGTTGGATCTGGATGGGGCTCAGGTGAGTATTAGGGGGCCTGCTGCAAACAGGAAGGCTCCTAAGGCTCCATTCACATCTAGGCGTTTTGTCGCCTTACGCCCGACGCTGCAGCAGCCTGTGATACGCTGGAGGGGCGAATTAACATTGTCGGCTATGGAGATGGTTCACATCTCCACGCCGAACGCCCAAACGCCCGTACAAGTCCCGGACCCTTTTTTTCAGGCGTATCGGGCGTACGGGCATAGCCGGCAATGTTAATTCACCTCTTCTGCAAAAAATCAATAGGCGTTTTGTCGCCGCAAATCGCGGGGACAAAACGCCTATTGATTTGTCGCCGCAATACGCCGCTACAGTGTATGCCTAGGTCTGAATGGAGCCTTATCCTAAAACAACTTCTGCCTTAACAATCACTTTAACAGACTTACAACTCAACACTGCCACGAATGTGTGGCAAGGTATCCTTCCTATCAGGGAGGAACCTGTAATAAGTAAATAATTCCAATTCCAATCGCATTGCTGGTGATCAGCGTCTGTATGTAGCCTCACAGCGAGCACGTTGCCAAGGATTTGCTGACGGTGTGCGTATTGATCCCTCCGATAAGGAAAGTATGACACGCCCGTGACTGACAGCTGGGAACCTGCCTAATGAGCTTTGTCTGTAAACATGTTGGAGATATGCAGCCGGGCAAACATTCTTTAATTGCCTTTTATATATGTGGGTGTGTTTGGTGTCTCTCATGCGTGTTTACGTCTTCAGACATGACACCAAACAACAACAGATCATCTGCCGCAATTAGATCATCTTTAATGGAACATGATAATTAGACTCCGCTAACAGTATCTGTTGGAGCGCAAGTGTAACATTTACACCTCATAAGGCAAGTTTCCTGCGTCTGGCTACACATTAACCACTTCAGCCCCAGACCATTTTGCTGCCCCGGACCTTGCCCCTTTTTTGCGATTCGGCACTGCGTCGCTTTTACTGACAATTGCGCGGTCGTGCGAAGTGGCTTTCAAACAAAATTGATGTCCTTTTTTCCCCACAAATAGAGCTTTCTTTTGGTAGTATTTGATCACCTCTGCGATTTTTTTTTTTTTTTTTTTGCGCTCTAAACAAAAAGAATACACAATAATCACCGAGATTCATGAAGAAGACACATGATGAATGGATCAGATGATATTTACTTATCCCGGGGTTCAGCTTTAAGGCCGGGAGGCTCAGAATTATTATAACACAGGTTGTTGAGATTTGCTCCTTGATACAATCTTTTATAATTCATCCAGATATTTATCTTGTTTTATTAATATTTTATTACCTTGTTTAATTATGTCATTTTTTTTCATGCCAAAAGTTTGGCGTCATTTCCAGAGCGACGCCTCCGATAAAGGATTACATCAGAGAGTGAGGGATGGATATGCAGTATATAAAGATACATTGTTATCAGGAGATATAATGACGTGATGGTGGGCTCTGCTCGTTAGAGCTTACAATCTAATTACTGCCCGGGCTTTGAAAATAAATCGCAGGGACGAGGCGGCGCGCTCTCTCCGCCATAGCTAATTATCCTGAATTCTGTGAGTCTTTGACAATATGACAATAACGGCTTCCAAAGTGACGTCGCCTCCGCAGCAATTTATACCTGATCCGGACCGACCCTCACCCCCCAGCCCCGGCAGGCGGCGCGGCCCCAGCGAATGGCGGGAAAGGCTATTTTCTGCTCTTTTCTTTCAGCGTGGCCGGTCTGCCGGGGGTCATTTTCTGTGTCTTTTATGGGATTCTTGAAATATCTGCAGCTATTGCTGTCCGGGTCATGAGTCGCTCTGCGATGGGAACGATCGCATCCCCGCCATGCGTCAAGACCCAGAAAAGTGACGTAACTGACAGTGACTTTGTTATTATTGGATGGATCCTCGTTGCTTGTCATGTTTTCCTCCAAAGATGAAAAATATTTGTCACTTAGACAGTTCATTATTCTTTGATAAAGGAGAAAAAAAAAATACAGAAGAGTGCCTGTCGTCATTATACTACGGGGATAACAATACTGTACAGCAACACCCCATATACAAGACTGCATCTCCACCATTATTAAAGCTGCAAACAGCCAAAAAAATGAAGAAGAATTACATACATAAGATCTGTGTGATCTCTCCATCCAGTCCTAAGATTTACACAGCTTTACCCCACAGCCCAGTCCTGTCTGGCAGGGCAGGAGACCTGATTTTTCCTCTGCTGCAGTCACAGGTTTTCAAGCCTATGATTAAAGCAGTTAGAGGAGAAGCAGCAGACTGATCAGCTCATCTCTCTGACTTCCTGCTCTCTCCTCCTATCGGCATGTTCCTTGTTATCACATGAGCAAAGCAGCACATGATTGGATCTTTGTGCTGCTTTTCTCTCTTCTAGTCTCTCATTAAAGTGAACCTTCAGTAATTTTTTTCATCTTTCCATCTATTACATTTTCGGCTCTTGTTGTTATTTTAACTTTGGATAGTAAAACATAATTTTTTTCTGCCAGTAAATACCTTATACAGCCCACTTCCTGATTTCTTATACAACCCACTTCCTGTTTCCTTATACAGCCCACTTCCTGTTTCCTTATACAGCCCACTTCCTGTTTCCTTATACAGCCCACTTCCTGATTTCTTATACAGCCCACTTCCTGATTTCTTATACAACCCACTTCCTGATTTCTTATACAGCCCACTTCCTGTTTCCTTATACAGCCCACTTCCTGTTTCCTTATACAGCCCACTTCCTGTTTCCTTATACAGCCCACTTCCTGTTTTCTTATACAGCCCACTTCCTGTTTTCTTATACAGCCCACTTCCTGTTTCCTTATACAGCCCACTTCCTGTTTCCTTATACAGCCCACTTCCTGTTTCCTTATACAGCCCACTTCCTGTTTCCTTATACAGCCCACTTCCTGTTTCCTTATACAGCCCACTTCCTGTTTCCTTATACAGCCCACTTCCTGTTTCCTTATACAGCCCACTTCCTGTTTCCTTATACAGCCCACTTCCTGTTTCCTTATACAGCCCACTTCCTGTTTCCTTATACAGCCCACTTCCTGTTTCCTTATACAGCCCACTTCCTGTTTCCTTATACAGCCCACTTCCTGTTTCCTTATACAGCCCACTTCCTGTTTCCTTATACAGCCCACTTCCTGTTTCCTTATACAGCCCACTTCCTGTTTCCTTATACAGCCCACTTCCTGTTTCCTTATACAGCCCACTTCCTGTTTCCTTATACAGCCCACTTCTTGTTTCCTTATACAGCCCACTTCTTGTTTCCTTATACAGCCCACTTCTTGTTTCCTCATACAGCCCACTTTTTGTTTCCTTATACAGCCCACTTTTTGTTTCCTTATACAGCCCACTTTTTGTTTCCTTATACAGCCCACTTTTTGTTTCCTTATACAGCCCACTTTTTGTTTCCTTATACAGCCCACTTCTTGTTTCCTTATACAGCCCACTTCTTGTTTCCTTATACAGCCCACTCCTTGTTTCCTTATACAGCCCACTTCTCCAAAGGCGAAAGAAGATTTGCGTTCTAAGGTCCCAGACTATGGAACGCTTTACCAACCAGCATTCAGTTGGAGGAGAACCTGGCCTTCAGAAGAAAGATCAAAACTCATCTCTTTTGATGTCAAAGGAGACAGGAACAACAAGCGCCCAGAGGCGATTTAGTTTGCATGTGCTGCGCTATATAAGTTCCTCACTCACTCACTCACTTTCTGTTTTCTTATAGAGCCCCCTTTCTGTTTTCTTATACAGCCCCCTTTCTGTTTTTTTATACAGCCCCCTTTCTGTTTTCTTATACAGCCCCCTTTCTGTTTTCTTATACAGCCCCCTTTCTGTTTTCTTATACAGCCCCCTTTCTGTTTTCTTATACAGCCCCCTTTCTGTTTTCTTATACAGCCCCCTTTCTGTTTTCTTATACAGCCCCCCTTCTGTTTCCTTATACAGCCCACTTCCTGTTTCCTTATACAGCTCACTTCCTGTTTTCTTATACAGCTCACTTCCTGTTTTCTTATACAGCTCACTTCCTGTTTTCTTATACAGCTCACTTCCTGTTTTCTTATACAGCTCACTTCCTGTTTTCTTATACAGCTCACTTCCTGTTTTCTTATACAGCTCACTTCCTGTTTCCTTATACAGCCCACTTCCTGTTTCCTTATACAGGAAGTGGGCTGTATTAGGTATTTACTGGCAGAAAAACATTGTTTCACTATCCAAAGTTAAAACAACAACACGAGCAAAAGATTTAATAGATGGAAAGATGAAAAAATGTACTAAAGTTCTGTTTTAAGGTAAACAGATATTGACTTTAGCACCACTTAAAATCCAGCTTTGGTGACAACCACTGCCCCCTCCATAGATACAATAAGTACATGTTGTCACCCTAGGACAGGAAGTGTACTGTTCACAGGAAAATAAGTAAAAAAAAAAAATATTGGAAAAAAAGAAAACAAATGCAGTCATCTGATCTAAAGACGAGCAAGCTGAAATATATTATTTTTGTAGTTGGGTATAGATATGTTTTACTCATGCTGACTTTATCTGTGGTGCCCTTTAGAAGTTCTTGTTCTGTACTTTGAGAACGGTGCACCAATCACGTCCTAAGCTCCGCACTGTGTTTATCTTCATCTTTCCGCGTCCGTCATGCGTGATGGGGGAATGCAGCCCGCGGTTACGCCGCTGGTTGATGGCTGTCCGATAATAACTGTACATTTCCATCCCAGGGCAGACGGGTGACCATTATTGACACATCCATCTTCCGAGAGATGAGATGTGAGCAGACTGCGCACAGGGGAGGGAGCTCCTCTCCTCCGTCACCTCTGTGTATTCATTCATACCTGACTGCTACCTGTCTGACCTCGCTGCCACCAATCACTGCACGGCTTGCTGATTCTCCGAGTGTATTTAAAGTCTGCAGGCCCCTCTGATAACTCATACACGCTCCATCACAGCTAGGATCAGCTTAAAGAAGCGATGTACCCAAAATACAAACAGGATGATTTACTAAAGGCAAATAGGCTGTGCAGTTGCACTCTGTAGGAGCAGTTGCTCTGGAGCAGTGATGGTGAACCTTGGCCCCCCAGATGTTTTGGAACTACATTTCCCATGATACTAATGCACTCTGCAGTGTAGTGGAGCATCATGGGAAATGTAGTTCCAAAATATCTGGGGTGCCAAGGTTTGACATCACTGCTCTAGAGCTTAGTAAATGAGGGGGGAGATATGCTGATTTATTTAAATTTTCCTTGCAGGTGATTGGGTATTCACAGTGAAGCTTTACCTCGTTCCCTAAGCTCTTCCCTAACTTCCCTTCCCCCCCGCCCCCCCAAAAAAACTCTAGCAATACAAGCAAACTAAGCATGTGCAGAGTGCCTTCAAGGCTCTGTTCCATCAGCAGATGGATTGGGGACAATAAAAAAAAAGGGGAGGATCCGAGGAGACAGTATTAAACAGCCTTTTTACACAGTGAGGGGGATTAACCCCTTATGTTCCACAGTGAGTATAACAACCATGCTTTACTGCATATACAGACTGATTTTACTGTTATGGGTTTAGTAACACTTTTAGTGGTGAAGTCGCAGCGTCTCCTGGATATGTCACGTTTAGAAAAATAAAAACAAAGCCAGGGACTGTGAATGAATTGTCCAGCACCCCGCTTAGGTCAGTATAAAGCTTCCTCCAGTCTGGACACTGGAACCAGATAATATAGCGGACCATACAAGACTAGCCGACCAATAGCTTGTATGAGAACTGGAACTGTTTATTGAAAACTCACACATAATTTATATACTAACTACACAACCGGGTGGGGCTGAACATTTTATCGTATGCAAAGGCAACTGTATACAGGAATATAATTACCATAACTAAGGAACAACCAACGTGCAGTATACGATATGCTGATCCACCTCTAGCAACCAATAGCTGACAGTGATGTAATTAAGTTGAGCTAATTAACTAGTCACCTTAACCAGCCTAGGTGGAGGGGACAATACTAGCAGACATACATAAACAATAGGGGATCCAATTAATCATGGAATCCATATCTAACCAATGCTTTGATGAATCAGGAATCGCAGACTGCCTGGCAAGTCTACAACAGGCTATGAGGCAAAGCTCATACAATATCCCAGAAGTCTGATACAGTGGAATTCATTTATCTTCATATATTTCTTGAGGGATGTTGTCAATAAATATTTCTGTCCCGAGTGAATAAGCCTCTTCAACTTTCAACACAAACCACACACATATAAGACCCAGGATAACAGGGGTAAGATGAAATGCTAAGTCTGGTGTGGTTGTACTGGGAGTCCGGTTAGGGCAGACCAGACTGGGGTTCTCGGTCAGCCTGTGCCCCCCCAATAGACACAGGGTGACTTACAGATAAGAGGGGCCTGGGCAGCTGAACAAGGAGTTTCCCAACCTCTCTAAGGTAAGTTGGGTTCCACGGGCCCACCTGCCCAAAGTGACTTGCGTCACATATCTAACCTTTCCCTGATTCATCCAAAATGAAGAAAAAGTTGTGGCTGAAGTTTGGCTTTGACCCCCACATCCTATCTCAGCGCGGCGTACATCAGTCAGCGTCAGTTCACCCTACAGAAAAAACAGCAGAAGTTGGCGGAGGCACTCCGGTGATTAATGCAGTGCTGTAGAGCTTGTGCCGGTGAGTGCGGCGTGCGTACGGCGATAGACTCACCTGTCACTTTTCCGAATGCTCTACCGCCGGACGCGGATTGGAATTGCAGCAGGACAGGCCGAAGTTTGCTGTACATGATCTGAGCCATTTTTCAGCCACCTGTCACTCTGACACGGGAAGATAAACTTATCCAGCTCCCGAGTCTCTTCCATTTAAGACGCGGCTTTGTCTGGCCCAAGACTATCGATTGACCACCGCTATTGCTCATCCAGAGACGCTGACAAGCCGAGCTCGGGGATGAGCGCGGCCGACGCTGAGAGAGGGGTCTCCGCACCTTCCTGTGAAATACATCCGAATGTCACATTAATACTTCAGGGAGCAGAAGCACTTCATAGAGGAAACAGTACAAGATTATTGGATTTTGTGTCGGGATGCGAAGGTCTACCACCTGCCCAAATCTCCAGTGTAAACAGAGTTCCATCAAATCTTCCGCACATCTTTTGCCTTTGAAAATTCAGACGGTTTTTCCACCTTCAAGTGACTTTTGAATTATATTCGGCTTCCTACTAAATGGAACAAATGATTGCAAAGCACAGAAAGATGAGTAACCTGCTGCAACCCATAGAGAACATCTACAAGTAATACTGTACATCTAACAGATGGCAAATGTATTATAAGCTTTTGTATAGCGCCAAAACTTTGTGCCAATACTGTACATTCCCATCAGTCCCTGCCCCAAAGGAGCTTACAATCTAAGGTCCCTATTTCACATACGAGGTGGTATCAAGGTTTTGCGACTAGTTTTGTAACACGCCAACAGATGGCAGCACATGGCTGCAGGGAGCACCGACTTTCATAAGTCCGTGTGCCAAAAGACATCGTCCTGTGTACATCGGGAGATGTGCAACAAGTGGCGAGCTGTCATTAGGTGCAACCCCCTCTCTCCTCACCGACCCCTATATGCATAATGGATAGATTCATGCATAGCATCACACTGCGGCCACTCCCTATTCATGTGTGCGCCCCCTTTTCAAGGCACTGGTCGCATAAATTACAGCCACAGCGCTTTACATATACTGTACATTCACATCAGTCCCTATTTTTAACATACGAGGTGGTATCAAGGTTTTGCAACTAGTTTTGTAACACACCAACAGATGGCAGCACATGGCTGCAGGGAGCACCGACCTTCATAAGTCAGTGTGCCAAAACACATTACCCTGTGTACATCGGGAGATGTGCAACGAGTGGCGATCCGTCAATAGGCGCCACCCCCTATATACATAATGGATAGATTCATGCCTAGCATCATGCCACGGACACCCCCTATTCATGTGTCTGGCCCATTTCAGGGCACCTGATGCATGAATTACAGTGGCCAGGGTTTTAGAGCCAGAACCCAATAGGGGGGGCTCGGGTCGCAGAGAATGCGACCAAAGCTAACCTAGATGCTGTTGAAACACTGGTCAATCAGAAGTGGGTATTAGATTTTCCAATTGGCCGAAAAGAGAAGACTCTCGGTTGGCCTCCGATAAGGAGGGAGGAAACGGAATACTCCACTGCCATCGCCGTGATGAACAGGAGGCAGCCACCACTGAGCAGGGGAGGCCACCGGTGATGGGGTAAGTGCTATCTACCATCCAAAAAGGGGGGGGGGGGGGATTGGCATACTGTTTGCCCCCCCCCCCAAAAAAAAAAATCCACTGGCTGCCACTGTGCGCAGCTGGTGTTCTTCTGACCACGTGCACTGCCACATCTGCTATTTCATCATGGACAGCAATTTGGAAAACAAGGAGCAAACGTGAAATTCTGTGGGAAACGGATTTACCACAGAGACGTTTGACGCGTTTCGTCAGGTTTACGATGCTGCAATGAGTCGTTCGAGGTGTTTCGAGTGGCACGGGCGCTTCAAGAGCAGAAGAACATCACTGGAAGATGATGAGAGATCAGGAAGACCTTTAATGAGCTCAACCCTCGAAAATGTTGGAAACCATTTGGCAATCTGTTCATGATGGCCGTGCCACTCAAACCATTCTATAATGAAGAATGTTGTTTTTTTTGTTTTTTTTTATGTAGCCTGCCCTGGGCTAGATTCTTAAATACTTTGCTTTCTTTTATTGCACTGTAGAAAGCTTTTTGCGGTGTCAGGAGAATACAGCTGCTCAGGTTATAAATACATTGTATTAAGAATGAAAATGCTATTTTTATTGATCGCCGGTGTTATGCTTATGTACAGCAGATTAGGGTTATGTGTCTGGGGGATCGGAACGTGGAGAGGACCGCCGTGGGGGCAGTTTCTGTCTCCTGGCAGTGCCTGTTCTTCAGGCCCGGGGGGGGGGGGGTGGTGGAAGGTTTACAAGTAGAACAGGTTGGGGCTCAGAGGCGTACAGTCATCCTATTGTTGTGTCTGTTTTTTGTTGCACGCCTACACCCAAACCTAATCAGAGGGCTCCTTTCATACTGCGGGCAGAATGTTCTGTCTGGAATATGGTGATTGTCATTGATGGGCTCCACATTCTTTTCTCAGAGTCTCGTCTGTCTGCGGTGATAGGTATGAAGTCAGTGCAAAGCTCAAGCAACCTTGGGGAACTACACGACTCAGCATACCCACCAAGACAGGTCTAAACTAGTGTCTGTTCATGTTTTGGGACCCCCAGGTGTCTGTGTCATTTTTCTGGGACCCCCAAGTGTCAATGTGTAATTATTGTGGGTTCCAGACTACCAGTATGTTATTGTTCTGGTCCCCTCAGGTGTCAATGTGTCATTGTCCTGAGACCCCAAGCATTAGTGATTTATTATTTTGTGTTCCAGACTACCAGTATGTTATTGTTCTGGACCCCCAAGTGTCAACGTGTTATCATTCTGGACACCAAATGTCAATGTGTCATTGTTCGGGGGGGGGGGGGGGGGGGGGGGGGGGGAGTGCCAGTGTGCCATTGCTGCGGGACCCCAAGGGCCAGTGTGCCATTGTTGCAAGACCCCCAAGGGGGCCAGTGTGCCATTGTTGCAAGACCCCCAAGGGGACCAGTGTGCCATTGTTGCAAGACCCCCAAGGGGGCCAGTGTGCCATTGTTGCAGGACCCCCAAGGGGCCAGTGTGTTATTGTTGCAGGACACCCCAAGGGGCCAGTGTGTTATTGTTGCAGGACACCCCAAGGGCCAGTGTGCCATTGTTGAAGGACCCCCACAGGGCCAGTGTGCCATTGTTGCAGGACCCCCAAGGGGCCAGTTTGCCATTGTTGCAGGACCCTCACGGGGGCCAGTGTGCCATTGTTGCAGGACCCCCTAGGGCCAGTGTGCCATTGCTGCAGGACCCCCCTAGGGCCAGTGTGTCATTGTTCCAGGACCCCCAAGTTTTAGTGTTCTGCACACACCCCCCCCCCCCATGTCATTGTTGTAGGACCTCTAAGTGTCAGTATGAAATGGTCCCACTGGTGTTCTATGATATGCCCAGGTGGTTGTGTCCTTGTTATGGATCACCAATCAGGGAATTATTTCCTATTGGGCAGGCTTGAATCAATAGTAAACCTTTAGTTTTTGGAATTTCGGTAAATTCTAGGATATTCAAATAATTAACGTTCTTAAAGCGGAGGTTCATCCTAAATATAAGCCCTCCCATGTGATCCAGCATACTGGCGTCAGCGCCAGTATGCTGTTTTTTTTTTTTTAAATCCATGTACTTACTGTCTTATGCAGAATTTTTTTTTTTTTACCCCGCGGTGGACGGCGCCAGTATAGCGCGTCACATCTTACGAAAGTACCCGAAAAGGACTCGGGTAATCTCGGCGAAAATGCGGCGCCTGCACACAGACCTAGGAGCTGACTGCGCAGGCGCCGTATTTCTCTGAGTCCTATTTCGGCGTTTTTCGGAGGGCGTGACGCGCCATAGCCGTAGGACTCGGAGAAATACGGCGCCTGCGCAGTCAGCTCCTAGGTCTGTGCGCAGGCGCCGCATTTTCGCCGAGATTACCCGAGTCCTTTTCGGGTACTTTCGTAAGATGTGACGCGCTATACTGGCGCCGTCCACCGCGGGGTAAAAAGAATAAAATTCTGCATAATACAGTAAGTACATGGATTTTTAAAAAAAAACAGCATACTGGCGCTGACGCCAGTATGCTGGATCACATGGGAGGGCTTATATTTAGGGTGAACCTCCGCTTTAAGGATTTTGCAACTTATACGCTTTTGTGCACCCGGCAGAATTTCTGGAGCGTTGTCCCTTTTCCCTATGCCAGTTAATATCGGGTTCTTCCTGGGAACACTTGCATATTGGCAGCGGCGGTAGAACCATGCGGTGAGTTCAGTTTGGCAACAATCATTTGGAGAGAACATACGAGAATATAACCTCTCATTTATACTCTGGATAAAATGCAATTAAAATCCTGCAAGCAGTTACACGAGATCGTTATGTGTCTGTGCCAGACGGGGATTGTAACCTTGACTCCGCGTCCTTAACTGCTCCCGCTCCTCTAGGAGAAACACCACAAGTCTTGGTCTCTTGGCCTCGGTCTCCAACGTTTTCCATCGTAGCCGGAGTCTAGGTGGTGCCAGTCCGTGTTCATGCCGCTCTCTAGTATGTGGCAGCCCGTTCCCGGCCGTGTTATCCCATATCCATTCTCCAAGGCTCTCTCGGATGGATGTGCAACCAAATATGAAGCTGGAAGGGCCGGCAGTGGTGCTTCCAACAATATTTAACTCGTTCCTGGAAACTGGTAGACGTTTTCACAATCTTCTCTGTCCTGGACTACAAAGGCCATGTGGTGCAAACTAGAGCAGAATTCTTTATATCCAGGTTCTCCGGATCACCCAGGTCAGCGTTCCGATTCTGTGCAGGTGCCGTCGGAGTAATAAGGCCCTTCGTTTTTTTTGTTATCCTATATACTCGAGTATAAGCCAAGCTTTTCACCACATTTTTTTGTGCTGAAAATGCCCCCCTCGACATTTTTGCGCCTGATCTCCCGAATTTGGGGACCTGGTACCAGCCGGCCGTAGGTCCCCTGGACCCCAAATTTGGGACAGCCCCACTCTTCCTCTACAAGTGTGCAAAGTTTGTTGTCCGGGGGAACCTACGGCCGGGGAGCACCGATTTTTCAAATTTGGGCAACCCTTCCATAGACTCCCATGTTAAACGGTAATTTCTCCGGTAACTTTGGGGATCCGATGCCGGCCGTAGGTCCCCTGGACCCCAAAATTGGCACACATGTAGCCTTAGTTCTCCTCTACAAATCCAGGCACCCCTTCTATATACTCCCATGTTAAACTTAAAGAATCACTAAAGGAATTTTTTGTTTTTTTTAGCTAAATAGCTTCCTTTACCTTACTGCAGTCCTGGTTTCATGTCCTCTTCGTTCGTTTTTTCTTTGAAGTAGCTGTAATACTTCTCTGATCTCCACACTTCCTGCTTGTCTGGCTCCTTATGAAAAAACTCATGCTAGCTTTTCACTGTGGTCCATGATCAAAGAGGTGTGATTACTATGTGTCTAAAACACCTCAGATTCATTTTAAAAACAAACATTGCCCTGTATTTGTTTTTGTTCTGTGTGTCTCTTTACTTCACATAAACATGAAACCAGTTTAAAAGTGAAACTAAAACTGTAGGCACATTATATGATTGATTTGTATCTGTTTTTAATCATTTTTAAAAGGAATCAGTTAACTTTTATGTCTCTATACCCTGTAAACAGTCATTTCAGCCAAAAAATGTTTTTCCTTTAGTCTAGGCATGGGCACAGTGAGGCATGCACATGGGCATAATGAGGCATTGACACAGTGAGGCATACACATGGGCACAGTGAGGCATGCACATGGGCATAATGAGGCATTGACACAGTGAGGCATACACATGGGCACAGTGAGGCATGGGCACAGTGAGGCATGCAGATGGACACCCTAGGCAATACGTTTTCCCATTTTTTTTGTGGCAAAATTAGGTGCCTCGGTTTATACTCGAGTATATACGGTACTCCAACATTTAGAATGGTGGAACCTGCACACCACCAAATCAGTTATGATACAGGAGAGAGAATAATGCAATAATCCAGTGTAAGACTTCCTGTAATAGAGACCAGTCATTGCTGTGTTCTCTTCTTGTGCAGGGTGACTGGTCTTGTCTCCGCCCCCTCCTGTAGTTTGCTGCAGGCAGACTATAGTGGGTGGAGCCTGCTGGGTCCCACCAACAGCTTTGTTCCCTGTACAGGCACAGTGATGATGTCACTGCTACCTTTACAACTGGAAAATTTCTGCTGTGACAAATCGCACGCTGAATTTTTATTTTTTTATGTAATTTGTGTACAGTGTTGCACGACCGCGCAATTAGTTAAAGTAGCGCAGTGCTGAATAGCAAAAAAACGCCCTGGTCATGAAGGGGGTAAAACCTTCAATAGAGCAAATGGTTAAATAAAAGTAATTTATGTTCAACAACACAAGTGTTTGGTTCCCCCCCCCCCCCCACTCTCCTTTTCATCCTCGTATCCATCTGTTGGACCCCCTCTCTCCATCTCTCTTCCATCGATGGAATTTACAATGCAGATCACAGTTGCCTTCCATACATCTACAGGTGACACAGGAAGAGGAAGTGTCACCTCAGAAAGCCTCCTAACGTCTATGTGTGTCACCACGCAGCCTTTGGTCCCCCGCACAGCCGGCACCATTTCAGGTGTTAATTATTCTGTTTGATGTGAAAAGTAAATGTTTCCATTAAATGAGAAGATCTCCTGACACACAGAGCCGGAGTCGGGATCTGAAACAAGGTGTATTTTCTGGTGTTGGCATCTTAGTGCTCCATTTTCTTTTTTTTTTCTTTTTTTTTTTCTTCTCTCTGAAAGCCACAAAAAATAAAAGTATAAATGGAGGTAAAAAAAATTATAAAAATAAAATAAAAATATTTTTCCCTCTCTTGGAAAGAAGGATGAATGAGTATGGAAGAAAGGAAGAATGAGTGAATGGAATGACGAAGGTTTTAACATATATTTTTAGGATCAAGAAGCTTATAAATGTTAAACAAGGTTCTATAATTTTGCTTTTCGTGCTGGGATAATTGTACTATGAACTGAATCTTGTATAAATGAAACATTTTGTATAAAGAAAAAAGATCAATAAAGAGAAATTGAAAACAAAAATAAAATAAAAGTATAAATGGAGTTAAATTTTTTTTTTAAATAAATAAAATAAAAGCATAGCAAAAAAAAATAAAAGTATAAATGGAGGTAAAATAAAAAAAAAAGTATAAATGGAGGGTAAAAAATAATAAAAATAAAATACAAGTATATATGGAGTTAAAAAAATAAAAATAAAAGCATAAGTGAAGGTAAAAAATTAAAATAAAATATAAAATGGAGTGTGACATGTGCGATTAATGTAAGGCGGAACTGGAAAATGTAAGTTTCCAGCGGCAAATGCGTTTTATTGGCCACATCCGCGGTCTTCGGAGGGAGGGAGGGGGAGGTGTGACTGCCTAAATGAAATGTTCTTGGCTGATGATTGGAGCCGTCACATGAAGAGAGGCGGCTCTGTGAACTCCGCTCTTTAATAAGGTCAGCGATTTCCATCTCATTATTTAATAACACTCAAATGGGTTTCAAGGAATCCCGGATCCTCTGGTCGGGGCTCCACTGCCAGATTTTTTTATGCTTCTTGAAATGTAACTCTTTATTGATCGCCTCGTATGCAAAACCCAGTGAAATGGGTGTGTTGTATTTGAGAAAATAATAAACAATATGTATATATTTATTGCAGTTTGCAAGTGACCAGGGTTATGGCTGAAATTATCATCTATAACCCCAGTATTATTTTTTTTAAAGCCAGCCACTGGATCACTTTCAGAATCAACGGGAGGGGGCAATCTCCCCCCCCCCCTTCATGCGCCTCGCTGACGTGTCTCATGCTTACCGTTTTTACCTACGCGCCCAAAAAACATACAACGGTGCAGCCAGCTGATCACAGAGGCGATGGAAGACTAGATTGTCTTTGATCACCTCTATGGCCTTGGAGGATCGGTGTCATGATGTCACTTCCGGGTCCAGGGTGGAAGTAAACTTTTTTTTAAATTATTTTTTTAAGTATTTATTACGATTTTTTATCTTTTGCTTTTTGACCCCAATCAAAATTTTGAAATCCCTCATACTGTTGCGATGTTGATTTTTCAAAGCAGCGGTGTTCCGTCAGATCAGCAAACCTGTGAGATCAGCAGGCTGAGCCGCTGCTTTTAAAAATTCAACATCTGAACGGTCAGACAGATTTTTAAGTCCTGTATTTCACTATATAAGCTGAGTTCACTGGGAAAAATGGAAATGCAAGACTCCGGTGGGTGCATCAAGATTTCCGATTGCCGCCTTGTCACTGTATCCTTCAGTGGCAGTTCGTCCATAGAGGGCGCTAGAGCGCCACCTCTGGCTCGCGCACCGCCACTGAGTCTAATAACATTGATTCATGCATTGCATGAATCGATGTTATTGTCGCCGCTGGTCTATTCAGATGGCTGGACATGAGTGCCAACCACCTGAATAACAGCAGCTGGTTGGCTGTACCAAAGTGCCTACCCGAGCCAGCGGCTTTCCGAGTACAGCCCTCAGCATCCGGAAGCTTATCCAGGGAACGTACGGGGGTGCGTTCCTTGGATAAGACTGACAGGCGTCTGGCTACCGGTAACCTGATTGACTGAAGCGTCATTGAGGGCGGGAGAAGACATCGAGGGACGTGGATGGCTGACTCCAGTAAAGGTAAGTGCCGGGGGAGGGGCATTTTACAGGGCACAGCGGCGACGAAGGGCACAGTGACATCAATGGGCACTGTGGCGACACTAGGCACAGTGGCGTCAATTAAAGGGCACAGTGGTGACAATTGGAACAGTGGCGACAATGGCACAGTGGCTGTGTTTGATGGCATGGCACAGTGGCTGTGTTTCATGGCATGGCACAGTGGTGGCAATTGATGGCACAGTGGCTGCAATTTCTTTTTTCGTTTGCACCCCCCAAAAATTTTGAGTACCAGTCGCACAGTGGCTGTGTTTGATGGCATGGCACAGTGGCTGCGTTTGATGGCATGGCACAGTGGTGTGAATTAATGGCACAGTGGCTGCATTTGATGGCATGGCACAGTGGTGACAATTAATGGCACAGTGGCTGCGTTTGATGGCATGGCACAGTGGTGACAATTGATGGCACAGTGGCTGCGTTTGATGGCATGGCACAGTGGTGTGAATTAATGGCACAGTGGCTGCATTTGATGGCATGGCACAGTGGCTGTGTTTCATGGCATGGCACAGTGGTGACAATTGATGGCACAGTGGCTGCAATTTCTTTTTTCGTTTGCACCCCCCAAAAATTTTGAGTACCAGTCGCACAGTGGCTGCGTTTGATGGCATGGCACAGTGGTGTGAATTAATGGCACAGTGGCTGCATTTGATGGCATGGCACAGTGGTGACAATTAATGGCACAGTGGCTGTGTTTGATGGCATGGCACAGTGGCTGCGTTTGATGGCATGGCACAGTGGTGACAATTGATGGCACAGTGGCTGCGTTTGATGGCATGGCACAGTGGCTGCGTTTGATGGCATGGCACAGTGGCTGCGTTTGATGGCATGGCACAGTGGTGTGAATTAATGGCACAGTGGCTGCATTTGATGGCATGGCACAGTGGTGACAATTGATGGCACAGAGGCTGCAATTTCTTTTTTTGTTTGCACCCCCCAAAAATGTTGAGAACCAGCCGCCACTGGTATCCTTACTGTGGACGAGTGCGGGGTGTACCAAGATGGCGGCAACGTAACATCACTTCCGTTACAAACTGACGGGGTCGTCAAATCTGACGAAACATCAGCAAGGCATTTTCATATTTGCATAATTCCTCCCAAGAGCCTGCCCACTGCTTGCATCAGGATTGAGGGCTCCTGAGAGGAGTACTGTGGCCGAGTGATGTGCTGCATTGCATAGAGATGCACAGAGATCTAGTGAGGTATGCCATGAAAACGGAATGGTTGCTTTTAAAATTTTGATTAGCATGTTGATGAGGAGGGGAGGGGGGGGGGGCAGGGAAGGAAAATATAAGCCGATTAAACTTCAGCTTAAAAAAAAAAAAAAAGAAAAGAAAAAAGCTTTAGCCCGTAGTTTGAGCTTTAATCGCATGCTACTAAGCAGGTTCTAAACCGCGCGATTCGGGGAGATTTCAAGGCATTTTCCTCTTGTAGTTTATTTAAAAGAGTTAATGTCGCCCCTCCGGTTTATGGCAGCGAGCCGCGCACACGCCTCTGCATGCGGCGCCTGTTTTGTAAATACGGAATTGGGCTGTAAAACGCTGAAGAAGCAACTCGCAATAAAACATGAGAGTATGCTCATTAAAGGCATTAGATATTCCCCGGGCTGCACACCGATGATGTAATGCGAGGCCGGCTCTGAGCCCGAGAGGGGAGCGCGGTCCCCGTCTTAATCCGCTCTGCTAGAGCGAGCGTGCAGCCAGTGTGTTTCCAGGGAAACTGACTACGCATCGCCCCGGATACCGGGAAGACTCGGAAAACTGACAAGAAATGAGAGCGGATTGTATGGGGGGCAGTGTCAAGATATATTGAGGGGATCAGATTCTGGCATGGGCTCCGGGGGGAGGGGTCAGGATACACAAAACCGGGGCTGGGGCCAGGGCTGGTGTCGTTACCCCCCCAGATGGTAATGCTGATGAATGGTAATGCATTTTGCAGATCACGTCGGTGGCTCTTTGGATAACGTACTGTGAAAAAAGATGAAAGAAATCGTTCATAAAACAGCCAAGATTCATTTTGAAACATGGCACCACTGTCTCATTTTCCATTAGTTCTCCGCTACAAATTCCAAAATTGCTTTATTGCTTGTATCGCCATTTGTATGGGGGGGGGGGGGCGACTTGCCAGACCCCCAAACACTCAAGCTTTTCTGTCTGGTTGGGCAGATTCTGCATAGGTCAGTGTCGGGACCGTCTTTAACACAGGGGAAAAGGGGAAGCTGCCCTGGGCCCAGTTGTTTTTGTGGGGCCCAAAGCAGCTGCCCCATGGGCCCGCACTACCCTCCAATAGTTAAGTGGATTTGGGAGGGCCAAAGAAAATGTTTGCCCAGGGTTCAATCAATATTAAAGACGGCCCTGGTCAGTGTGCTATCCTCGAGAGAGGCAGCCGATAGTGGGGGAGCATGCGTTGCTCCTGTACTAGCCCCAACCGGTCAGCAGCAGGGTCAGGGTCCTGCAGGAGGCTTCCTGTACTGCGACGTGGGAGCTTGAACCCGTGTGTCTTATAGTGGAGCTAAACTCTTCAATACTTATAGAGATATGGTGCAGCGCTTTGTAAAATTAAAAAGTCCATTAGAAATCGATAAACACCGAAGCCTCACATGCCCAGTGTGTTCCACCCACACCTAAACACCGGAGCCTCTCATGCCCAGTGTGTTCCGCCCACACCTAAACACCGGAGCCTCTCATGCCCAGTGTGTTCCGCCCACACCTAAACACCGGAGCCTCACATGCCCAGTGTGTTCCGCCCACACCTAAACACCAGAGCCTCACATGCCCAGTGTGTTCCGCCCACACCTAAACACCGGAGCCTCTCATGCCCAGTGTGTTCCACCCACACCTAAACACCGGAGCCTCACCTGCCCAGTGTGTTCCGCCCACACCTAAACACCGGAGCCTCATATGCCCAGTGTGTTCCGCCCACACCTAAACAACGGAGCCTCACATGCCCAGTGTGTTCCTCCCACACCTAAACACCAGAGCCTCAAATGCCCAGTGTGTTCCGCCCACACCTAAACACCGGAGCCTCACATGCCCAGTGTGTTCCGCCCACACCTAAACACCAGAGCCTCACATGCCCAGTGTGTTCCGCCCACACCTAAACACCGGAGCCTCACATGCCCAGTGTGTTCCACCCACACCTAAACACCGGAGCCTCACCTGCCCAGTGTGTTCCGCCCACACCTAAACACCGGAGCCTCATATGCCCAGTGTGTTCCGCCCACACCTAAACACCGGAGCCTCACATGCCCAGTGTGTTCCACCCACACCTAAACACCGGAGCCTCACATGCCCAGTGTGTTCCGCCCACACCTAAACACCGGAGCCTCACATGCCCAGTGTGTTCCGCCCACACCTAAACACCGGAGCCTCACATGCCCAGTGTGTTCCGCCCACACCTAAACAACGGAGCCTCACATGCCCAGTGTGTTCCTCCCACACCTAAACACCAGAGCCTCAAATGCCCAGTGTGTTCCACCCACACCTAAACACCAGAGCCTCACATGCCCAGTGTGTTCCACCCACACCCAAACACCGGAGCCTCAAATGCCCAGTGTGTTCCACCCACACCCAAACACCGGAGCCTTAGATGCCCAGTGTGTTCCACCCACACCCAAACACCCGAGCCTTACCTGCCCAGTGTGTACCACCCACACCTAAACACCGGACCCTCACATGCCCAGTGTGTACCACCCACACCTAAACACCAGAGCCTCACATGCCCAGTGTGTTCCACCCACACCTAAACAACGGAGCCTCACATGCCCAGTGTGTTCCACCCACACCCAAACACCGGAGCCTCAAATGCCCAGTGTGTTCCACCCACACCCAAACACCCGAGCCTTACCTGCCCAGTGTGTACCACCCACACCTAAACACCGGAGCCTCACATGCCCAGTGTGTTCCGCCCACACCTAAACACCGGAGCCTCACATGCCCAGTGTGTTCCGCCCACACCTAAACACCGGAGCCTCACATGCCCAGTGTGTTCCGCCCACACCTAAACACCGGAGCCTCAAATGCCCAGTGTGTTCCACCCACACCTAAACACCAGAGCCTCAAATGCCCAGTGTGTTCCACCCACACCTAAACAACGGAGCCTCACATGCCCAGTGTGTTCCACCCACACCCAAACACCGGAGCCTCAAATGCCCAGTGTGTTCCACCCACACCCAAACACCCGAGCCTTACCTGCCCAGTGTGTACCACCCACACCTAAACACCGGACCCTCACATGCCCAGTGTGTACCACCCACACCTAAACACCAGAGCCTCACATGCCCAGTGTGTTCCACCCACACCTAAACAACGGAGCCTCACATGCCCAGTGTGTTCCACCCACACCCAAACACCCGAGCCTTACCTGCCCAGTGTGTTCCACCCACACCCAAACACCCGAGCCTTACCTGCCCAGTGTGTACCACCCACACCTAAACACCGGACCCTCACATGCCCAGTGTGTACCACCCACACCTAAACACCAGAGCCTCACATGCCCAGTGTGTTCCACCCACACCTAAACAACGGAGCCTCACATGCCCAGTGTGTTCCACCCACACCCAAACACCGGAGCCTCAAATGCCCAGTGTGTTCCACCCACACCCAAACACCCGAGCCTTACCTGCCCAGTGTGTACCACCCACACCTAAACAACGGAGCCTCACATGCCCAGTGTGTTCCACCCACACCTAAACAACGGAGCCTCACATGCCCAGTGTGTTCCACCCACACCCAAACACCGGAGCCTCAAATGCCCAATGTGTTCCACCCACACCCAAACACCCGAGCCTTACCTGCCCAGTGTGTACCACCCACACCTAAACACCGGAGCCTCACATGCCCAGTGTGTTCCGCCCACACCTAAACACCGGAGCCTCACATGCCCAGTGTGTTCCGCCCACACCTAAACACCGGAGCCTCACATGCCCAGTGTGTTCCGCCCACACCTAAACACCAGAGCCTCAAATGCCCAGTGTGTTCCACCCACACCTAAACACCAGAGCCTCAAATGCCCAGTGTGTTCCACCCACACCTAAACAACGGAGCCTCACATGCCCAGTGTGTTCCACCCACACCCAAACACCGGAGCCTCAAATGCCCAGTGTGTTCCACCCACACCCAAACACCCGAGCCTTACCTGCCCAGTGTGTTCCACCCACACCTAAACACCAGAGCCTTACCCGCCCAGTGTGTTCCACCCACACCTAAACACCAGAGCCTCACATGGCCAGTGTGTGCCACCCACACCTAAACACCAGAGCCTCACATGCCCAGTGTGTTCCACCCACACCCAAACACCGGAGCCTCAAATGCCCAGTGTGTTCCACCCACACCCAAACACCCGAGCCTTACCTGCCCAGTGTGTTCCACCCACACCTAAACACCAGAGCCTTACCCGCCCAGTGTGTTCCACCCACACCTAAACACCAGAGCCTCACATGGCCAGTGTGTGCCACCCACACCTAAACACCAGAGCCTCACATGCCCAGTGTGTGCCACCCACACCTAAACACCGTAGCCTCACATGTCCATTGTGCATGGGCCCCTAGATGAGAATTCCAGATCTTAAGAGCAGCATGGGAGAAGTTCCCTAAGGCGGTTTTAGTATGAATTAATTTTTACGTTTTTTTAATTGTCAAGGATTAACTGCACATTCCACGTCAATGTAGATGTCTGCCTGACTCCCTGGACTCGAGTTAATTTAATATTATCATGTTTTATGGCTGGAAGGCAAAATAAAAACTACAATTGTATCCTATTTTTATTACTGGTGCCCTTTCTTACGCGTGTGATTTGTTATGTAGATTCCCCAATTTGTGTCTAAATTCTTAAAGAAAATACATTAAGGCAGAATCGCTCCTGTGTTGCACCAATTAAGCACCAACCTCTGCTGACCTGCGCTAATCTAAAACCAGCTTTCCTGAAATAATTACCCTTCTCCTCCTCCCTCGTCATGGCCAAATAAAAAAAAAAGAAGAACTCCATTCGGGCCGAGTCGACGCTCGGTGTTCAGCGTAGCTCAGGACTGAACAATGGGGGTCAGACTTAATCGCGCCCCGAAGATTCAACGCTCCGCATCTGCCCATAAACCCTCAAGCCAGTGGTGCAGAAAACAGCGAATTACCCGACCGGCAGGTAATCACTGAGCGTCTATGTTTAAGAGACTAATTAGTTTTTGTCTCGTGGTAGGGCTTTGTGCATAGCATGCTGTTTTATGCCCCCATTAATAAGCAGGCGGATGCCGAAAATAGAAATATTAATCTAGGCTCAAGCCGAACGTTAAACGCTAAAATTACAGGACATATGAGGCAAGCGCTCTGCATCGCCTTCATTATAAATACAGTTTGTTTACCAACTTTTGCCGGCAGTGTAGTTGATGGATCCTTCACCGAATTCCGGCAAGAGCTTTAACTGCCACAGGCCTGTTTATAAAAGTTGTGGAAATAATCACTATCCAATCCTCTGCACTTTTGTCCATATTGCCGTTCCGCCGTTATTTTCCCCAAGTGTTTACAACTGGAAAGTCATGAAGGCAAAGTGAAGAGGCAACATTTTTCACTTTTGAGGTGAGATGTACAATGCACATCCAAATAAAATACAGCAACACTCCATATCAGTATAAGTTCACACTTCTTCAAGTATTTTTTTACTTAAAATGTAGCTGCAAGTTACCAGCCCATGCCGTCTACTGTTGTCTTCAATGCAGGGTTTACCATCTTCCACACCACCATCTTGGCTTTGGGAGTCAGCTGATATCTCCTGATGGTTCACAGCTTGCCCCCTACTGTACTAGGTAATCTCCAAAAAGTTTTGAGACTAGCTCTGTACTTTATATACAGTATATACAACATTCCAGTGTGGTTGTACAACGAGTCCAATTAGTACAGATCAGAATGTATTTCCCGGTCACCCTGTGCCCCTATTAGAGACACAAGGGTGACTTAGACATAGGACGTGCATGGGGAGCTGAAACAAGGGTTTCCCAACTTTCCCAGGGGATTCTGGGTTCCACTGCCCCCCCCTGCCCAAAATGACTCCCATCACATCTACATTTGCTCACTATCACCTTCCAAATAGTTCCCTTGCACAGCAATACAGCATTTCCAGCATTCTGGAAACTTCTGGAAAGTGTCCTTGCCCCAAGCACCTTCTGCTGATAGAGTTCTTGACAGACTTTGACGCAGTGCCCCCACCCAGAAGCTCCTGGGTCAGTAGCCTGGGGATGAACTTGGCAGACCCAACTCGACCCAGAACCTCTTTGGTCAGTAGCCTGGGGATGAACTTGGCAGACATGACCCGGAAGCTCCTGGGTCAGTAGCCTGGGAATATACTTGGCAGACCCATCCTAGAAGCTCCTGGGTCAGTAGCCTGCGGACGAACTTGGCAGACCGACCCAGAAGCTCCTGAGTGAGTAGCCTGGGGATGAACTTGGCAGACCTGGCCCAGAAGCTCCTTGGTCAGTAACCTAGGGATGAAATTGGCAGACCCGACCCAGAAGCTCCTGAGTCAGTAGCCTGGCGATGAACTTGGCAGACCCGATCCAGAAGCTCCTTGGTCAGTAGCCTGGGACGAACTTGGCAGACCCAACTTGACCCAGAAGCTCCTTGGTCAGGAGCCTGGCGACGAACTTGGCAGACCCACTTGACCCAGAAGCTCCCAGGTCAGTAGCCTGGGGATGAACTTGGCAGACCTGACCCAGAAGCTCCCAGGTCAGTAGCCTGGGGATGAACTTGGCAGACCTGACCCAGAAGCTCCCAGGTCAGTAGCCTGGGGACGAAGATTATTGGGGGAACTTTTATATACGGGTAAATGTCAGCTTTATTATCCGAGAGGAGTTCTAGAGGTGAACTGGAAAAAGGTAGGTGTCTGTTTTGGGCAGAGACGATATTCAGCCTACTGAAGAACGACTGAGCACTATGGGGGACTAGGAGATCCACACAGCTGAAAGTGTCAGTCTGAGAAAACCTCAGAAGAGGATTGTGTTTCATGGTGGTGACAGCAGTAGGAGAAGTTTTTACTTCTATACATACACATGGTTTTGTGGGCAATTTCAAATGGTGCCATACCGAGTAATGGTCATCCCGGGGTCACTTGTCAAGCTTTGGATGGAGATGACCTCAGTTTTGGTGCCTGAGGGCCCAGCTTCGGAGTTCCCTGATTGACATCTACCCTCCTATATGATCAGATCACATTTATAGTTTGCGGTTTTCACGGCATGAAACGGAAGCCGCCCTACATAACCCGCAGGTGACCCCCGTCCCTCTTTATTGTGGATTTGGCTAAGATGTAAATAATTGGGGCTGGCGCTTGTATGTACGCCAAACGGTAGTTTCATCTTCGCCACATGAAATGACTTTCTATCCCCTGTACTTAAAGTCTCCTCTTGAATGCAGTCATTTGATAAAATGACAGGCTGCATTTCCAAGAAAAAGACGGTCATTTTGGTTCCCGAGAACGCTGTTGCCGGATTCTCTGACCTGAAAATGACAGGCGTGTTCTGGATGTGGACCCGACGGCTTTTGTGGTCGAGCGGCTGACGTCCAAGAAATCTTCATCGCCGCAATAAGAGAGATAAAAGTTGTTTCATCTTTTTGACCTTTTTAATGAAAGGCTTTTGTTCTTGTGTTTTTGACAGCGAGGGGAAACGTATACGTTCTCGGGCCGCCCGCCCGCCAGTCTGGAACAGAGCGTGTAGATACCGTAAAGGGCAGAGGCCTAATTAGAAAACAAGAGGCTTCTAGGCAAAGTCCAATTGTAAGATCCCTTCATTTTTGTTTTCATAAAGTTGATCTAGTGTACGTTGCATGGTTGCATGCTAAATAATGTATCAGTGTAACATTTCACTTCAAGTACAGTGGAACCTCAGATAGCGAGTAACGCGGTTTACGAGCGTTTCGCAATACAAGCTATTTTTTTAAATTGAAATCTTGACTCGCTTTGGGAGCGTTGTCTCACAGGAAGAGCAGGCTTCAAGCCACTGGGGTGTGCAGTACTGCATTTGGCCAGAGGTGTGGGGGCGCCGGTGACGCTCGTAAACTAGAAGACACAACGTTCCTGAGTGTCTCGGTGTTCCCAAATGGTCTCCAAGCTTCTCCGGTGCCCCCGCACCTCTGGCCAAATGCGGTACTGCATAGACAAGCAGTTGCTGTGGAACGGATTATCTGAGTTTTTCATTAATTCCTATGGGGAAACTCGCTTTGATATACAAGTGCTTTGGATTACAAGCATTTTTCTGAAACAAAATATGCTTGTAATCCAAGGTATTACTGTATTTATTACCCCTCGCAAAGATCACAATATTTCCTCTGTGTGATGACAGACTGTTGTCGGAAAATCCCACTGTCTGTACGCTCCATTGGACAATTGTTGCCAGATTATCTGCCAACAAATGTTGGATGGCATGCTTTAAATTTTTCCGACAACAAATGTGCGTTGACGGATTTTCCGATCGTGTGTACACAAGTCTTTCGTAAAACAAATCCAAAGTACAAACACGCATGCTCAGAAGCAATGCTCACCATAACACAACATTAGCAGAAGTTGCCCAAAGGGTGGCGCTGAAGATCTGAAAAACCAAGTCGTCTCGTGTTTGTTGGTCGACAATTCTTTGCCGTTTTGTAGGCAAGACAAGTCCTACGCTTTGTCCGATGAAAATCCGATCGTGTGTACCAGGCTTTAGTCTGCCATCCAACATTTGACTGCGGAAAATCCAACAACAATTGTCCGAAGGATCGTACAAACGGTCGGATTTTCCGCCAACAGCCTGTCATCACACAATTCCGATCAGAAAATCCGATCGCGTGTACGAAGCTTAAGAGAACACACAGTTCACATAACGATAGCACTAAACCCCATAACACATCTACAACTGTGCTTCTCCTTTAAGACCGCCTGCTACTAGCTTAACATAATACATCCAAATTGATGTCCCCAATTACTGGCAGTTTCCTAGTCGTCTCCATCTTGTATCCCCGCAGCAATATCGTTGTAGCAAATCATGTTTTTCAATATCGGGTTTTTCAATAACATGGATCTACCTGCAGCCGATAGCGAAGGAGAGCGGCCGAAATGATACCGAATCCATTTTTCAAGCATATTAAAAAGAATTATTCACCTCAGAATGGGGGGGGGGGGGGGGGGGGGGCAAGACGGTCCGGGATATTCCTTGTACCACCGTCCACCAAATGTGCCGGTGTTCCCGTCTTCACGTGATTTCCATAAAACTGCCCTATCAGGACTTCTTATAGTGCTGAATATGGTAAACGCAGCATTTGTCTGTTCTAGTCTCAGGATTTCTGCTCGTGTTCTGCTCCCTTTTTAACCCATAGAGCAGAGGTCTCCAAACTGCGGCCTGAGGGCCGTATGCGGCCCATTGCTAGCCTTTATCTGGCCCTTGGGCCACTATTCCTCCCACTGATATGAGGCACTATTCCTCCCACTGACACCAATAGCAGGGCATACTTCCTCCCACTGACACCAATAGCAGGGCATACTTCCTCCCACTGACACCAATAGCAGGGCATACTTCCTCCCACTGACACCAATAGCAGGGCATACTTCCTCCCACTGACACCAATAGCAGGGCATACTTCCTCCCACTGACACCAATAGCAGGGCATACTTCCTCCCACTGACACCAATAGCAGGGCATACTTCCTCCCACTGACACCAATAGCAGGGCATACTTCCTCCCACTGACACCAATAGCAGGGCATACTTCCTCCCACTGACACCAATAGCAGGGCATACTTCCTCCCACTGACACCAATAGCAGGGCATACTTCCTCCCACTGACACCAATAGCAGGGCATACTTCCTCCCACTGACACCAATAGCAGGGCATACTTCCTCCCACTGACACCAATAGCAGGGCATACTTCCTCCCACTGACACCAATAGCAGGGCATACTTCCTCCCACTGACACCAATAGCAGGGCATACTTCCTCCCACTGACACCAATAGCAGGGCATACTTCCTCCCACTGACACCAATAGCAGGGCATACTTCCTCCCACTGACACCAATAGCAGGGCATACTTCCTCCCACTGACACCAATAGCAGGGCATACTTCCTCCCACTGACACCAATAGCAGGGCATACTTACTCCCACTGACACCAATAGCAGGGCATACTTACTCCCACTGACACCAATAGCAGGGTATACTTCCTCCCACTGACACCAATAATGGAGTACTAATACTCCCAGTTAAACCAATGATGGGGCACTATTCCTCTGTGTTCTCAATTCATCATGGGGAACCACTTGGCGCGGGATCCAGAAGCTAGTGGAGATCAGTGTAGTAGCCGTGTCTAATTAAGTGATTTCCAGCTTCTAGAGGAATCCCACAAGTATGGCATATACATAGTTGGTCTAAGCTAGAACAATGTAAGTATGAAAAAATATCCATACCTGGAATTCATCTTCTTTGTTGAACCTCCAGGCAGATATAGTAGACCTAAATTCTATTAGCTCTGTATTCATAATACAGGGTCAGGCACCGTCCAGGAGGGGGGTCTTTTCATGTGGCATAAATACACAAATCTTTTAAATAACAAGCTGGGGGGGGGGGGGGGCGCCTTAAAGCTACACGTGCATTTGATGGGCGCTGGTGAGGCTGCGTTGAAAGGGAGGCAGGTGAGGCTGCGTTGAATGGGCGCTGGTGAGGCTGCGTTGAATGGGCGCTGGTGTGGCTGCGTTGAATGGGCGCTGGTGATGCTGCATTGGATGGGCGCTGGTGAGGCCGCGTTGGATGGGAGCTGGTGAGGCTGCATTGGATGGGCGCTGGTGAGGCTGCGTTGGATGGGCGCTTGTGAGGCTGTGTTGGATGGGCGCTGGTGAGGCTGTGTTGGATGGGTGCTGGTGAGGCTGCGTTGGATGGGCGCTGGAGAGGCTGCGTTGGATGGGCGCTGGTGAGGCTGCGTTGGATGAGTGCTGGAGAGGCTGCGTTGGATGGGCGCTGGTGAGGCTGCGTTGGATGAGTGCTGGTGAGGCTGTGTTGGATGGGCGCTGGTGAGGCCGCGTTGAATGGGCGCTGGAGAGGCTGCGTTGGATGGGCGCTGGTGAGGCTGCGTTGGATGAGTGCTGGTGAGGCTGCCTTGGATGGGCGCTGGTGAGGCTGCGTTGGATGGGCGCTGGTGAGGCTGCGTTGGATGGGCGCTGGTGAGGCTCCGTTGGAAGTTGGCTGGTGAGGCTGCATTGGTGGGCTGCATTGAATGGGCGCTGGTGAGACTGCATTGGATGGACGCTGGTGAGGCTGTATTTGATGGGCACTTCATTAAAAAAGGTGGGGTATACATGGGCAAGGCAAAGGGGGTGCAGTCAGTGATGGAGCCAGGGGGGGGGGGCAGCAAAATGAGGTTTCGCCTAGGGTGTCAAAAATCCTTGCACCAGCCCCGATCACTGGAACCATGCATTTGGAAAGGGGTTCACATACTTTTGGCCATAGAGTAGTTGTGATGGTCAGGTGTTCCCTGAATTCTGGCTGTATAGTGTGTGTATTAAATATCATATATAGATTAGAAAGCCATTGATCTCAGAACTCCCGTATCAGACGGCGGGATAGCGGGACGGGGTGAGGTAAGGTGACTCCGGCATCCCGCAGGTAGATTGTCTTCTCAGCAGATTTTGGCTGGTATAAGGAGGGAGGGGGTTGGCAGTGCCCCGTGTGATTAAACCCGCATGTAAACATGGAGAAAATTGCTCTTGATTAGACGACCTTCCTTGCCGGTTGTATGGAGGAGACCTTGGCTCAGCTGTAGGAGAATCTGCTTATTATGTTCATGATTAAAACGGCGTGAGGACGAGCAGGCGCAGTGACGTTCTCTCCAAGGATAGCTTCTTAAAGGGATCCTCCCTTTTTATTCTATCTCTGAATTTTCCCTTTTTATAGTGTGTTAAAATGGCTTAGGGTGACATTGGTTGAGAGGTGACTTTAGCCTTAAAGTGTCATTAAACCCGCATCATAGACACTATCAATAACTGGAGTATTTCATGCTGTTCATACTCACTAAGAGATTTGTTTTCTGTATTCTGCAAAAACCTGGTTGATCCCGCTGCTCCCCATCTCCCCCTCCTGTCCATGTCCCCAATTCAGTTGGGGATTTTGCAGAGCAGTGTTGGCAGCTCTGCACATGCTCAGTTTTCAGTGAGTTTCTATGCTAAGCATTTCCTCCCTATCACATCTGAGCAGCCCATGTGACTATAGAGTCACACATGTGGGCGTATACACAGCACACTTCCTCCCTCCCTTCCTCCTCCACAAACCAGCTAAACACAATGGGGGCGGGTTATTACATGTAGCTTAATCAAAGCTTCACCTCCCTCTTAATCTAAGTCACAGCCTGTGACTGGCAGAATTCCGCCCACATCATGTTTTTTCCACAAAATAATAAAGATTTGTGGGAGCTGTGGTGGCTCAACGTGATTGGCACTGCGTTGACAAGCCATTCACCTCTGCAGCCAAGGGTTCGGATCCCGGTCTCGGCTACATGTGAATTGAGTTTGGTGGTCTCAGCTCGGCTCCCGGTGGGTGTGCTATGCAAGGTACGCCTGTGCTTAGTACGCCCAGCCCCCCCCCCCCAAAAACCACCACACTTGCACGCACACGAAATTGGTTTAAAACACACGCACTTTGGCCATGCGGTCTCTTAAAATAAAGAGAGGCGAAGGACCTACGGGGCTGGCTGGGTGGGCTAGGCCCCCTCACTCCCTCATAGGGGGAGTCCCTCTGCCCCATTGGGCCCCAGTTGGGCTCCCAAGAGGTGCAGGTAGGGCGGGGTGAGTGGGAGGCCCCCCTTCACACCCGCCATTGCCACCAGGGGCATGGAGAAGGATGGCGAATGCCTCCGGGGGGAGGGTCTGCCTACTCCCAACTCCTACAGTCCGGCTCCTCTCTCTCGAGTTCACGCACAAAAATACACTTAAAAGAAAAAAAAAAAAATAATAAAGATTTATTTTCAAATATATATTTGTATGACTATTTAAACAGTTTATTTGTTTACTCTGTATTCCAAAGGCTGTTTTTTTTTTGACCAGCAGCAGAGGACTAGAGACGACTCCTGCTTATGTTTCCCTGCAGACAGGCTGGGAGAGAGCTGGGTCATGTAACGGCTGGGTATCGATCAGAAGTGTACCTACCATTAGGGGCACCCGGGCTCCGCCCCCTCTCTCCTTGCCACTCCCTATGTGCAGTGAATAGATTCGTGCATAGCATGATCTATCCACGGCCGCCGCAGCTACCCCCTATTCATGCGTCCGGCCCCTTTCAGGGCACCAGGCGCATGAATTACAGTGGCGGATTATTATTATTATTTTTTTAACCACCTGATTAGAGCCAAAGGTTCTAATAAGCTTCAAAATAGGGTGGGCTTGGGATGCAGAGAATGTGAGGAGCTCACCCAGGTGTGTTGCAATGGGCGTCGCCCCCTATCCATGCCCCACCGCAGGGCTCTAATAGGCTTCAAAATAGGGTGGGCTCGCAGCGAAGAGCATTGCTGTGTTGCAACAGCGAATGAATGTTCGCTGTTGCAACACTGATCCCCCTCCCGGCCAATCGGGAAGCGGTTCTGATTACCCGATTGGCCGAAAAGACATGCAATCCTATTGGATGCCTAAGAGGAGGGGAGGAGATGTACAGCGGAAGCGAGGAGGAGAAGAGCCAGTCCCCGCCAATGCCTGATCCCCCCGCCACTGCTCCTCGGATGCCCACCGATGCCTAGATGGGGTAAGTGCCGGTGGACCGGGGGGGTTTGATATCAGCCACCACTGATATCGATTAGGAAAACGTTATTTATTTTTGATTAAAATAATTACAGCGTCGTCACCCACATACAGAAATAGAAGGGACAATGTACATTGTTTAGTATCAAAATATAAAGAAAAGTATATATTTTGTTACATTTATCCTTTTGTTGTGTTGGCAGCCACCACAGACACACACTTTTTGAGGAGTGCAGTATTTATTCACAATTGTGTGTCTAGTATCACTTTAAGTGCATTTGAAGGTGCCCTAAATGCAGTTTGATGATCCTCGGCCGCTGTGGCGTTCCGTCCCTCTCTCTAAATGGGGGTCAGGACTGTATGAGGGACCCGTTGATCTCATCTCCGCAAATGTTCTTCGGGATGTTGGCCAAATTCCCACATCTACAGAAAGTAATTCTCAGCCGCTCTCTCTCTCCGTGTGAAATATAATCTTATGAACGTGGAAAAAGAAAAAAGCTACATGAAATGATACTTTCTTACAAACTCTAGAATAATAAATTGCTACAATTACTGTGCCCAGCTATAAGGAGGAGACAGGTGCGGGCGGGGGGGGGGGCTTCTATTGCTTTCTTAACCACTTGCTTACTGGGCACATATACCCCTTCCTGCCCAGGCGGAATTTCAGCTTTCGGCACTGCGTCGCTTTAAATTAAAATTGCGCGGTCGTGCGACGTGCCATCCAAACAAAATCGGTGTCCTTTTTTTCCCACAAATAGAGCTTTTTTTTGGTGGTATTTGATCACCTCTGCGGTTTTTATTTTTTGCGCTATAAACAGAAAAAGAGCGACAATTTTGAAAAAAATCACAATATTTTTTACTTTTTGCTATAATAAATATCCCATTTAAAAAAAAAAATTTTTTTCTCAGTTTAGGCCGATTTGTATTCCTCTACATATTATTGGTAAAAAAAAAAAATCGCAATAAGCGTATAATGATTGGTTTGCGCAAAAGTTATAGCAGCTACAAAATAGGGGGTAGAATTCTGAATTTTTTTTTTTATTATTATTATTTTTACAAGTAATACGGCGATCTGCGATTTTTTTTTTTTTGTGACTGCGACATAATGGCAGACACATCGGACACTTTTGACACTATTTTGGGACCATTCACATTTATACAGCGTACAATGTATAAATGTGACTGTCAGGGAAGGGGTTAACACTAGGGGGGCGAGGAAGGGTTTAAATGTGTACCCTGGGAGTGATTCTTACTGTGGGGGGAGGGGACTGACTGGGGGAGGTGACCGATCTGTGTCTTTATGTACAAGGGACACAGCATCTGTCTCCTCTCCCTGACAGGACGTGGATCTCTGTGTTTACACATAGAGATCCATGTCCTTGCTCTGTCACTGCCGATCGCAGGTACCTGGTGGACATCGCGGCTGCCCGGCACGCTCATCGGCATCCCGGTGATGCGGCGGGCGCGTGCGTGCCCCCCAGTGGCAGGAGGACCCGAGGCCCTAAAAAGACGGCCTCCCAGATTTATAGAGCCACCTTGAGGCCGTCTTTTTACTATGGCCTGGGTCGCAAGTAGTTAAAGGGTCAGGCTCTGGTGGTGTCCAGTCTTCTCTACCTAATGCCCCCGTACGCGCGATCGTAAATTCCAACAACAAAAGTATGATGTGAGCTGATGTGAGCTTTTCTTCGGAAATACCGACCGCGTGTAGCAATTCTGAAGCATGCTCGGAAACAATTTGACGCATGCTCGGAAGCATTGAACTTAATTTTCTCAGCTTGTTGTACGTCACCGCGTTCTCGACGATATACATTTCCGAGAACTTTTGTGTGACCGTGTGTATGCAAGACAAGCTTGAGCGGAATTCCGTCGGGAAAATCATCCAAGTTTTTTTCCCCGACGGAAAATCTGTTCGTGTGCGTGCGGCTTAACAATTTGGCAATTGGAGGAAAAATCTATAAATGGGTGACGGGGTCCCTTTAAGGCAAATGTTTTGATTCACGCACTGCCTGCGCAGCACATGTGGCAAATCCAGAGCGAGGATTGTCGCGTCTGTCAGCTTTCTGCTATTCCTTCTCTTTAATGTACCAAAAATAAAACCGCCAGCTAAGCATCCCGCCCACAGAATGTTCCAGCGACTCCTGATCTGGGTTCCTTTTATTTGGTGTCGGCCCCGCCGATCCAGGCACGCAACTGGCAGCTAATAACACAGAACAGAAGTCTCCATTACGGGTGGAACTTCAAAAGTTTGGCGTCGATCTGTATGTCAGAGGATTTTCCATCCTTCAAAGGCTTTAATGTGTTGGCTGATACATCCGATTTCCCACAACCCCCTCTGAATACGTTGTTTCTGCCAGTCCCAGAGAATCTGTGCCCTTCAGCACCGTCTATAGATCACCGGGAGGAGGTCAGCGGTTGGACAGACCACATCTGAATGGAGGAGTGTGTGATAAATACGTCAGTGTTGCACCTTCTGGTGATGAGTTCTGTGGAATGAGAGAAAAGTTGCAGATGGACTTGATGGTCTGTGATTTGTACCAGTCCCCATCTAAATATTGAAGGGTCCAACATTGCCAAAGTGAGAGTCCGCCCCCGACTTGGCTGCTAAACACCAGGGAGTTATGGGGTGTCCTGGCTCCACTTTGTGCGCTACAGGTCTTTCTGTCTCATTAATATAAAATATAAAAATGCAGCAAGAAAAATAAGAGCACAGCGGGTGTACAGGCCTGGGAACTCAGCACAGGGATGGTGGGATGGTGGGAATGGTGGGAACTTCATAATGGGCACATCAGGTGTACAGACCTGGGAACCCAGCACAAGGACGGTGGAAACCCCTCATAATGGGCACAGCAAGTGTACAGACCCGGGAACTCAGCACAGGGATAGTGGGAACCCCTCATAATGGGCACAGCAGGTGTACAGACCTGGGAACTCAGCACAGGGATAGTGGGAACCCAGTGCAGGAATGGTGGGAACCTCATAATGGGCACAGCAGGTGTACAGACCCGGGAACTCAGCACAGGGATAGTGGGAACCCCTCATAATGGGCACAGCAGGTGTACAGACCTGGGAACCCAGTGCAGGAATGGTGGGAACCTCATAATGGGCACAGCAGGTGTACAGACCCGGGAACTCGGCACAGGGATGGTGGGAAACCCTCTTAATGGGCACAGCAGGTGTACAGACCTGGGAACCCGGCACAGGGATGGGGGGAAACCCTCATAATGGGCACAGCAGGTGTACAGACCTGGGAACCCAGTGCAGGAATGGTGGGAACCTCATAATGGGCACAGCAGGTGTACAGACCCGGGAACTCGGCACAGGGATGGTGGGAAACCCTCATAATGGGCACAACAGGTGTACAGACCTGGGAACCCAGTGCAGGAATGGTGGGAACCTCATAATGGGCACAGCAGGTGTACAGACCCGGGAACTCGGCACAGAGATGGTGGGAACCCCTCATAATGGGCACAGCAGGTGTACAGACCTGGGAACCCAGTGCAGGAATGGTGGGAACCTCATAATGGGCACAGCAGGTGTACAGACCCGGGAACTCGGCACAGGGATGGTGGGAACCCCTCATAATGGGCACAGCAGGTGTACAGAATTGAGAACTCAGCACAGGGATGGTGGGTAGGGTGACCACATTTCCAAACTACCATTCGGGGACACCCCCTTCCCAAAAATCAGCGAATCACAGCACAGTAATTGGACACAAGAGGGTGGGATTTATGATTTCTCCAGGGCAGGGATTGTGATCCTCCAGGCATTCCTGGCCAGGACAAGTACTGTCGGTGAGTAAAGCGGTGATGTGGCGGCCTTTTTTGGGGGCATCAGATTGGCCCGGGGGGGGGGGGGGGGGTGGCTGTGTCAGTTTCATTCCAGGACACTGTATTGTCCTGGAATGAATGTCCCCGGGACAGACCTGCAAAATGCGGGACTGTACCCGGGCAATCCGGGACACGTGGTCACCCTATGTGTATATATGCAGTGTGTGGGTGCTAAAGCCATCCTTTTTTGCTGATTCACATACTGTATGTGTTACATGGGCAGCAACAGGTTAATGCTATCCTTCCATGGAGCAACAATGTATCCAGCACAATCTTGTGAGGAAGCAGCAACAATGTATCCAGTAGACATGTAACATTGTGTCCTGACAAGGGACAGAGAGGAAGGCTGTATTGTGTGTTCTATCAGCTGGTAGAATCCATTAAGCGTTTGTTTATCCAGCTTTTCCAGCAGGCTGAGCCCCCCCCCCGGTGCTCTGGGGTGGTGTAGACTTTTGTTTTGATCCCCCACAGATCTCTCGATTTTTTTAATTATTATTATTAGTAAATGTGAACCGTTCATCCTCAAGCACTCCGGACCGGCGTGTCGGTGACCTGATAGGACGCGTTGTCGTCTGATTACATGCGTCTCTAATCTAGGAGAGGAAATCAGTTCAGACACGTTTCCGATCGCTCTCCCCGCCGGTCAGCTAATCAGCCGCGCTTTCAGAAGCTTGGCAGCAGAGATGGTCGCAGGAAAAGCCCTCGGGATTGGCCTCCATTTTCATCCTGGCCAGTTATTAGGATGCGCAGACATGTCCGCTGTAATTTCATTGGCCCGTTCATTTGCAGCACCTGCTCCCCCCCCCCCCCCCCCATGCATCTCCAGCTGATGCCAATATTTACCTTTCCTTTTAGAAAGTGAATAATCCAGTATAGAGGAGGAGGGGGGGCGTGCAGGAACAGACGCAAAAAGCTGTCCATCCTCTCACACATCGCCCGCCGCTGCCATGGCATCGCTCTGGATTTACGGCCCGAGTTTGATTTACACAGATTATTTTGCTTGGCGCTTGCTTATGATAATCGGCGGCTGATGTAATGGAAGGCCTTTGAGTTGACATCCAGCATTGACGTTCGTTCAGGAATCCAATTTATGAGGCAGACCTGGAGTGGTCTGCAGACACCTCTTCTTCCAACGCAAATAAATACGCTTGCTTGACATATAACTGGCCGTCCATTTTTATGTACGGCACTTAACGCCGCGTGTTTTCTTTGGACAAAATTAAGGAGCGGCGTGTAGAGCAAGGCGGCAATTCAGGCCAAAGACAAGCCCCCTCACAGGGGGATTAAATCTTTCAGTGCTGGAGGCTGCTTGTATTGCCCCTATGGGAGGGGATGTCTTTTTTTTTTAACAGAAAAGTTTTATTGAATTAAGAAAAAAAAAAGTCAAATACAACAATAAAACAAAAAAAAAAAAAAAAAAGGGAAAAACGAGAAGAAACATAAATAATATCAAATCATGGTACAGTAAAGTTATAGCACAATAAGAAAAAGAAATGCATGTTAAATGGCCACTAGGGAATACACAGGTCAAGACACATGTCGTAAGGTTAGACCCCAGAGGGTCTCGGAGGATTGGCCGGATGTCTCAGACACAGCAGAAGCACAGTGCAAATCTGGGCTGGGGTGCAACATCTTTAACAGGGATGGGGAGGGGGTGGGAGTCTTAAAGAGAGCTAAACAGTGAGTGATCTAGCAATTACCCACGCATTCCAAACCTTTTCAAATTTTTGGGGGCATTTACGGCTCATATATGTTAGCTTATATAATGGCAAAACCGAGTCAACCATTTCACGCCATTGAGTCACCGTGGGGGGAGTCGTCAACTTCCATTGTCTCAGTAACGTCTTCCTAGCATAAAAACATAAGTAAAACAACATCAGTCTTGTATGTGTAGAGTGAGTCACCAGCTCCGTGGCGCCCAGAAGAAGAACTCTGGGATCCAGCGACAACGGGAGCCCAGCGGCGGCCGAGATCTCCGCCACCACCTCGCCCCAGTAGACCTGGATGACAGGGCAGGCCCAAGTGACATGGTAGAACGTACCCACCGCTTGTTGACATTTAGGGCATTGATCAGATTGCGTCTGGTATATCCGGGCGAGCCGTTGGGGGGTGTAATAGGCCCTATGTAGAAATTTTAATTGAATAAACCTGTCTCTAGCAGAGATAACAGTCGGTATGAACTGAGATAGAGCCGATTCCCAGTCTTCCTCTGATAAGTCTGGTATGTCCGCCTTCCAAACCCCATAAAGGGGGGACCCATCTTCTGAACCCTTGCAGGTGAGGCGGAGATAAACAGAGGATACTAGTCTATCCGCCCCACGGGAGGCAAGAAACCTCTCGACCCTGTGAGGCTCAACTAAGGTCATCCTGGGGAATTGCGCTTGGGCAGCATGCTTTAGTTGCAGGTATCTAAACAGCATCCACGAAGGTAGCTGAAACATCTCACGCAATTCGGGAAAAGGGAGTAAAGTCCCTGCCGGCATAATATGTTGTAGTTTCACGATCCCAAACCTGGCCCAGACGTTGGGATCCGGGATAGATCTGAAATGCGAAAGTTTAGGGTTACCCCATAATGGGGCATGAGGGGAGATAGAGTCAGGAACGGCAACAGCCGTCGTGACCCTCTCCCAGACTTGAATCGTAGTACGCATCGGGAGAGTTACCCGCGGGTCCGCTCTAGGTCCCCTGTACACCAGGGTACTGAGTGCAGAGTAAGAACCTACAATAGCCGCTTCAAGATTTACTGCAGGGTTATTCTTGGATTGGTTAAACCACCAGCGAACAGTGACCAGCACTGCCGCCCAATAATAGCTTTTGAAGCAAGGTAGAGCCAACCCACCAGAAGACATAGGGAGTTGAAGCTTGCGTTGTGCTATCCGAGGAGCCCCCCCACCCCAGACAAAGGAGGAGACTACGCTGTCCAGTCTGCGAAAGAAGGAGGCGGGGATGGGAACCGGGGTATTCCGAAATACATACAGAAATTTAGGGAGAAACACCATCTTCAACAGGTTCGCTCTTCCCACTGGCGTCAAGGGGAGTGATTTCCAGACCTGGCATTTCGTAATTAGGTTTTGCAGTACCGGGTATAGGTTGTTTGCCAGGAACTGTGTTAAGTCGCCGCAGATCTCAATCCCGAGGTAACGAAATTTAGAGACCCTGTTCAGGGGGGTCAGGTTTAGCGCAGGGGGAGCAGGGTCAGACAGGCAGAACAAGTTGGACTTGCCCCAAGGGAGGGGATGTCTTTAATGGATTGATATCTGATAGTTTATTGCCTGATAGTGATAGTGTATTGCCTGTATTACCAATATCATCCTCCAATTTCTAAAGCACCCAGTAATGCCCGCTAAGGCAGCCATTAGTGGATTGATCCTCAGGGCTGCTGTTAGAAATCATGGGGCCCTGTATAGTCTTTTTGACTGGCCCCCCAACCTTACCTACACCCAGGGCAGCCAGCACAAATTTTGGGGCCCCCGAAGGCAGGGCCCCCCTGGAGCAGAGAACTGGGGGGGGGGGTAAACTAAACGGTAGAGGGGCCAGCCAGGCCTGTAAGGGACCATTGGGCCCCATACAGGCAGGGTCGGATTTGCTCTCCCAGCCGCCCCTAGGCCAGGTTCCGCAATGCACCCCCCTCCCTGTCATCCGAACCACCTCCTTCCCCCCAATCAACGGGGAATGGCAACCGGGTGGCGGGGGCAGCACGGTTAGTTCAAATATTGTGTTTCTTTCTTTTGTTTCTTCTTTTTCTTTTTTTTTTTTTTATAATATTCTTATTTTTAATATTTTTCTTATTCTTTTTCTCTTTTTTTGTTTTAATAATTTTAATTTCTTATTTTTATCTTCTTTTTTTTTTCCCCACTTAGCAATAAAGTTATCACACACGAGAAAACAATTCCCTGTGTGATAGCAATTGGAGGTGACAGGTTCTCTTTATTGACCCTGTCACCTCCAAAACAGGAGTCCTAGCACTGCGCAAGGAACTCCTGTCACAGCTGAGATGGGAAGAGCACAGCTCACCCCTCTCACTGTGTACATCGGCAGCTGGGACAGGAGACAGACCCGGCAGCCTGGGGGAGGACGGAGTCCCAAAAACAGAGCCAGTGGAA
This sequence comes from Rana kukunoris, assembly GCA_029574335.1. NCBI lineage: Eukaryota > Metazoa > Chordata > Amphibia > Anura > Ranidae > Rana > Rana kukunoris. The sequence continues at coordinate 225,329,529 of CM056055.1, read as the reverse complement.
AAAGAGATATGTGGGGGGGGGGGGGCAGCACACACATTTTACAAGTGATTGCGACGACAACTTGTGAACGAGCAAGTGGATTCCAGAAAGCAACTTACCACTCCCAGGGGACTCCATGCCGCTGCTGCCCCTCTGCACCCTGCCGCCCCGAGGCCCGGCCTTGGTGGCCTTGTGGGAAATCCGGGCCTGCTTATAGGTGTAATGCAAAAAAACAAACATAAAAAAACATGAGGGGGACCAACCGGGCCTGTAAGGGGACCATCGGGCACAAGGTTTCTCAAGATGTCTTCCCTCACCAAAACACCCCATAGGTTCTCTCTAAGGTTGTGCAGCCCCCCCTATGGCTGCTCTTGCAGTATACTCTCCTGACCTCTTGAGCGTATTTATTCGGCGCAGTGGACCAGGGAGGGGTTAGTTCTGTTTTTTTTTATTTATTTTTTTTATTGTTTTTTTTTTTTAAGGAAGAAAACCATACTGGTAAATGTCATTTAAAACGGCCATTAGCCTCCTGCCCTCGCTGCGGGAGAGCCCGCTGCACACGCACAACTGTTTACATCATTAGGCTTCTATTTATTTGAATAAATAATGAGGTGCTTGGCGGCGTAGGTAATTGTACAGACACAGCTGCCGGTGCTCGCTGACTAATTAATGCCGGCAACGCCGGAGTCTTTGTATTCACAGCCCACTCGCATGTCACGTCCCCCCCGCCGTCCACGCCAGGTGTTGCTGATGATGTTCAGTGATGGCGCGTGGATTTCCCCTGCGCCGCGCACATCTGGACATGGCGATCGCCATCGTGAAGGATGTTCGGCTTGTTCTACAGCTCGGCTCCGTCTTCACGGCTGGTTTCTGAATTTTAGGTGAATGGGGACAAAATAAAGTTTTGTAAGAAGAGCATCATCACCTGTTTTCATTTGGCCCATGCAGACTCTTGAAGTATTCATTGTCAGGGCTGCTGTTAGAAATCACGGGGGGCCCCGTACAGCCTACCAGCAGGGGCCCCCCTCAAATATATATTTTTAACAGGACAAGGAAGACGGCAGTTGTCTGTGTGTCTCCCTGCAGCAGCTAAATGTGGGCGGGACGGTTTTCAACTGCTGCAGAGAGCCGCACAGGGCATCCTGTAATTGCCCTTCCTTCCCTCTGGTGGTGGGCCCCTCCTGTGTGCATGGGCCCCCTACAGGAGGACTGGTGGTTCCCCCCTATCGGCGGCCCTGTTCATTGTACCCTATGAGAAATGCTCATGCGCTGTTTGCTGAACTGGGGGGGGGGGGGCATTCTGCATCCTTTAAGAGATATGATAAAGTAGCATTCAACCCTCAGCATTTTAATACATAGGAGAACAAAAAAATGAACATTCCTCAGTGAACTATTTGTTAAAATTCTTACCCTAGAACTTGGTTAACAAATTGTAATGCCGCTGGATCCTGCTTTCTCAGTGCTGCTACCCTGAACTTCCAGTCTTTACAGGAACACGTTAAAAAGGAACTCCGGCCAACCTCCCCATTTTATTTTTGGCCCCGCTTACCCGATGGGGATATCTGCACACTTCAGATACTCATCCGTCCACTATTGACCCGCTGAGATCATCTCATGCTTGCTGGTGTCTTGTTGATATAGTTCCCCTATCAAGATGGTCTCGTGCCTGACTGCACAGGCGCGGACGAAGCCCACGGAAATCTCGGAACCTCAGCTGGCATCCAGGCTCATTCCTTAACACCCCGTGGATTGGAGGATGTTAAAAAAAAAAGAGCCAGGAGGCCGAGCGACCGTCGGCAAGGATTGCGCCTGCGCAGTCAAGACGGAAACCATCTCAATGGGAGGAACCATATCATCAGATCACCGGCCACAGCTCTGTCCCACGCCGCCATGCTCTGATGTCATTGAGAGGCCCTCCGGCTCTTCCAGGTTTCAGTGGGTGGGTCTTTCGATGATGCACTAATAGGCCCGCCCCCTCCTCCTGTTCTTCAATGAAAGCCTATGCCTCCTGGGTTATGTGAGGTACATTATCACGGGAGGTACAGCGGGCAGTGTGGGCATAATTTGCCTAAGGTGAGTGATGTGCATGGGGGAGATGGGGAGGACAAAAGAAAAAAATGCCCTTTTGCTAGAAAATTACTTAAAATCCCCAAACATTATATATTTTCTTTTTCTAACACCCTAGAGAATGAAATGGCGATCATTGCAATACTTTTTGTCACACCATATTTGCGCAGCGGTCCTATAAGCGCACTTTTTTTGGAAAAAATTCACTTTTTTGAATAAAAAAAAATAAGACGGCAATACATTTGGCCCAATTTTTTTATTTATTGTGAAAGATAATGTTACGCCAAGTAAAATGATACCCAACATGTCACGCTTACAAATTGCGCCCGCTCGTGGCATGGCGTCAAACTTTTACCCCTAAAAATCTCCAGGTTGCATTTTTTGAGATACAGAGGAAGTCCAGGGCTAGAATTATTGCTCTCGCTCTAACGATCGCTGCGATACCTCACTTGTGTGGTTTGGACACCGTTTTCATATGCAGGCGCTACTCACGAATGCGTTCGCTTCTGCCCGCGAGCTCATCGGGACGGGGCACTTTAAAAAAAAAAAATTGTTTTCTTATTTATTTTTATTTAGTTTATAATTTTTTACACTGAAATAAAAAATAAAATAAAAATTATGGGCCAGATTCAGGTAGAGTTAGGCTGGCGGATCAATGGATCCACCAGCCTAACTGTCACTTTAAGCCGGCGTTTTTGTTTTCTGTAACCAGAAAACAAGAAACGCCGGGTTGGAGTTCCGATGCGATCGGCGTAGTTGAATTTCGCCATCGCATCGTTACTTCAACTTAAAAATGGCGCCGGGGGCGTTCCCGCCGATTTACGCTCAAAAAATATGTTAATGAGCGGAAATCGGCAATTCACAATCTTTTTCGGGCGCGACGCAGTGACTTTACGCCGTTTCCGGAAGCGATAGGCGGCGTATAGATAAAGCAGCCCCCTAGTGGAGTATCCTATTTTAGGTATAGGCGTCGTCATTGCGTCGGAAAAAAAACAAATCGCGTCGTTTGCGTAAAACATTCATGAATAGGGACGTGACGTCATTGACGTTCACTGACAGAACTTGGAGCATGCGCACTGGGATGCATTGACCCTCGACGCATGCGCAGTACGTTCGCCGCGGGATCGCGCATAGTTAGAATACTACACGCCCCGTACCCGCCCAATTTGAATTCCGCCGGCTCATTTGCGATGCGCTGCCGCAACTTTAGGAGCAAGTGCTTCATGAATAACAGCACTTGCTCCTAAAATTTCTGCAGCGTAACGCAAATGAGATGCGTTACTCCAGAGCAAAGATGCTCCCATCTACCTGAATCTGGCCCTATCACTTTTATTCCTATTACAAGGAATGTCAACGTCCCTTGTAATAGAAAAAAGCATGACAGGTCCTCTTGAATATGAGATCTGGGGTCAAAAAGACGTCACATCTCATATTTAGACTTAAAAGAAAAAAAAAGAACAGAATTTTTTTTTTCTTTAAGATGCTGGGCGGGACTGGCAATTTGACGTCCCTTCCGCCCAGCAGAGGTATGGGGATGGGTGAGGGAAATTTTTCCCTCACTCGCATCCCCACTGAGCAGACGAGCGGACCCGATCGCCGCCGCCGCTACCGGAGAGCGGCGGGAGGGGGGGCCCTCTCCCGCCGCCGATAATGGCGATCTCGCGGCGAATCTGCCGCGGAGACCGCCGTTATCTTTTACAGGACCGCTCATACTAAAGATGGATACCTCGGTTGTGGCAGCAGCTGCTGCCGTTACCGAGATATCCATCTTTAAAGTGCAGCCGTAAAAAGACGTAAGGCGGTAGGGAAGTGGTTAATTGTATGTTTTTTAAGGCAATGTTTCCACTATTGCAACCCCAAAGTCGCACGATTCCTTGCTCCGATTTTACCGTGACTTGAAGCAATGCCTGTGTATTCTTGAGGTCTATGGACCTCAAGTCGCATCGAAATTAGTGCAGGGACTACCTTGAAGTCGCTGTGACTTGAAGTCGCACAGATATGAACGGTACTCATTGGAAATCATGGGGTGCGATTTGTCATGCGGCTTCTCAGTCCCAAGTGGAAACCGAGCCTAAATGAAAGTTTTTGTGCCCAGTTCAGTTTCGGGAAAGCCCGACTTTGGCGGATTGGGCTTTGAGTTCTCGGTACGGGTTCATCCCGGTGAAATCGTCCTCCAGAAGCAAAGCGTTTTTCTCAACGCGCGCCGCGCATACCGTATTCCGGCTGTACCGCCATCTCCTATATTCTCATACATGTCACTCCATGAGCGGAGTGAGATTTCTTGTTTAGCTCGGGGCTGTACGAATATTATCTATGTGCATGCTTAATTCCCCATTACCATTCACATAAATAACCAGGCGTTGGAAACGCGGCACTAATGGCTGCCAAGCCCGCGCTCCTCTTAATCTCCCTTCACTCGGCAGTTTAGCGTGTCAGGATTCTGCACTCCGCATGAATAAAGCGCCGCTACCGAAAGACATAGCAAAGCTAAAAGGACGAGTTATACATTTCAAATCGAAAATGATACATTGTTTTCTTTTTTCATAGGAATTTGATTTATTCGCCTTTTTTTTTATAAAACTGCTTCACACGAGTCATCCTGATCTTTTGTGTCCAAAAGAAGTGAAACCCGCCCTCCCCTCCCCCCTCCAAATCTGCATTGCAAAGATTTTTGATCTGATCGGTTTCTCCACCCTAAAGTGAGAAAATATGGCGAACGTTCGTACGATTTGTCTCGCTGAGCAAATCGGAAACCAATGAAAGAAAATTAGTACGATAATTGATCCCATTGGGAAAAAAATACTACTAATAAATGCATAAAAACGCAAAAAAAAAACGTGATTGCAAAAACGTTTAAAAACTCGCTGCAAAGCTACTGCCGTTTTTATAACGTCCAATGGGCATGAGGCTTGAAGGTAACAGTAACAAAATATTATAAAGTACAAAAAAGAAACCGTCGTCATAGTTGTAACGAGACCCTTGCTCGCTCGGTTCCGCTCTCCCGACACTCCTCTGCTACTATTGGATCAGATTGCAGATCGCAACGTCTGATGGTTCGGTCATCCAACACTTCAGCATTCCAAGGTCCATGACACTAGTCAATGTATAAGATAATGGCGATAATCGCATAAAGGAAGGGCGGTTCGCAGTTGACCTTTCAATATGCTTTTGGGGCGGCTGCAGGAAAGTCGCACAGGGAGAACTTCCTATGCAGATAATCCGGTGGGAATTGATTCCTGGACCTCGGCCTTGCCCGTCCCTGAACCGCGACGTCTTCTCCAGGCCGCTCACATTGGGTGGGTCTCTGTAAAACGCAGTCATCGTTTTGCGGCCTTGTCGGCCTGCACTAGGTAGAGGAAGATATCTGAAGGATCCTGAGAAATTTTCCTCCTCCGGTATTATGTGAGGACAGTTTGCGCTGGAAACGGCAGCAATGTAATATCCCTCTGTATCCGCCGTCTTATTGCAGTTTCCATGATAAACGGCTCATAGGAGGCGGCAGCGGAGCGGGTGAGGGGGGGGCCATCTATTGTCTCCAGTGAGACAATCACACCAAATCTTCACTGACACTCTCCGACAGAGTTCCTTCTATCTGCCCCCCCTCCCCCATGCCATTATTAGACAGGGAGAGAGGAGTCTGGGAAATGGAAAATGATGGCAGATTATACCGGGGAATGGGCCCATTGCAGAGCTCATTTCCCATCGATCTCGCCTTGCCTAGCACAGCAAACCTGTCTGAGGTGCAGCCGGAGCCACAGGTCCTCATGCCGGGGCCCCTCTACCGATCTTCTACCGTCTGCTTTAGTCTTCCACCCCTTTACTAAAGGAGAAGGAAACCCAAATCCCTGAAATCTTATATAACCAGCAATGTGTCCATTTCACTATCATTACAGTAGATTGCTTTAACCACTTCAATACCGGGGCAATTCCCCCCTTCCCGCCAAGGACAATTTTCAGCCATGTCGCACTTTGAATGACAATTGCGCGGTCATGCAACACTGTACTCAAACTGAATTTTTATACTTTTATTCCCACAAATAGAGATTTCTTTTGGTGGTATTTGATCATCTCTGCGGTTTTTATTTTTTGCGCTATAAACAAAAAAAAATACCAACAATTAAAAAAAAAATGATGGCCACTGATAGACGGCACTTATGGGTGGCACCGGCAGCACTGATGGGCACAGATAGGTGGCACTGGATAGGCAGCACTGATAAGGAGATACTGATCGGCATGACTGAGTGTCTGAAGGGCACTGACAGGCATTACTGGTGGGGCACTGGCAGGCATCTGATGGGGGCTGCACTGATAATCAATGTGCTGATTATCAGCACAAACCCCCCCCTCTGACAGGGAGAGCCGCCGATTGGCAAGGATCCCAGAAAGGATTCAGCTGTCAGTGGGGGAAGCCCATTGACAGCTGATGACTCATTGGTTGTTAAGGATGCCGTGCCCGGCCCTGCTCCTTAACAACCAGATTTTACTGCGACCTGATTGGGCAAAGCTTTACCCGATCAGGGTGCAGAAATTATGCACTGTGCAGGGTGGCTGTGTCAGTTTAGTTCCGGGACACTGTATTGTCCCGGAATGAAGGTGCCCGGGACAGACCTGCAAAATGTGGGACTGTCCCTGGCAATCCGGGACATGTGGTCACCCTACCAGCACACAATCTGCAGGCATCATTCCCTGCAGCCACCATGAGAAGAGCCACCCTGACAGGTGTGCATAGATTACTGCGGGAGCCATGGGGGGGGGGGGGGGGTCACCCGTTCTCGTTTTCCTAGAACATTCTCCCCGTTTTTCTTTCTCGGCTTATTTAAATAAGTTTTGCACGTAGCTGAGATTTTATTCCCCCTCCTAGCAGATGTAAACCTTTTCCCTCCTGTAATCAGCAAACATGGTGGTTGGCGTTTGATCGCACCGACAGCCGCTGACCCGGGTTGCCGCGCCGCGTCTCGCAGACGTGGCCACATCAGACACTTGTGCCTTTTAGAAATGTGAAAGAATCAATTACCTGAAAATGTCACGACTGGCTTATCTTCCAGCGTACGGCGAGGGGTATCGGCAATCGGAGTGACCCGTCTACCTTCACACGTCTGATGAGACCCGCTAAAAGGGATTTATTCTTTTATTTATTTCTCCTGCTGTCCGACCTTACATCCACAAAATGGGTTAAAAAGTCAATGTTATTTTTGTCTCTTTTGATTTTCTCTTTTTTTAGCCACTTAAGGACCAGAAGGATTTTCCCCCTTTTAATGACCAGGCTGTTTTTTTACGATACGGCACTGCGTCGCTTTAACTGACAATTGCGCAGTCATGCAACGCTGTACAAAATGCAAAATCACTATAAGCAAAAGAAACAACAATTTAGAAAAAAATATATATATTTTTTTTTATCTTTTGCTATAATAAATATCCCAAAAAATTCAAAAACGTCTTCATCAAAAAAAAAAAAAATCAAAGAAAGTGTATATTGATTTGTTTGCGCAAAAGTTATCGCGTCTACGAAATAGGTGAGATTCCTAGAATCACTTTGGCATAGATACGGGTGAAGATCCGACAACTGTAATACCATTACACTTGCGGATCGTAGATGTAATGACAACTCCGGCCACTAGGTGGCCTTTACGTTGTTTTCTCATTTGCCTATGCAAATGAGGCTACTACTCAGATTCCCGAACGCTTTTACGTCGTTTTTGTATGCGTAAGGTTACCCCTTCTAATATGTGGAGTAACCTTACGCAGTACCGTTGGATGCCGTCGGGTGCCATGTTAAGTATGGCGTCGGGTCAGCGTCTGCTTTTTCCGTCGGTTACGTCGTTTTACTAAGTCGCTCGCGAATAGGGGCATTGCGTAAGTGACGATCACGTCGTTTTGACGTCGGTTTCAACAACGCTTTCCGACATGAGCTGGAGCATGCGCACTGGGCTTTTTCCCCGGCCGGCACATGCGCAGTTCGATCGACGCGGGGGCGCGCTTAATTTAAATACAAGCCGCCCCCTTTGAATTACGCGGCCTTACGCTGGGCCATTTACATTATGCCTCCGCAAACTACGGAGCAAGTGCTTGGAGAATACGGCACTTGCTCTGTTAAGTTGCGGCGGCGTAGTGTAAATGGCTTACGCTACGCCATGGCAAATCTATGAGAATCTGGCCCCATAAATCTGGTGAAAAAACAAGTGGTAAACCTTATATAAAAATCACCAAGTGAATGATGTGTAAACGAGAACTAATCAATGGATAGAAATTAGTTGAAGTCCAAAAAATTAGCGCAGATTTATTTTGTTTTGTATAATGGCAGTGATCTGCAATTTTTAGTGGGACTACGACATTGTGACGAACAGATTTGTCACTTTTTTTTAGGGACCACTGACATTTATACAGTGAGCAGAGCTATAAATAGCCACTGATTACTGTATAAATCTCACTGGCAGCAAAGGGGTTAACACCAGGGGGGCGATCAAGGGGTTAAATGTGTTCCCTGGGAGGTGTTTCTAACTGTGGGGGAGGGGACTGACTGGGAGTAGAGAGAGGTCGCTGTTCCTAATCACTAGGAACAGCATGTAACGGAACGTCCCACACTCCGATTGAGTGCTTCCCTCATATACCGCTTCCTATCAGTCTGGGTATAGATATCAGATATTCCAGCTGCCCTCAACACACAACGAGACAAGACTTGTTTGTTTGCTGAACATGGAGTGTTTAATAGAACCAAGAATACAGCCTTATATACAGTTTAAAGAGGAGGTAACCAGAACATAAATTAACATGAGCTAATTAATCATTTACCCAGACGAGGTGACTCCGAGATATGACCTTTCAGGGTAGACGTCTCCTCTCACCTGCTATACAATACACATTATCATAAGTGTAAACACAGGACATCTTCACACAATAGCAGGGTCAATTAGCACAGAGAACAGACAGATGGCTGGAGGCGAGGACATTAGTTTCTAACAGTATGAAAGTCACTCTTACAATTAAGCCGTTGAGTTCAGAATCAAAATAGTTCTTTACAGATATCTCGGCTCAGGTAGTCCAAGATATAATTTCTCAGACATCCTATGCCCCTAGTGGACATAGGATGATTTTAGACATAAGAGGGTCCAGTGATGTCCCTGGTGAGTCTGTCACACAGCAGATCTGTCTCTCCTTCATAGGCGTGTGCCCAGGTACACCCTAATCACCCTGTGCAGAACAGATCCCCCTACTGACCTGGCTCTCCCTTCTCCCCCCCCCCCACAGCACTGCCAGCTTACCTCCTCTCCCACCGGTTGTTACTGTGGATGTTTTAGGCTCTGTGGAGCGATCGCGGGTGGCCAGCGGACATCGCGGCCACATGCATCGGCTCCGGCGCCGCGCCACGGGCGCACGTGCCCCCTATCGCTCTTAATCCGGACGCCGCACACTTACGGTCATTCGCCCTGGAGAGCCATCCTGCCGCAGTATAACGACGGCGGTGGCCGGTTCTTGTTTTTTTTTTGACAGCCCATTCATTTCAATGCTGCCAAATGCACAGAAAGCAGGCAAAAAGTAGAGCGTGTTTTGAAATCTCGCCGCACCAAACCGCATATTACTGCAGTTTACAAAACACCCTACACCTGCCAGAGGCATTCGGGGTGACATTAACAATTCATTGCACCCGCCCACGCCTCGCAAGGGCAGTGTGGGAATCGCACACAGGAGACGGGCCTTCCCCACACTGCGTTCGAGAGTGAACAGGCCCTTAGGCAGATAAATCTGAAATATTGAAAGCTGAATTATTGTATATTAATATTTTCGTATAGAGACGGCTAATTAAGCTGTAGGGTCCATTCACACTAGAATTTGGTGCTGTAAAGTTGCATTTTGTGCATGTTACCCATATATTTTTGACTTTTGGAGTGCCAGACTGTGGCTAGTAGGAGTAGAAAATGCCTCATCTTTGGTATCGTGGGAGTGATAGCACCCTGTTGTTGGTGTCAGTTGAAGGAATAGTGCCTCATTATTGGCGTCGGTGGGAGGGATTGTGCCTCATCATTGGCGTCAGTGGGAGGGATTGTGCCTCATCATTGGCGTCAGTGGGAGGGATTGTGCCTCATCATTGGCGTCAGTGGGAGAAATAGTGTCCCATCATTGGCATCGGTGGGAGGTATAGTGTCCCATCATTGGTGTCAGTGGGAGGGATAGTGCCTCATCATTTGCGTCAGTGGGAGGGATAGTGCCTCATCATTAGTGTCAGTGGGAGGAATAGTGTCCCATCACTGGTGTCGGTGGGAGGTATAGTGTCCCATCACTGGTGTCGGTGGGAGGTATAGTGTCCCATCACTGGTGTCGGTGGGAGGTATAGTGTCCCATCATTGGTGTCAGTGGGAGGAATAGTGCCCCATCATTTGCAGGAGTGAGAGGAATATTGCCCCATCATTGATGTCAGTGGGAGGAATAGTTCCCTTGTGGGTATCAGTGGGAGGAATTGTGCTGATATTAGCTGATATTAGTGGGGGGAATAGTGCTCCATTGTTGATATTAGTGGGGGGAATAGTGCCCTATCATTGGTGTCGTGGGAGGGATAGTGTTCCCTCATTGGTGCCAGTGGGAGGAATAGTGTACCCTCATTGGTTGCAGTGGGAGGATTAGTGTCCCCTCATTCGTGCAAGTGGGAGGAATAGTGTCCCTCTCATTGGTGGCAGTGGGAGGGAAAGTGTCCCCTCACTGGTTGCAGTGGGAGGAATAGTGTCCCCTCATTGGTGGCAGTGGGAGGAATAGTGTCCCCCTCATTGGTGGCAGTGGGAGGGAAAGTGTCCCCTCATTGGTGGCAGTGGGAGGGAAAGTGTCCCCTCATTGGTGGCAGTGGGAGGGAAAGTGTCCCCTCATTGGTGGCAGTGGGAGGGAAAGTGTCCCCTCATTGGTGGCAGTGGGAGGGAAAGTGTCCCCTCATTTGTGCCAGTGGGAGGAATAGTTTCCTTCATTGTTGGTGTCAGTGGGAGGAAAAATGGCCCCAGGGCCCGATAAAGGCAAACAAAGGGCCACATCCAGCCTGTGGGCCACAGTTTTGCGACCCCTGCCCTAGACACTGGATGACCTTGTCCTGGCCATGCACATACAGTATGTCCAGAAGCCCATTGACTCGGGCCCTGAAGCTTTTGATCCATCATGGCAGCTACTTCTGTGTTTTACCCACAATTCCTCCTCCCCCATACTTGGAGATGTTGCTGTAGTCGGGTTGGTCCCGCGATTCTCTTTCTAATGAAGCCATTGCTCCATGTACCCAAAATATCGCCAAAAGCTCCCCGCGTCCGATGAGATGCGTCCTAAGAAGCCGCTTTCTGCGCTCGGCTGAAGACTAGCAGAAAATAAGTGAATTCTTTGGCCGGTTTAGGCCGACGACGTTACCGGTGTAATTTCCTCCGAGGCTTCACAATGGGTATTATTATTCCCAGTTTAAAAATGAGTTACTGGTAATTTCTGATTGCTCGCACGTCAGACAAAAGCCGCCGAGAATAAAAGCAAAGCGAGCGCGGATTTAATTTCCTGTGTGGCCTTCAAAAAAAAATAAAAAATTGGAAACAAGAAAGAAATCATTATTTGCTTAATTTCAAGTTTTATCTAGACATGTTATTTATAGCGCTGATTGATCAATAATCATTTTGTTCTTTGTTTGCGGAACGAAAGCGCCATTGTTTTGTGGACATTAACGCTGATTAATACACGGCGAGACGGCGAGAGCCTGAAATGAGAGTCTGGATGGGGGACGGCGAAGATTGTCAGTTCGCCTTCACGTTTTATTGTTGCTTTCCTGAAACTGGCCGACTCCAATTAGAGAGGCGAACGTGAAATATACGCGATGGGTGTCAAAGACCGCGCCAAATCCAGCGCACACAAAACCCGCGAGGATTTGTTACTGACAACACTGAGGATGAAAGATTGGCCCGGATTCACAGCCAACGGCGCATCTTTGTGCAGGCGTAGCGTATCTTCTTTACGCTACGCCGGCGCAACGTTAAGAGGCAAGCATGCTATTCACAAAGAATATGCGCTCAACGTTGCGCCGGCGTAGCGCATAATTGTCGGCGTAAGCCGACGTGAGTCAAAGTAGGTGGAAGTGGGCGTGATATATTAAAATGAAGCGTGACCCCATGCAAATGATGGGCTGAGCTTCAAAAAACGAACTGCGGATGCGTCGTCTCTTGGACGCATCCCAGTGCGCATGCTCACAGTCACGTCGAAATAGCTGTTTAAGATACGTCAAAACACTACCTACTACGTGAACGTAACCTACGCCCAGCCCTATTCACGTACTACATAAACAACGTAAAATTAGACGGCATCCGTTCCCTGGTCCATACCTTTGCATGAGTTGCGCCATCTATATGAGGGATAACTTTACGCCGGACGTAACCCTTACGCAAATCGCTTAAAAAATCTGGCGCAAGTACGTTCGTGAATCGTCGTATCTTACTCATTTGCATATTTAAAATGGAACTGCCGAATGCGTCCAGCGTAACTATTGCGCCCACGATACGCCGGCGTAGGCAAGTTACGTCGGGCGGCTGAAGCCTTGCTTTTCGACGTATCTAGCTTTGGGAATCGGCGCAGAGATGCGACGGCGCACATTTGTACTTACGACGGCGTATCTCGAGATACGTCGGCGTAAGTCCGACGTGAATCGGGGCCAATGTGTTTTACATTAAATATAAAAAAAATTTTTTTAAGTTGTAAAAAAATCTGACTAAAATTTCTAATCGGACTAAAAAGCCACCCCCCGATATGAAGGATAATTCAACCACACCCACTTTTTGCCGAGGCGCGCTATGCATGCCGCAGGCAGTGCCGATCCTGACCTCCCTGGGGCCCTAAGCAAAATGACATGTCGCATTAAGGTTGAGAAGCGGGGGGAGGGGGCCAGAGATGGACTGGCCATCGGGACTACAGGGAGGATTCCCGGTAGGCCGATGGCTCAGTGAGTCGGTCGTAGGTCCGCGGCGATCTACCCGTCAATCGCTGGTGCCTGACGGGTAGATCGAGATTAGCCAGTATGCAGAGTAGCGTAGGAAGCGTGTGTTCTCTCTCAAGTCACGCTGCGGCTGCTCCCCGGCGGCCCCTCCTCTCTTCTCGTCCATCCCCATTTGCTTGTGACATCATCTGGGATGGACGAGAAGAGAAGAGAGGAGTGTCTGCCGGGGGGCAGGGAGCAGCGTGACTTGAGAGAGAACACACGCTTCCTACGCTACTCTGCATACTGGCTAATCTCGATCTACCCGTCAGGCGCCAGCGATTGACGGGTAGATCGCCGCGGACCTCCGACCGACTCACTGAGCCATCGGCCTACACACACGCTTCCTGCTCTGCATGCTGGCAGGTAAACTATGTTCCATGTGTCCTGGTGTGCCCCCGTACCCTGATGTGCTGAGCTCTGTACCGTGCCCTGATGTGCACTGTACCCTGATGTGTTGTGTCCTGGGTCGGTCTGGATGAAGTCCAGGGCCACATTTTTGTCCGAGTCCAGCCCAGGGAGGGGGTCATGTCACATTGAAGATTGAAGTTGAGAAGTGGGGGGAGGGGGTGTTCTGCTGTCGGAAATGACATCTTACATTAAAGTATGAAGCGGGGGGTGCTGACTTCTCCTCTTCTCCCATGCAGCCAGTGAGTTGAGAAACAGGGACCGAATATGACTTACCATGACTCACCAGGTGGGGGCCTCTAAGCGGCTTGCATAGAGAGCCTTAAAGCGGATCTCCACCCTAAAGTGAAGATCTGCTAATCGGAACCCTCCCGCCCTCCGGTGTCACAATTGACACCTTTCAGGGGGGAGGGGGGTGCAGATACCTGTCTAAAGACAGGTATCTGCAACCACTTCCGGCCCGCAGTCTCGGGCAAAAGTCGGGTTTTTTGGCGACATCCCGTCGCCCCCCCGTTGTGTGCTGGGAACTCTCAGCTCCCAGCACACAGCGGGAGCCAATCGGCGGGCGCAGCGTGACTCGCGCATGCGTCGTAGGGAACCGGGCAGTGAAGCCGCAGCGCTTCACTTCCTGGTTCCCTCACCGTGGATGGAGGGGGCAGCAGCAGGGTGATGAGCGATCGCTCGCCCTCTGCTGCGGACGCCGCTGGACTCCAGGACAGGTAAGTGTCCTAATATTAAAAGTCAGCAGCTGCAGTATTTGTTGCTGCTGGCTTTTAATATTGTTTTTTGCTAAACCATCCGCTTTAATGAGAGGGCTCACTGCCCAGGGGCCCTAGCTGCACGGAGGGGCCCCCTGCACTTTCCCCAAAGCAGCTGGTTCTTGAGCCAATGCTGCCCCAAAATTGGGGGCCCCATGATGGCACTGAGATTGATAGATGCACAGGGGAGTCTGCCTCCTGCCTACTTGATGTCTGTTTACCTGCACTGTCATCATTGTAGGGGCCCCAGAGCAAATTACTTTGCCCAGGGGCCCATGATGTTATTAAGACGGCCCTGCCTATAGGGCGGATCGGCCCTGGCCGCAGGTCACCATCCTCCTGGTAGGGCGCATTACTCTGCTCAGGGACCCATGGACTTTTCTGATACGGTTGCTGTATATTGCGACATGTCAGGAATTTATTCACGAAGATTTGTAAAGTATCTAAAAGATTCACTTCATTTCTATTGATCACATTAAGCTGATTACACTCGCGTGTTTATCTTGGAAATCATTCAGCCGGCTTTAAGACCATTATTGTGATCTCCTCGGTGAAGGTTTCCCGCACCTCGTGTTGGGAAGGCGAACACGCGACTGATGAATGTTTGTTAAGCGCTTCCTCGGTTCAAGGTGAAATCTGATGCAGGAGAGATAAACGTTTACCTGGAGGGGGATAATAACATAGCCGGGCGGAAGATTCAGATAGCGAGTTCAAGAGGGCGCGCTCCGCCACCAGACCGGGAAATGGCTTACTTCTTTTTAATTCTTTGCGGGAACGACTTAGCCGGCCGCCCCGGTAGATAAATGGGACGTCGTTTGCCCCGGACACTTTCCCCAGATCTTTAAACAGCGATCTAGGTTCAGCGTCAAACGGCGGACACTTCATAGCAATCGCATCTTTCCCGGCGTAACCTGGCGATGGAGGCGATAACCTGCGACGGGGATATTATACGCGACGAGCTGCGGTGCCTCCGGAAATGGGAATCTCGTTTTCGCAATTTCTCGGGAAACCTTCCGACCAAAAGAGCTTTATCGGTTTCTGCTGTAACCTCCGTTTTCTTATCTTTCCGAAAAGCTGAGCGCGGTGATATATATTTCTCCCGCTTCACGCCGATTCGCCGCGCATCCTCAACTTCACGCGGAGAGCAAAATCGATACTTTTGTATCATGACGGCGCCGGGAAGCAGATTGTAAAATATCAATTCTGTTCGCCACAGATGACTAAACTGCTGGCTATTAAGGCCCAACGTTCGCGGCCGGGGGGCGGCCTGTTCCGCCGATGGATCCTACGCTGGCGAAACTCGCAAAGCCGCAAAGAAGGATCGTCTTTCTCAAAATCCACTTAAGAGTTCTGTTTTTTTTTTTCTGTGGGTGCTGAGAACCTCTTTAGCGATGAAGAAGTAATAATAGTGTGTACAAAATAAATAAAAAGTAACAGAAGAGCAACGGCGAAGGAAAATAGAACTTGTAAAGTCACAGGTGATAATAAAATCGAGTGCAAAAACACCAACATAAAAAATAACAATAAAGGGAATCGAAACGACTACGTTACAGGTAGTAATGTGATCAAAAGTATCAATGAAAGGTAACAATAAAGGGTAATAATAACAACACAACTAGTGCGTTACATCTAATCATCATAGCAGGAAGCAAATCATAAAACTAACATCAAGGAAAGACAACAAAGTGTGTCACAACCAATATAATTTACGAGTCATAAACAAAGCGTAGCAAAAAAACATCAAAACTTGTAATAAATGTGTCAAGGCCGTAAAACATAAACAGACCAAAGTAAATAGAAAATCAGTGCAGTGGAAAAGCAGAAACATCATACCGGAACGCACTGCGCTGGAATCTGCTGCATGCTCCAATGTAATGTTAACGGGACCCCAAGCGCGGATTGTACATGCGGTGCGGTTTTCGGCCACCAAATTGCATGGAATGCGTTTTTAACTGTAGTGCATTCACTACTTTTCCCACGGTCCGAATGGGAACACGGCATGCGGTCCTGTGTGATTCTGGTGTGAACCAGCCCTCGGTTCGCCTTTTCAGAAAAAAAATGAAAGGTTAAGCTAACACCCTACACCAGGGGTGTCAAACTCAATTTCATCGCGGGCAGCATCAGCAGTATCGTTGCCCTTCAAAGGCTGATTTATCTGGGGTGCACCATGTATAAAGTGCAGGGTTCAGGAGTGCATTACATACAGAGTGCAGAGTTCAGAATTGCAGTGTGTGCAGAGTTCAGGGGTGCATTATTTACAGAATGCAGGGTTTAGGTGTGCTCTCCATACAAAATGCAGGGTTTAGGTGTGCGCTCTCTACAGAATGCAGGGTTTAGGTTGCACTCTGTACAGAATGTAGGGTTTAGGGCTGTGCTAGGTGCAGAGTTCAGAAGTCCATTATATACAGAATGCAGGGTCTAGGGGTGTGCTCTGTACAGAATGCAGGGTCTAGGGGTGTGCTCTGTACAGAAGGCAGGGTCTAGGGGTGTGCTGGGTACAGAGTGCAGAGTTCAGTAGTGCATCATATACAGAATGCATGGTTTAGGGGTGTGCTCTCTTCAGAATGCAGGGTTTAGGGTTGTGCTCTGCACAGAATGCAGGGTCTAGGGGTGCGCTCTCTACAGAATGTAGGGTTTAGATGTGCGCTTTGTACAAAATGCAGGGTTTAGGGGTGTGCTGCATACAAAGTGCAGAGTTCAGAAATCCATTATATACAGAATTCAGGGTTTAGGTGTGCGCTCTGTACAGAATGCAGGGTTTAGGGGTGCACTCTCTACAGAATGTAGGGTTTAGGGGTGTGCTGGGGGCAGAGTTCAGAAGTCCAATATATACAGAATACAGGGTCTAGGGGTGTGCTCTGTATAGAATGCAGGGTCTAGAGGTGTGCTGGGTACAGAGTGCAGAGTTTAGTAGTGCATCATATACAGAATGCATGGTTTAGGGTTGTGCTCTGTACAGAATGTAGGGTTTAGGGGTGTGCTGGGTGCAGAGTTCAGAAGTTTATTATATACAGAATTCAGGGTTTAGGAGTGTGCTCTGTACAGAATGCAGCGTCTAGGCGTGTGCTGGGTACAGAGTGCAGAGTTCAGTATTGCATCAGATACAGAATGCCGGGTTTAGGGTTCGGTTCTGTGCAGAATACAGGGTCTGTGGGTGTTCTAGTTACAGAATGCAGAGTTCGGGTGTGCTACTTACCGTGTTCAGGTTTCAAAAGTGTGTTTCATACAGAGTGCAGGGTTTAGGGGTGCGCTGTGTGCAGAGTGTGCAACCCCAAATTTGTATATAATTACGTTGTTCCAGATCCCTCTAGAAGTTGAAAATGACTGCATAGTTACGTCTACTACGCTGCTGTTACAACACTACTACTACAATAATATCTGCTTCGGGGGGCCCTGCGCTGAGCGGCTGCCCTGCTGCTTACTGAACACAGGAGGTCGCCCACTCGGCTCCTCTCCACCTCGTCCAATCAGAGAAGGATTTCTCTATTGATGCACACGTCCTGCGTTGGGAATCATTTATTGGTCACACTGGTATAAACGTTGCAATCTGCTCTATTATAATGTTGCGCCACCATATGTTTTTCGGGGTGTAAATAATCGAATTCTCGCGGTTCTGGGTGGAGGAGTTTTGTAAACCCCCCAAACTGCTGTCTATGGAGCTGCTGCTGTTTTCTGTGATCTCATCCCCTGTTTATTCATCAAGATAATGAGATGAAGAGCACCTGATACCAGGCACAGTCACTCTGGGGTCCCGGGGCCCCTCCAGCCACAAGAGCCTCTTTCTGCTTTTTTTTTTTGGCGGGATGTGTAATAAAATCCGGAGCATTAGAAGCGGATCCGCTTTCTGTCTCTCTGAGCTCTGCTGCATCTTCTGCCTCTACTTAATAATTGATGCCCTGGGTACATCTTCCATCTGTTCCCCCGTCTCTGTCTCTTCTCACCGGCATCCCCGAGCTCACAATAAAGATTTAACCGCTCGTGTGCCGGCTCGCCATTTTTTAGCAGAGACCCTAGAGCACAGGTGTCAAACGCAAGGCCTGCGGGCCGAATCCGGCCCTCCAGGCCATTAATGTGGTCCTCGCACCCCCAGCCCTCCTCTGGTCCTTCTCCAGACGCTTATGTTCTGCTTTCAAGCAATGCATCCAGCTTCTTCCCAGCAGCAGCATAGGGAAAGGGGGGTGCACTGTGATGTAAGGGAGAGTGGGGGACTCAACTTCTGATGGTGGGGGGGCTCTTGTCATTAATATAAGGAGAGGAGGTGCACTGGACATCTAATCTTACAGATACAACCGGCCCTTTTGAGGGCAATCATAATTCTGATGTGGCCCTCAATGACATTGAGTTTGACACCCCTGCCCTAGAGAATACAATGGCGGTCGTTGCAACTTTTTATCTCACACGATTGTTGCGCAGCAATTTTCATAGTTTAGAAAATAAAAAAAACTTTAAAATGATCCCAATATTTTTTTGTATAATGTGAAAGATGAAGTTACGCCGAGTAAATAGATACCACACATGTCACACTTCAAAATTGCACACGCTCGTGGAATGGCGCCAAACTTTGGTACTTAACCACTTGCCGCCCGCCAATGACAGATTGACGGCGGCAAAGTGGTTGCTAGTTCCTGACTGGACGTCATATGACGTCGCCAGGATACTGAGCTGCTGCGCGCCCCCGTGGGCGTACACCTCGGCGATGCAGGATGTCAGTCTGACACCCTGCATCCCCGATCTCGGTAACATGTCTCCGGCGGAGCCTCGTTACCACGTGATCAGCCGTGTCCAATCACGGCTGATCACGATGTAAACAGGAAGAGCCGTTGACGGCTCTTCCTCACTCGCGTCTGATAGACGCGAGTACAGAAGAGCCGATCAGCGGCCCTCGGATCGCCGCACGGACCACCAGGGAGTGCCCACACTAGACCACCAGGGAACAAAAAAATCGTAAAAAAAAAATGACAGTAAAAAAAAAGATGCCAATCAGTGCCCACAAATGGGCACTGATTGGCAACATGGATGCATCAGTGAAACCCCACAGTGTCCATCAGTGCCACCCCACAGTGCCAATCCATGCCCAGTGCCCACCTATCAGTGCCCACCTGTGCCACCCATAAGTACCCATCAGTGCCACCCATAAGTACCCATCAGTGCCGCCCATGAGTGCCCATCAGTGCCGCCCATGAGTGCCCATCAGTGCCGCCTATGAGTGCCCATCAGTGCCGCCTATGAGTGCCCATCAGTGCCGCCTATGAGTGCCCATCAGTGCAGCATACCAGAGCCACCTCATCGGTGCCCATCAGTACTACCTTATCGGTGCCCATCAGTGCCACCTCATCAGTGCCCATCAGTCCTGCCATATCAGTGTCCGTAATTGAACGAGAACATTTACTTATTTAAAAAAAAAATAACAGAAAAAAAAAAACTTTATTTTTTTTCAACATTTTCAGTCTTTTTTTAGTTGTTGCGCAAAAAAAAAAAAATCGCAGAGGTGATCAAATACCACCAAAAGAAAGCTCTATTTGTGGACATCAATTTTGTTTGGGAGCCACGTCGCACGACCGCGCAATTGTCATTCAAAGTGCGGCAAAAATTGGCTTGGGCAGGAAGGTGCGTAAGTGCCTGGTATGGAAGTGGTTAAAAATCCTCATGGGCGACTCGTTTTTTTTTTGTTTTTTTTTACTGTTTTCATGTTTTGAGTTACAGAGGAGGTCTAGGGCTAGAATTATTGTTCTCGTGGCAATACCTCATATGTGTGGTCTGAACACTGTTTTCATATGTGGGCGGGACTTGCGTATGCGTTCGCTTCTGCGTGTGAGCACACGGGGACAGAGGCACTTTAAATTTGTATTTTATTTTTTATTGTTAATGTTACTTTTCTTTTTTTAGTTTGAGACTTATATATATATATATTTTGATCACTTTTATTCCTTATTACAAAGAATGTAAACATCCCTTGTAATAGGAACAAGCATGACAGGTCCTCTTTATAGTGAGATATTGGGGGGGGGGGGGGGTAAATAGGACCCCAAATCTCACCTCTAGGCTGGGAAGCCTGAATTAAAATAAAATAAAAATAAAAAGATCACGTCTTCCCAGCCGAGACGGCGCCATTTTTTCGAATGCAGAAACCGGGTGTGACGTCATAACATCGCGCCCGGCCTCCGAATGATCTGGCTACCATCTAGTCCACTGGAAATCTCTATGGTCAACATCCGGGGGCCGGCGGATCTGATCTCCGACTGTGATCGGTGAGTCGGTAGAGGCACCGGAGGGCGGTGGGAGGGGGGACGCCCCGTCTCGCCGCCCATGAGAACAATCAAGAGGTGGAACAGCCACTATGATCTCCCCGCTCAAAGTCAAGGACGTCCTATTACCTTGGGCGGGAAGTGGATAAATACTAAGGCTACATTCACACTTTTGTGCCTGATGGAAATGCAGAATCGCACTCACAGAATCGCGTTTACAGAATCGCATGTACGGAAATGCGCTGCCCTTATCAGAAATGCAGCGGAGTATTTAATTGTTAATGGCACCCCCCCCCCCCCATGCACCTGCTAATGCCAAATCTTTGCCCAATGCTGGCTGCCATTTTTAATCCAAAGGAGGCTTCACATTAAAAGTTGCCCACTTCCTGTTATAGGACGGCAGGACAGGAAGTCAAACGTGTCCCGGGAAATATCGCACCCCCACTATACCGCATTTATCCCCACCAACCTTCACCCACTTTTGTTCCTCTTTTGCATAATGTTTGTTTTTCTGTCCTCTTCATTTCCATGTTTATTTTTCTCGGGGTCGCCGCTGATGCGACCTTTTTTCGCTCGCCGCCTCTTATTAATCAGATGTTTTCCTCATGTAAATAAGAATTAGTGAGGAATATGTGTATTTATAGCTCCACATATGGTACTAATGAGCACATGGCAGTCGGTGTGATAAGTGGCCGGCGAGGTGTCAGGGGCACCTGTCCAGGGGGGTCACGTCTGTCCTGTGCTGAGACACGAGGCCCCAGACGCCTCCTGCACCTCATTAAGCCGTAGCTGCCTCTGCATGGAGCGGGGGAGGGCATATACATTACATTGTATTACTTTATCGCAGGTCGTTCGCTGTCGGGCTGTAATGTGCTGCAGAGACTTGTAACTGGACCACGGAACAATCTGTGCGGACAATTATTGTGCTGATGGAGGTAGCTGAAGGGGATTCGTCACCAAAACTAGAGTACAAGAATGTGCACAGGGATGGTGGAAACCCCTCATAATGATCCAGGGGGTGTACAGACCCGGGAACCCAGCACAGGGATGGTGGGAACCCCTCATAATGATCCAGGGGGTGTACAGACCCGGGAACTCAGCTCAGGGATGGTGGGAACCCCTCATAATGGGCAAAGCCGTTGTACAGACCCAGGAACTCAGTACAAGGATGGTGGGAACCCCTTATAATGGGAACGGCGGGAGTACAGACCTGGAAACTCAGCACAGGGATGGTGGGAACCCCTCATAATGGGCACAGCAGGTGCACAGACCCGGGGACTCAGCACAGGGATGGTGGGAACCCCTCATAATGGGCACAGCAGGTGCACAGACCCGGGAACTCAGCACAGGGATGGTGGGAACCCCTCATAATGGGCACAGCAGGTGTACAGACCTAAGAACTCGGAACAGGGATGGTGGGAACCCCTTATAATGGGCACAGCAGGTGTACAGACCTGGAAACTCAGCACAGGGATGGTGGGAACCCCTCATAATGGGCACAGCAGGTGCACAGACCCGGGGACTCAGCACAGGGATGGTGAGAACCCCTCATAATGGGCACAGCAGGTGCACAGACCCGGGAACTCAGTACAGAGATGGTGGGAACCCCTCATAATGGGCACAGCAGGTGTACAGACCTAGGAACTCGGAACAGGGATGGTGGGAACCCCTTATAATGGGCACAGCGGGTGTACAGAACTGGAAACTCAGCACAGGGATGGTGGAAACTCTTCATAAGTGCCACAGCAGGTGTACAGTCATGGGAACTCAGCACAGGGATGGTGGGAACCCCTTATAATGGGCACGGCGGGAGTACAGACCTGGAAACTCAGCACAGGGATGGTGGGAACCCCTCATAATGGGCACAGCAGGTGCACAGACCTGGTAACTCAGCACAGGGATGGTGGGAACCCCTCATAATGGTCACAGCATGTGCGCAGACCCGGGAACTCAGCACAGGGATGGTGGGAACCCCTTATAATGGGCACGGCGGGAGTACAGACCTGGAAACTCAGCACAGGGATGGTGGGAACCCCTCATAATGGGCACAGCAGGTGTACAGACCCGGGAACTCAGTACAGAGAAGGTGGGAACCCCTCATAATGGTCACAGCAGGTCTACAGACCTAGGAACTCGGCACAGGGATGGTGGGAACCCCTTATAATGGGCACAGCGGGTGTACAGAACTGGAAACTCGGCACAGGGATTGGTGGAAACTCTTCATAAGTGCCACAGCAGGTGTACAGTCATGGGAACTCAGCACAGGGATGGTGAGAACCCCTCATAATGGGCACAGCGGGTGCACAGACTTGGGAACTCAGCACAGGGATGGTGGGAAACCCTCATGGGCACAGCAGGTGTACAGACACGGGAACTCAGCACAGGGATGGTGAGAACCCCTCATAATGGGCACAGCGGGTGTACAGACCCAGGAACTCAGCACAGGGATGGTGAGAACCCCTCATAATGGGCACAGCGGGTGTACAGACCTGGGAACTCAGCACAGGGATGGTGAGAACCCCTCATAATGGGCACAGCGGGTGTACAGACCCAGGAACTCAGCACAGGGATGGTGGGAACCCCTCATAATGGGCACAGTGGGTGAACAGACCTGGGAACTCAGCACAGGGATGGTGGGAACCCCTCATAATGGGCACAGCGGGTGTACAGACCCAGGAACTCAGCACAGGGATGATGGGAACCCCTCATAATGAGCACAGTGGGTGAACAGACCTGGGAACTCAGCACAGGGATGGTGGGAACCCCTCATAATGGGAACAGGAGGTGCTTTCCCTAAAGTGTTACCACCAGATTGGAAGTACACCATCGCCTTCAATGTATGTGTATACTGGAGCATTTGCCGTATTGAGACATTCTGTTTGAAAGCCATCTGTCCAAAACAACGCATGACCATATGTCACCTTGGAATCAATTACTTATAGGGCACTACAAACCTGAGATCTGCGAACACGGCCATAAATATTATATAATGCAGCTTTATACTAAGTACAGGGTTCAAAGGCATACAAATAGAAGGAGACTCTAAGGGGGAGGGGGGGTGGATGTTCTCGACATTAGAGAAATCACAGATAATATATCAAACCAAATCCATTCAATTTCTCTCTTTTCTGACATGGGATTCCACATGGGACACATACAATGGGGGGGGGGGGGGGGGGGGGGGTCTACCATCCTATAAAACATAAGATCTCGTTCTACTGGGAGAGTCCATCAATCAAATCCACACTTAGGGCTGAAGAAGGTCGTATGGAGCGGTCTTCATTGTGGCCCCACCACAAACCTGGATATGAATCCCAAATATTGGCCGTGACATTCCAGATGTGCCATCCTGACAGATATGAACTGTCACTTTTCCTGAAGGGTCATTCTTCAAGCTTGCAACTGTAACTGCATTATAAATCTAGACGTCCTCATCCACAGGATCTGCTGTGTTCCTCAAAATACAATGTCATGGCTTCTGATGATGGTTGAAAATTGCAGATCTTGTGAAGCTGTAGCTCATCAGTGCTCTCCAAAAAAAATATTTTGTAATCTTCTCACCTACCCTACAGGGGCATAGATAAGGGAGGGGGATAGGGGGTTCAAACCTAAGCACCCACCCCTAGGGCATTCTCAGGACTGTGGCTAGGAGTGTGCATCTGAAGTTTTGCAGCAACTACTCCTGGGCAGGGGCAGTTCAGAGAGAGGGAGGCTCTGTATATTGCCTCCTCATCCTGTGTCACACTGCATAGTCGGGGGAGACCTGCCCCTCACTGAGCTCACTCAGAACTGCCTGGTCTGGTGAGTGGGTTTCATGCAGGGTACTGATCTGTACTGGGGGAGGGTACCTTTAGTAGCAAGATGGGGGGAGTTCTGTACGTGAGTAGGGAGGAAATTTGTTGTACTCCATATACTAACCCGTGCGTTACACACTCCTGACTCCTTGCATTACACACCGCTGACCCCTGTATTCGGTTCTTTACATACTCCTGACCCCTGTACTCTGTGTGTCACACACTCCTGACTCCTGCACTCTTTGTATAAAACACTCTTGACCCATAAGCTCTTTGCCTTATGCACTCCTGACCCCTAAGCTCTTTGTGTTGCGCACTCCTGACCCCTAAGCTCATTGTGTTGCGCACTCCTGACCCCTAAGCTTTTTGCGTTACATACTCCTGACCCCTGCACTCTTTGTTTTATGCACCCCTGACCCCTACAGTCTTTGCGTTACACACGTCTGACCCCTGTACTCTGTGCATTACCCCTGACTTGTGTACTCTGTGCGTTGCACACTCCTAACCCATGTACTCTGTGCATTACACACTCCTGACCCATGTCCTCTGTGCGCTGCACACTCCTGACCCATGTCCTCTGTGCGCTGCACACTCCTGACCCATGTCCTCTGTGCGCTGCACACTCCTGACCCATGTACTCTGTACATTACACACTCCTGACCCATGTCCTCTGTGCGCTGCACACTCCTGACCCATGTCCTCTGTGCGCTGCACACTCCTGACCCATGTCCTCTGTGCGCTGCACACTCCTGACTCATGTCCTCTGTGCGCTGCACACTCCTGACCCATGTCCTCTGTGCGCTGCACACTCCTGACCCATGTCCTCTGTGCGCTGCACACTCCTGACCCATGTCCTCTGTGCGCTGCACACTCCTGACCCATGTACTCTGTACATTACACACTCCTGACCCATGTCCTCTGTGCTCTGCACACTCCTGACCCATGTCCTCTGTGCGCTGCACACTCCTGACCCATGTCCTCTGTGCGCTGCACACTCCTGACCCATGTCCTCTGTGCGCTGCACACTCCTGACCCATTTTGCCACACCCACAGTCTATCTCTAGGTGCCCACAGCACCCACATTCCCCCTGGAGATAAGTTACCTGAAGTGAGAAGCTGATTGGCTCCCATGCACCGCTGCACCAGATTCTGCACCCTCCAGTTTCAGTAAATCTTTTTATTTTGAAAACTGTCACTTTGCAATCTTAAAGTCACCTTGTTGGCACAATCCTTCTGGTTCTGACAGAACATAGAGATCTTCATTAGCTGCAACATTACTCCTATTAAGTGGGAATCGCACCTCTGCACACCCCGCTGGCTACTGAACACGCAACCGCGTACCGTAACGAGCGTCAGCGGGAACGTATTTCACATCTATTTAATTAACTAATGTATTAATGGCATGGTGTGAAAATCCAGGTCTGGGAGCCGAGATTGTGACAAGTGCCGGGGGCTGCACACTTCCATGTAATTAGCTGTGCAAGGAGTGTCGCACTACGTCTACTCCTACCGCTACATTGTGTCCGATCCGCGTCTCCTGTAATTGAAAATCATTTGTAGATGGTGGAAATGAATGTATTATGTCGCAGAAGATGTTCGCCTCTTAAAGACATTTTTGATTTATTTCAGTGATTATTCATTTGTTTTATTATTTTCACTCCTAAAACAAATTCTACGCTATGTGTGCAGCGCCAATCGCAAAATTAAATCTCTAGGGTTGATTTACTATAACTGGAGAGCGCAAAATCTGGTGCATCAGATCAGTACATGGTAGCCAATCAGCTTCCTGTTTTTTTTTTTTTTTTTGTCAAAGCTTAATTGAATAAGCTGAAAGGGGTTGTAAAGGTTCAGATATTATAAAAAAAAAAAAAAGTCATACTTGCCTCCACTGTGTAGTTCATTTTGCACAGGGTGGCCCAATCGTCCTCTTCTGGGGTCCCACGGCGGCTCTCTCGGCTCCTCCCCACAATAGCTAGCCCTCTCTCCCGAGGGGGTTACCTTGCAGGCGCGCTCCCGTCTCATACACTCTGCGTCCATATACACAGAGTGTACGTCTCGTCCCGCTCCCCAGTGGCTGCGTTATTAGATTCGATTGATCGCAGCGGGAGCCAATGGCTGTGCTACTATCAATCTATCCAATCAACGCAGAGACTCCGTGGAGAAGAGGATGATGGGGGACGCGCACAGCAGGTCACAGGCTCAGGTAAGTAAAATGGGGGGGCTGTTGGCTGCTGATGTTTTTTCATCTTAATACATCAAGGTGAAAAAACACGAACCTTTTCAACACCTTTAAGTTAGAACCTTGTAGTTCATAAAAGTTCATAAAACAAAAAACCCAATACTGCTGTGCATTACACCCACCCACTATTACATGATATTTCGCATGAATTCAAATTCCAATGTATGCTAAAATGACTACATAAAAGATAAATGCCCTACAGAAACGTATGAGAGGCATCACTAAATGGCGTCTGCCGCACTGCCTTTTAGGAGCCAATTCTTCCTGCCTGCCTCTGTCGCTCCCAAGATCACAGCATAGCTGAGAGCGGGAGGAAGAACAATTTTGCACACAGAGCAGGAGACACAGTAGCACTAGATGGGAGGGTAGGAGCAGGAGCTGCCGGAGTTAACTGTCCATTGCTGGGATGCTCTGCAGTCCTGGCAACCAATCGCCAGCTTGCTAATATGAAACATTGTCTCCGGCAGCTCCCCTCCATCTAGTGTTGCTGTGCCTCCTGCGCTGGGTGCCCGTGGAAGGTAGGAAAGAGGCAGAGCTATAATGTGAAGGATGGGGAATAGCTGCAGGGGGCTGTTATGTAAAGGGGGACCAGATCTGCAGGGGGCTGTTATGTAAAGGGGGACCAGATCTGCAGGGGGCTGTTATGTAAAGGGGGACCAGATCTGCAGGGGGCTGTGATGTAAAGGGGGTCCAGAGCTACAAGATGCTGTGATGTAAAGGGGGACCAGAGCTACAGGATGCTTTGATGTAAAGGGGGAGCAGAGCTGCAGGATGTTGTGAGGTAAAAGGGGGCAGAGCTACATGAGGCTGTAATGTAAAGGGGGACCAGAGCTACATGAGGCTGTAATGTTAAGGAGGGCCAGAGCTGTAGGGGGCCGTGACGTAAAGAGGGGCCAGAGCTACATGAGGCTGTAATGTAAAGGGGGGGCCAGAGCTACATGAGGCTGTAATGTAAAGGGGGGCCAGAGCTACATGAGGCTTTAATGTAAAGGGGGGCCAGAGCTACATGAGGCTGTAATGTAAAGGAGGGCCAGAGCTGCAAGGTGCTGCGATGTGAAGGGAAGCAAAGGATATCAGTGGGGGGTGAAAGGGGGCAGAGGACACCGCTGTGAAGAAGGGTTCAGA
Source organism: Rana kukunoris (assembly GCA_029574335.1). NCBI lineage: Eukaryota > Metazoa > Chordata > Amphibia > Anura > Ranidae > Rana > Rana kukunoris. Next base: position 225,301,942 of record CM056055.1, on the reverse strand, counting down.
ACACCGCCATGGTGGGAAACTTTGATGTACAGGGGGGGACTGTGATATAAAGAGGGAAGAGCAGGATTATGAAATAAAGGAGGGGCTGTGAAATGAAGAACTTGCGCCATGGCACTAACCCGCAATTTAGACCACTGCTGGAAGAAAATGTTACTGTGAATTTTAGTTGAATACCTCTGCCGTATAATATCAAAATAATATAAAAATATATAAAGTGAAACGCACTCCACTATTAGTAAGCAATCAGAAAGGTGAACACGAAAAGTCTTCAAACAGTGAAAATGTCTGTGGTCGCATTTTGGTGAACCTTTTTCTTAGTATACTTCCTCTGATTTCGGAAGACGGGTCGGTGTATCTCGGGAATTATACAATTAAGAAAAGACAAATAATTGTATCCATTGTCGCGTTTGGCGCTCTATCGGTCGGAGTGTCGCCGTCACAAATGGATTGGATTCCCTTCAGGTGAGCGCATAATGACCCGCGTCTGATTCACAGCTTATTAACCGCTCTTCACGCTCATGAAACTTTAGGAAGTGTCTCCGCTAAGTGGCTCAATAATTCAAGGATGAGATGGACTGAAGGACACAGCCATTAAGTCATGCCGTCATATTTCCTCCGAGCCAATTAATCCTCCTTTTCTCACGCGGAAATGGCGCTCTGGTAAAAGGAGAAACTGCTTTGATGTGGCTGTCAAGCTCCGTTATCCCTGCTGCTTTGCTGCAGGTTAACCTATCCGTAAGCTGGCTAAACGCTAGTAGAATTTCATTAAATCTTTTTTTTGTTTGAAGAATGTTAATTTCATTTTTTTATTCATTAGTGGGGCAAAGTGACATTTGTTTTCGAACAACAGTGATGAGAAAATTCATAGGAGCAAGATGGAAATTTGTTTCCTTAAACGAACGAGAATCTAACAGCGAATCTGTTTTTTTTTGTTTGGGAAAATCTATTCATTCCAAAATTGACCGTTAACAGCAAATGGAGTTTTAATGTACTTTTAAATGACATTCGTCAAGTCATCAAATGTGCTGAAAATCTTCTAGCATATGGGCATATGGCCAGCTTTAGTCTTCACTCGGGGGGAAAAAAAACTTCACCAGCCATTACAATCTGAACACTAACAGGTAAAGTGAATAACATTGATTATCTCATTACAATGGCACCTGAAAGTGGGTAGGGATATATGAGTTAATAAAATGAGCATGTTGTCCCTGAAGTTGATGTGTGGAAAGCAGAAAAAAATAGACAAGGCTCATTAATGGAGGTGAAGATGGAAGGCTATTTGATGGAGGTGGGGAGGGAAGGCTCATTGATGAAGGTGGAGCAGCCAAGGCTCATTGATGGAGGGGAAGACTCATTGATGGAGGTGAGGAGGAAAGGCTCCTTGATGGAGGTGGGGAGGGAAGGCTCATTGATGGAGGTGTAGTGGCCAAGGCTCATTGATGGAGGTGGAGTGGCCAAGGCTCATTGATGGAGGTGGAGTGGCCAAGGCTCATTGATGGAGGTGGAGGGGCCAAGGCTCATTGATGGAGGTGGAGGGGCCAAGGCTCATTGATGGAGGTGGAGTGGCCAAGGCTCATTGATGGAGGTGGAGTGGCCAAGGCTCATTGATGGAGGTGGAGTGGCCAAGGCTCATTGATGGAGGTGGAGTGGCCAAGGCTCATTGATGGAGGTGGAGTGGCCAAGGCTCATTGATGGAGGTGGAGTGGCCAAGGCTCATTGATGGAGGTGGAGTGGCCAAGGCTCATTGATGGAGGTGGAGTGGCCAAGGCTCATTGATGGAGGTGGAGTGGCCAATTCTCATTGATGGAGGTAAGGAGGGAAGGCTCATTGATGGAGGTGAAGAGGGAAGGCTCATTGATGGAGGTGAAGAGGGAAGACTCATTGATGGAGGTGGGGAAGGAAGGCTCATTGATGGAGGTGGGGAAGGAAGGCTCAGTGATGGAGGTGGGGAGGGAAGGCTCATTGATGGTGGTGGGGAGGTAAGGCTCATTAATGGAGGTGGGGAGGAAAGGCTCCTTGATGGAGGTGGGGAGGGATGGGTCCTTGATGGAGGTGGGGAGGGATGGGTCCTTGATGGAGGTGGGGAGGGGAGGCTCCTTGATGGAGGTGGGGAGGAAAGGCTCATTGATGGAGGTGGGGAGGGATGGGTCCTTGATGGAGGTGGGGAGGGGAGGCTCCTTGATGGAGGTGGGGGAGGGGAGGCTCCTTGATGGAGGTGGGGAGGGAAGGCTCCTTGATGGAGGTGGGGAGGGAAGGCTCCTTGATGGAGGTGGGGAGGGAAGGCTCATTGATGGAGGTGGGGAGGGAAGGCTCATTGATGGAGGTGGGGAGGGAAGGCTCATTGATGGAGGGGGGAGGGAAGGCTCATTAATGGAGGTGGGGAGGGAAGGCTCATTGATGGAGGTGGGGAGGGAAGGCTCATTGATGGAGGGGGGAGGGAAGGCTCATTGATGGAGGTGGGGAGGGAAGGCTCATTGATGGAGGTGGGGAGGGAAGGCTCATTGATGGAGGTGGGGAGGGAAGGCTTGATGATGGAGGTGGAGTGGGAAGGCTCATTAATGGAGGTGGAGAGGGAAGGCTCCTTGATGGAGGTGGGGAGGGAAGGCTTGATGGAGGTGGAGTGGGAAGGCTCATTAATGGAGGTGGGGAGGGATGGGTCCTTGATGGAGGTGGGGAGGGATGGGTCCTTGATGGAGGTGGGGAGGGGAGGCTCCTTGATGGAGGTGGGGAGGGGAGGCTCCTTGATGAAGGTGGGGAGGGGAGGCTCCTTGATGGAGGTGGGGAGGGGAGGCTCCTTGATGGAGGTGGGGAGGGAAGGCTCATTGACGGAGGTGGGGAGGGAAGGCTCATTGATGGAGGTGGGGAGGGAAGGCTCATTAATGGAGGTGGAGAGGGAAGGCTCCTTGATGGAGGTGGGGAGGGAAGGCTCAACCTCTATCACCTCAACCCCTATATAACAGGGTTGAGGTGTTTACAGCTGCTTGGGATTCCTGGGAGAAACTACAAGTGCCAGTCTCGCCTTCCCTTGCATGCTAGGCCTATCACAGCTGCTCGGTGGTGTAAACGCTGATCAGTGGCGGATCTTGCACTAACAAGCACCAAGCTGCATCTTCTCCCTTCCCCCATACACTATTGATCCGGTGCTGGAGGCAGCTCTTTGCTCCTCTACTCTTGAAGTTCAGCACCGATTTAAATCCTCTCTGTCAGGAAGAAAAGAGCGCAGAGATCAATGGCCGTCTGGACCTTGATGGAGATGTCAATCCCGTCATTCTCACCTGGTGAGGAGGATTGTAGACGTGTGGAAAATTCCTAAACCTCTTCATTGATGGGTCTCTAATTAGCACGGCCCAAAAAAACTACTGGTGTAGCTTAAGAGGCATTCAGGTATTTTGATAAATCCGTGGCGTAGGAAAGTCTGACTTTTTTTTTTTTTTGCCGCAGTCCAAAACCTTTTTTTTAGCAAGTCATCTGCCTTCTGAAGATGTTGTGGGAGTCTCGGGGGTCATTGGAGGTCTTCCTGAGCGATGAGAATGGCGCCGTGTTCTCTATAAAGCACTGCAGAGGAGATCTGATCTAAATAAATGATTCATAATATATAAAGAATATAAGGGGGGATCTTATAATGGGGAACATTGTTCATTGTGGCAGCTTTCAGTGTGTCCCTAAAACTAAAGCCGCTCCCAACACTTCGGAATCCGAATTGCATCAGATGAGATTACCAAGTGGACCATAAGCAAGTTTTTATCTAGGCTCTGCTGCCCCGTGGGACCTTCTCCACCCCCTGTGTTTATTTGATGTGGACTTTGGACTCCTAATCTCTTTTCAAACAAATGATGTGTCTGAGGATTACATGTCCAGGATGCCTCCGATGATGGCCATCGCTCACCGCCTAGATGGGACGTGCAGTGGGCCCGTGTTGTCTTCTGCTATAGACGGCCCAAATCCTTTGTTGGCTTAGAGGCGCCACTGTGGTTACAGAAGTGTTTACCACCTAAAGACCTTCCTGGGAGTTCAAACACTCCACCATCCCCTTCTCAGGTCTATTTCCTGTAGATCAAGATAAAGACCGCTACGGTTCTCAGGAACCTAGTGAACCTGGAGGGTGGGGGTTGTTTTTTTTTACTTAGTATTGCAAATTAGTATCAGCAAATTGTGTTTGATATTTGAAACTTTTAATGCCCCGTACACGCCACGACAAGAAAACCGTGTTTTTTTTTTTTCGACGGAATCTGGACTCAAACTTGTGTTGCATACACATGGTCACACCAAATTCCGACCGTCAAGAACGCGGTGACGTACAACACTACGACGAGCCGAGAAAAAATTAAGTTCAATGCTTCCAAGCATGCGTCGACTTGATACAGACGATCAGAATTTCCTCCAAGAACTTTTCTTGTCGGAAAATTTGAGAACCAGCTCTTAAATTTTTCTTGGTGGAAATTCGGACAGAAAAATTAAGACTCTCACATCAGACTTTTCTTGTCGGAATTTCCAATCGTGTGTATGCGGCGTTAATGTTTTTTTTTTTTTTGTGGCTCCAACATGAAAAGGTTTGGGGCTTCCATTGCATATTTCTACTTTGAAAATAGCTCTGCGCCCCGAGCCTACCTTTTTTAAAGCCAATTAAATTCTCAGCATCTAATCATGTGCTTTAAAAAAAAAAACCTCATTGGAATCCATGTGTCCGGCACCCTGCATGTAGATTAAGGACCGGGTGCATGCATTAGGGGGGTTGTGCCCCTAAATGGAGTGGCCACCACTGCTCATACATCTTGGAGGGGCACGTTTTGGCATGTTCGCCCTGGGCTCTAGATGACCTTGTCCCAGCACTTGTGGTAACTATCACTCGATCCGACTCTACTGAACCCGGACCATTCTACGGGACAGATTCTGATTGATCGGCAGGTCTTGCCGTTCTTTTTTCCCGGCGTTTTCTCAGTCTAATCTGTAGTCCTCCAGTTTATTAGAGTGTTGATTTAAGGAGTGAGCGCTTAGCTCTCTCTTTCGGAGTTCTGGGTGTCTTCGATCTGCCGCGTTGCGTTGCGCTCATCAAGCTGTGTTTGTGCGGGGATTAATCAATAGGACGGGTCAGCAGTGCATTAATTACTCCATGAGCTGTCTTCTCTTCTCTGGGAGGAAAAAAAAAAAGGAAAACTACCTGCTTAAGATTAATTACCTCCTCGCAGACGATCGCTGGCTTTGCCCTGGAGCCCGCGGACTGCGGCTCGTCCGTATGTCAGTGGAGTGTGGAAGGAGAGCTGCGAGGGCCTTGTTGCCGGGATAATCACTCTGTAACAGATTTGTTGGCGCACTGACTGTGCTGAGAGCTCAATTTCAGCCATTTAGATGAAGTGAGCTTATTTATCGTTTATAAATACAGAGACGAGAGATTGACCGTGCTGCGCCTTCACCGCCATTGATGTGGTTGATGGAGAAACCAGCTGGAAGTGGACAGCTTAAAGCAGTGGGGGGCTACCTTACTAAAGACTGGGGTCTCCCACATAAAAATCGGTAAATGTAATGTTACAAAAGACTGTCAGAGACTGCGGGCATGCACAGAGATGGTCAGATACTTTGCTTATACTACAGGTGATGGTCAGAGACGTGGGTCATGCTACAAAAGCTGATCAAAAAATGTGCACATACTACGTGGAGATTGTCAAAGACTGCAGACATACTACAGGAGATGGTCAGAGACTGCAGACATTCTACAGGAGATGGTCAGAGACTGCAGACATTCTACAGGAGATGGTCAGAGACTGCAGACATTCTACAGGAGATGGTCAGAGACTGCAGACATTCTACAGGAGATGGTCAGAGACTGCAGACATTCTACAGGAGATGGTCAGAGACTGCAGACATTCTACAGGAGATGGTCAGAGAATGCAGACATATTACAGGAGAGGGTCAGAGACTGGGGACATTCTACAGGAGAGGGTCAGAGACTGGGGACATTCTACAGGAGAGGGTCAGAGACTGGGGACATTCTACAGGAGAGGGTCAGAGACTGGGGACATTCTACAGGAGAGGGTCAGAGACTGCAGACATGCTACAGGAGATGGTCAGAGACTGCAGACCTAGTACAGGAGATGGTCAGAGACTGCAGACCTAGTACAGGAGATGGTCAGAGACTGCAGACATAGTACAGGACATGGTCAGAGACTGCAGATATAGTACAGGAGATGGTCAGAGACTGCAGACACACAGGAGTAAGTACTGTCTGCAAGGGTGGCATCATATGTACCAGAGTGCTGCATGTGGCCCTCAGCTGCAGGTTGGGCACCAGAGGCTTAAAGGAGAGAATAGGAAGTGAACTAAAAAATCTCTCCAACGGGACACCAATAATAAAAGAAGAAATCACGGGTGTTACCCATTTTCCACTCTGTTGGCAGGGGACAGGCTTTTCACCCCTGTTGGCAGGGGACAGGCTTTTCACCCCCATTGGCAGGTGACAGTCTTTTCACCCCTGTTGGCAGGGGACAGGCTTTTTACCCCCGTTGGCAGGGGACAGGCTTTTCACCCCCATTGGCAGGTGACAGTCTTTTCACCCCTGTTGGCAGGGGACAGTCTTTTCACCCCTGTTGGCAGGGGACAGGCTTTTCACCCCCGTTGGCAGGGGACAGGCTTTTCACCCCCGTTGGCAGGGGACAGGCTTTTCACCCCCGTTGGCAGGGGACAGGCCTTCCACCCCCGTTGGCAGGGGACAGGCCTTCCACCCCCGTTGGCAGGGGACAGGCCTTCCACCCCCGTTGGCAGGGGACAGGCCTTCCACCCCCGTTGGCAGGGGACAGGCTTTCCACCCCCGTTGGCAGGGGACAGGCTTTCCACCCCCGTTGGCAGGGGACAGGCTTTCCACCCCCGTTGGCAGGGGACAGGCTTTCCACCCCCGTTGGCAGGGGACAGGCTTTCCACCCCCGTTGGCAGGGGACAGGCTTTCCACCCCCGTTGGCAGGGACAGGCGTTCCTCCCCCGTTGGCAGGGGATAGGCTTTTCTACTCAGGCTGTGGCTGTTTTATAAAGAAAATGAATGGTGAGGCTTTGCACATGGAATGAGCTTTAAGACAAAGCTTGAGTCTTCCCATGCCCACCAATCACTGTGGCACACTATAATGCAGTCCCCCCTCCCCCAGGGAAACTGCCATGAAAAAGCCGGCTAGTTTGCGTCTCTTCAAAGAGGAAAGCCCCCGGTCCTCCCCGGTGCGGTCCGATGAACCCTGGAAGAATTCTTCATCTAAATGACTTTTCCTTTTTTTTTTATCTTTCACCTTTGAGAGAATGGAGGGGGCTTGTGTTTATTCCTCCCGGCAGGGGGCGACAGCTTACCAGTTGCAGCCCGCCCACTCCTCTCCACTACTTTCAGCGTTAATTGGGAGGAAAGAAATGTTGCCTTTTGATTTTTATTTATTTACCCGTCACCCAGGCCGAGGCTTTCTCCTTCCTGAATAGAAGTTGAACGTTGCGGCTGTGTCGCAGCGGCTGAGCGTGTATTTATAGCCGCTCCCTTGCCAGGCGTTTTGTTTTTTTGTGCGGCGGGGCAATGGCTTTGCATATCAGAGCTCAGCTGTGCCTTTCAACTCTTTGTGCCATCGAGTGTATTCAAATTAGGAGCGACAATGCCTTGTAATGAACTCAACGCCCGGTGCCTCTCATCCGCCACCGAGCCACTTGTTCCAGAGCCCCCCCCCCCCCCCCCTCCCGGGGCGATCGCCCTCGCCGGGAAATCGGGCCTGAAGTCAAGACTCGCAGAAATTTTGAGTTTAAATCAGGAGAGGGAATTTCTTTTTCCACTTTACCATTCCAGTCCCAAAAACTGAAAGGTGAGGTTGACATGAACATGTATTCATACTGTTACCAGCGTCCCATACGGTGCATTTATTGCTGCATGATGGTGGGCGGCAGCTTGGCCTAAACAGGGACAAGGATTGTCCGCACTCAGGATGACCTTTAAAAAAAAAAGTATTTCTTTTTTGAAAAGAAGTGTACAATGCTGTATAAACAGGCTACGCGTTTCGGACATTTAGTCATGGCTGAAACGCGTAGGTTTTTTTTGCCTTGCGGTCTGAGCACAAGTAGAAGCTGTAATGTGGCGAGGTTGCAGCGCCTATACACTTGTTTTCCATAGCAGCTTGGCCTGTGTCTGTTTACTATATTGGTATCTTATGGGGTGAAACACATTTACATAGGGAAAGTTTGGCCACTTTAAAGAGACCCTGTCACCAAAAAGGCTGGAGGTCAGATTTCAAGGGGTTGTAAATCCCTTATGTTTTTATACCTTAATGCATCCTTTGGTGATGAGGACACTCTAATTTAAGGGGTCTGGTAATGGGGACACTCTGATGTAAGGAGGCTGGTGATGGGAACACTCTGATGTAAGGGGTCTGGTGATGGGGACACTCTGATGTAAGGGGTCTGGTGATGGGGACACTCTGATGTAAGGGGGCTGGTGATGGGGACACTCTGATGTAAGGAGGCTGGTGATGGGGACACTCTGATGTAAGGAGGCTGGTGATGGGGACACTCTGATGTAAGGGGGCTGGTGATGGGGACACTCTGATGTAAGGGGTCTGGTGATGGGGACACTCTGATGTAAGGGGGCTGGTGATGGGGACACTCTGATGTAAGGAGGCTGGTGATGGGGACACTCTGATGTAAGGGGGCTGGTGATGGGGACACTCTGATGTAAGGGGTCTGGTGATGGGGACACTCTGATGTAAGGGGTCTGGTGATGGGGACACTCTGATGTAAGGGGTCTGGTGATGGGGACACTCTGATGTAAGGAGGCTGGTGATGGGGACACTCTGATGTAAGGAGGCTGGTGATGGGGACACTCTGATGTAAGGGGTCTGGTAATGGGGACACTCTGATGTAAGAGGGCTGGTGATGGGGACACTCTGATGTAAGGAGGCTGGTGATGGGGACACTTTGATGTAAGGAGGCTGGTGATGGGGACACTCTGATATAAGGGGACTGGTGATAGGGACACTCTGATGTAAGGGGACTGGTGATAGGGACACTCTGATGTAAGGAGGCTGGTGATGGGGACACTTTGATGTAAGGAGGCTGGTGATGGGGACACTCTGATATAAGGGGACTGGTGATAGGGACACTCTGATGTAAGGGGACTGGTGATAGGGACACTCTGATGTAAGGAGGCTGGTGATGGGGACACTTTGATGTAAGGAGGCTGGTGATGGGGACACTCTGATGTAAGGGGACTGGTGATAGGGACACTCTGATGTAAGGGGTCTGGTGATGGGGACACTCTGATGTAAGGGGTCTGGTGATGGGGACACTCTGATGTAAGGGGTCTGGTGATGGGGACACTCTGATGTAAGGGGTCTGGTGATGGGGACACTCTGATGTAAGGGGTCTGGTGATGGGGACACTCTGATCTGAGGAGGCTGGTGATGGGGACACTCTGATTTGAGGAGGCTGGTGATGGGGACACTCTGATCTGAGGAGGCTGGTGATGGGGACACTCAAAATTGAAGTGGGCTGATCTGGATGAAATCCAGATCCAGATTTTTGTTCCAGTCCAGCCCTGCTCCTTGTTGGGTCCCAAACCCCACACCACAGTAGCTGTGGTTTCCATATACTGCACTAATGGGGGCCAACAAGCCAGAAACAGCGGTATGCCATTTGGAATAATGGCTCTATAATATCAGGCTATGTATGCTCTCTACATCAGAGCTTCTGGATGTGCATCTGGCCAATGGGATCAAAAGGAATGATTTGCATAGCTCCACCCACTGCCCTGAAATGAGGGATTATTCTCTCTTTCTGGGACATGTGACCAGATTTATTTATAAATGATACATATAAAAGTAACAATTCTCTATAAGATTCTTCACACTGAGTTGTTTGGCATCCAAACCCCCTCCCCCTCCCCCCCCTCCCCCCTTCGGAGTTCCCGGAAATTGTAATAAAGCTGATTTTGCGGCTCGGTGGGGTTAGAGGTTCTTCTGCTCTGCATAATCCTTTAATTCTTCTTCTTCTTCTGCACCTCAGCAGATATGTTAATCGCCCTTCGCCGTGTTTACACGTTTCGCACGTTGACCTCTCCTCCTTTCGGTGCGTTTTTTGCCTTTAAAAAGATTTCCCTCATTACGACCGGAGATGGTAAATTATTCCGTCCTGCGGGGTGTTTATCATAAAACCGCGTTCTCCCCATACATCTTCCAAGAATAAGGTCACCTCTGCCGCGCGCATCCGGCAGAAAGGAAGACCATATTTTCTCCCGGGCCGCCTGCAGAACCCGCGGCGGATTTATTCACGTACACCAAGTGTAATTTCTGCAGTGAAAGGTTCGGACTTTGTGTAGAAGTGCTAGTGCAGCGCCCCCATCTGGAGGGCCGAATCCCCTCAGAGGATTGTGGGGAGTTGAGTTAAAGGGACCTGCACTGGCATCCCACTACAGCAGGGGTCTCCAAACTTTATAAACAAAGGGCCAGTTTTCTGTCCTTCAGATTTTACGAGGGCCGGACGGTGGTCAGTGAAAAGGTCCCAACATGGGGGAAAAAATAATGCCCCGCTGTTTGTTTCAATTGGAGTAACTGTACCTCATCATTGGTGTCATTGGGCCCCATTTTTGGTGTCATTGAGAGAAATTGTGCTCCATCGCTGGTGTCATTGGGAGGAATTGTCCCCCGCATCATTGGTGTCATTGGGCCCCATTGTTGAAGTCATTGAGAGAAATCGTACTCCATCGCTGGTGTCATTGGGAGGAATCCCCCCCCCCCCCATCATTGGTGTAATTGGGAGGAATTGTGCCCCATCGTTGGTATAATTGGAATGAATTGTGCCCCATCACTGATGTCATTGGGCTCCATTGTCGGTGTCATTGAGAGAAACTATGCCCCACTGTTGGTGTCATTGGGAGGAATTGCCCCCCCATCATTGGTGTAATTGGGCCCCATTGTTGAAGTCATTGAGAGAAATCGTGCTCCATTGCTGGTGTCATTGGGAGGAACTGCCCCCCCCCCCATCATTGGTGTAATTGGGCCCCATTGTTGAAGTCATTGAGAGAAATCGTGCTCCATTGCTGGTGTCATTGGGAGGAACTGCCCCCCCCCCCATCATTGGTGTAATTGGGCCCCATTGTTGAAGTCATTGAGAGAAATCGTGCTCCATTGCTGGTGTCATTGGGAGGAACTGCCCCCCCCCCCCCCCCCATCATTGGTGTAATTGGGCCCCATTGTTGAAGTCATTGAGAGAAATTGTGCTTAATCGCTGGTGTCATTGGGAGGAATTGCCCCCCCCCCATCATTGGTGTAATTGGGAAGAATTGTGCCCCATCGTTGGTATAATTGGAATGAATTGTGCCCCATCACGGATGTCATTGGGCTCCATTGTCGGTGTCATCGAGAGAAACTATTCCCCACTGTTGGTGTCGTTGGGAGGAATTGTCCCTCCCCCCCATCATTGGTGTCGTTGGGAGGAATTGAGCCCCATTGTTGGTGTCATTGCAATAATCATTGGTATAATTGAGATGAATTGTGTCCCATCTTTGGTGTCAGTGGGAGGAATTATGCCCCTAAGTTAGTATCAGTTGATGAAATTGGCCCAGGTTCACATACATCAGCACATATATATATGCCGCCGTAGCGTATGTCTTTTACGCTACGCCGGCTACACAAAGCAAATGCTCCCAACACTGCGCCGGCGTAAAGTATATTTGTAGGCTTAAGTGGGCGTGATACATTTAAATGAAGCGTGACCCCATGCAAATGATGGGCCGAGTGTCAGACAAGTACTTAAAACGAACTGCGCATGCGTCGTGCCTTGGACGCATCCCAGTGCGCATGCTCACAATCACGTTGAAATAGCTGCCTAAGACACGTCGAATCACTGCCTACGACGTGAACGTAACCTACGCCCAGCCCTATTCACGTACTACGTAAACGGCGTAAAATTCGATGGCGTCCGTTCCCTGGTCCATACCTTTGCATGAGTTGCGCCTCCTATATGGGAAATAACTTTACGCCGAACGTACGACTTATGCAAACCGCGTATATTATGCGCCGGGCGCAAGTACATTTGTGAATCAACCTTTTCATGTTTGCATCGAAAATCAATGGGAGCGCCACATGCGTCCAGCGTAAATATGCGCCCACTCTACGCCGGCGTAGGAAAGTTACATCGGGCGGCTGAAGCCTATTTTTTTACGTATCTCAGTTTGTGGGTTGGCGCATAGATACGACGGCGCACATTTGTACATACGTCGGCGTATCTGGAGATACGTTGGTATAAGTGCTTTGTGAATCCGGCTTATTGTGTCCCAAGGGCCGGATAAAATCAAGCAAAGGGCCGCATCTGGCCCCCGTTTGGAGACCACTGCACTACAGTGTTACACTGACACATCACTTATAAGGAATACACTTAACAATCATTTTTCTGAGGATCGGGTCCCTTTAAATGCCAAAATAACGCGTCTTGTCCAGTACCGTAGATCTAGTAATGTGTAAATTATAAGTGAATGTTCGGAGGGATGAAGTTGTATAATAACGGAGTGCCGCTTTTTGTCTTGCAGAGGAGCAGCTGCCGCACGGCTTTCCCGTCATCGACATGGGGCCCCAGCTGAAGGTGGTGGAGAGGACCCGAACGGCCACCATGCTGTGTGCAGCCAGCGGGAACCCCGACCCCGAAATCACCTGGTACAAGGATTTCCTTCCCGTAGACACCGCCAACAGCAACGGCAGGATAAAGCAGCTGCGCTCAGGTATGGTGTGTGTGTGTGAGTGAGTCCCCTGTGGGGGGCGCTGGTGAGACGCAGACCAGAGACATAAATGACAGATCTTCATTCCCGGTGATCAGGTCACTCATGAGCGTTACATGAGGCCCAATTCTCTCCTCCCAATACAGGAGAAATCAGCAACTTACTACCGGGGGCCCCTAGTCTCACACCTCCTGCTGCACTTTATGTGAGGTACCTTGGTGTGCCCCACCCCCACACCAAGCCCTGGTCTTCTCAACTGAGGCTCTGCTGCCTTAAAGGGGTTGTAAAGGTACAATTTTTTTTTCCCCCCTAAATATCTTCCTTAGTGCAGTCCTCCTTCACTTACCTCATCCTTTCATTTTGCTTTTAACCGGTTAAGGACGTCAGCAGAATGGCATGGCTGGGCACATGGACGTACATGTACGTCCCCTTTAAGTTGGCTAGCCGTGGGTCGCGAACCGCCGGCGGTGTGCACTCACGACCTGGTCCTGTCCTCCGTGACCGCGCCTGCGGGACCCGTGGACCCGCGATCGGGTCACAGAGAGGAAGAACGGGGGGAGGTGAGTGTAAACAAACCTCTCCCCGTGCTTCCTAGTGTGGCTGTCACTGATCGTCTGTTAGGGAACGATGATCAGTGACATCACACGCACAGCCACCCCCCCCCCCCCCACAGTAAGAACACTCCCTTAGTACACATTTAACCCACTACAGCACCCCCTTCTGGTTAACCCCTTCACTGCCAGTGTCATTCTCACAGTAATCAGTGCATTTTTATAGCACCTTTCACTGTGAAAATGACAATGGTCCCAAAAATGTGTCTGCCAAAAAAAATAGCTGATTGCCGCCATTAGTAGTAAAAAAAAAAAAAAAAAATGAATAAAAATGCCATAAAACGATCCCCTATTTTGTAGACGCTATCAATTTTGGGCAAACCAATTGTTAAACGCTTATTGCGATTTTTTTTTTTAACCAAAAATATGTAGAAGAATACGTATCGGCCTAAACTGAGGAAAGAAAAATGTTTTTTTGGGGGATTTTTATTATAGCAAAAAGTCAAAAATATTGCATTTTTTTTTTTTGTCGCTCTATTTTTGTTTATAGCGCAAAAAATAAAAACCCCAGAGATGAAATACCACCAAAAGAAATCTCTATTTGTGGGAAAGAAAGGACACCAATTTTGTTAGGGAGCCACGCCACACGACCGCGCAATTGTCAGTTAAAGCGACGCAGTGCCGAATCGCAAAAAGGGGGCAAGGTCCTTTACCTGCATAATGGTCCAGGTCTTAAGTGGTTAAATGTCCTTATTTCTTCTGAGAAATCCTCACTTCCTGTTCTTCTGTCTGTTACTACACACAGTAATGCGAGGCTTTCTCCCTGGTGTGGAGCGTCGTGCTCGCCCCCCTCCCTTGGACTACGGGAGAGTCGGGACCCTCTCTACGTTGCAGATAGAGAAAGGAGCTGTGTGTTAGTGGGCATCCTGACTCTCCTGTAGTCCAAGTGAGGGGGGGCAAGCACAACACTCCACACCAGGGAGAAAGCCTCGCATTACTGTGTGGAGTTAGAAGAACAGGAAGTGAGGATTTCTCAGAAGAAATAAGGACATTTAAAAACAAAATGGAAGGATGAGGTGAGTGAAGGAGGACTGCACTAAGGGAAAGGAAGCTATTTAGGGAAAAACCTTACCTTTACAACCCCTTTAATCGCAGGCTCGCCGCCTGTGCCGTGGCGATCAGACAATAAAACTCCCAGAGACAGCCCGCCGCGCCTCGCGTCCTGTGAGCGATCTCATTCCTCAGACTGACGGCTTTTACTTTGCGCCCGGGCGTTGTTGTTATTTTTTAATCTCGTGAAAGGTCAGCGTGTCGCTTCTTGTCTTTCTTTGACAAACTTTATTACAAGAAGTCGGCGTAATTATTGAGCCGGTGCGGACACCTTGATACAGGCCCCGGCTCACAAAGGTGGTGGTGGGGGGGGAGGGGTTAATCAGATTTATAAAATTCATCGCTTGAGGAAAGAACGGCGGTGACCTTTCGCTCCCCCCCTCCCGCGAACGGGTCGTAATCTTGCAATGTTTGCCGCAAAAAGAAAATATCATCCTTGTTAATTATTTTTAACAGTGGCTGCGAGACGGGGGCGAGCGTCTGCCCGGGAAAGGGCGCCATTATCATTATAATCTCTTCTATCAACATCATAATTAATGCTGTGAATGACACGCCGCGCCGCCGCGTCACCCCGATGCTAAAGGCGTCCAAAATTCAGACTGGCATGTGCTGCAGATTCCGGGGGGGTTTCTGGAGGGCTTTGTGGGCCAAACATTAGACCAAGAATTGTGTACGAGGGCCTGAAGAGAACCTGTCACCACTAGGGTCACCACATTTTCAAACTGCCATTCAAGGACACCCCCTTCTCAAAAATCAGCTTGTGCGGAAACAAATCAAAACACAGTGATTGGACACAAGAGGTGGGATTTATGCAGGGCCGATCCTAGGCAGGGTGCACGGGGTGCTCTGTACCCAGGCGCCGCAGAGGTGGGGGCGCCGAAGCTCCAAAGTGCTCCACTCCCTCCTCCTTGTCTGTGTCCAGAGGTGAAGCGCATGTAGCGGGTGCTGCAGTTCCCCATCCCGCTTGCTCTCTCCGCTGGCAACTGACCTCACGCTGTCCCCGGAATCCGGGCTGGGTCCCACAGCGGAGCCTAGAACTGGAACACCTTCCCGTACTGGGCTCCTCTAATTCATTCTGTCCGGTGTGCATGGAGCAGTCTCCTGTCTGCCCCGCCCCCTCTGCATGTGTCGGCTCTTTTTCTATAGTATAGGCGGTGTGATGAGAGGCTTCTGGGTTGGCCGGAGCTGCTGCCAATCATCCAGTGCACTCCCAGAAATGCTCTCCGAGTGCCACCCTCCAAGTAACCAAAGATGCCACGTATGCCCCGCCCCCCTGTATTGTACTTCTGCTCTCAGCACGCCAGAGCTACATGGATCTATTGGACAAGTACTGATCTATGGGGACACCTGATGTGGGGGGCTCTGATGGGGACACCTGCTGTGGGTTGGCTCTGATGGGGGACACCTGCTGTGGGGGGCTCGGATGGGGGACACCTGCTGTGAGGGGCTCGGATGGGGGACACCTGCTGTGAGGGGCTCGGATGGGGGACACCTGTTGTGGGGGGGGCTCTAATGGGGGACACCTGCTGTGGGGGGGGGGGGGGGCTCTGATGGGGGACACTTGCTGGGAGGGACTCTTGTGGGGACACTAATGAAGACTTCTTAGGGGAGCATCTCTGTGTTTGAGTCGTAGCCATAGAAACATGTGTAAAGGGGAGGAGTTAGTAAAATGACCACGCCCATGTGGGGGCGCCAGAAATATTTCTGCACACAGGCGCCTGAGACCCTAGGATCGGCCCTGGATTTATGATTTCTCCAATCACAAGCAGGGGGCGGGGACTGTGCTCCTCCAGGCATTCCTGGCCAGGACAAGTACTGTCAGTGAGTAAAGCGGTGATGTGGCAGCCTTTTTTGGGGGCATCAAATTGGCCCGCGGGGTGGCTGTGTCAGTTTCATTCCGGGACACTGTGTTGCCCTGGAATGAAGGTGCTCGGGACAGACATGCAAAATGCGGGACTGTCCCGGGCAATCCAGGGACACGTGGCCAACCTAGTCACCACTGGACATATGTGAATATTGAATGGTAATTATTGACCAGGCCTTAATTATATTAGCTCTTCTACTTGGCTTACACTCTAATGCCCCCCCCCCCACAGTAACATCAGTCTCTGTACAGAGGAGCTTACACTCTAATGCCCCCCCCCCCCACAGTAACATCAGTCTCTGTACAGAGGAGCTTACACTCTAATGCCCCCCCCCCCACAGTAACATCAGTCTCTGTACAGAGGAGCTTACACTCTAATGCCCCCCCCCCCCACAGTAACATCAGTCTCTGTACAGAGGAGCTTACACTCTAATGCCCCCCCCCACAGTAACATCAGTCTCTGTATAGAGGAGCTTACACTCTAATGCCCCCCCCCCCCCCACAGTAACATCAGTCTCTGTACAGAGGAGCTTACACTCTAATGCCCCCCCCCCCCACAGTAACATCAGTCTCTGTACAGAGGAGCTTACACTCTAATGCCCCCCCCCACAGTAACATCAGTCTCTGTATAGAGGAGCTTACACTCTAATGCCCCCCCCCCCCCCACAGTAACATCAGTCTCTGTACAGAGGAGCTTACACTCTAATGCCCCCCCCCCCCACAGTAACATCAGTCTCTGTACAGAGGAGCTTACACTCTAATGCCCCCCCCCCCCACAGTAACATCAGTCTCTGTACAGAGGAGCTTACACTCTAATGCCCCCTCCCCTGCAATCACAGGGCCCGTTCAGGTGGATGTTGATTTTTAGGTAACCTCAGGAAAACAGACCACCCATAGGAGATCATTGCACCCCCCCGGGATAGAAGAATAAGTAGTACTGGTGGAATTTGTATGTTGGACCTCCATGCTGGCCGGCGCCGCAGTACTATCCTCCAATCCGCTATGCTGCGTTTACCACTATAAACAAAAAGCTCTGCGAATGGTCATCCCTAACAAACACCGACTCCGATCCGCTGCAAAATGCAGCTAAAACTCCTCTGAATCGCCCGCCGTCCCTCGCTGCGGGAGCCTTGACAGAAGCTGGAGGTCAGGAAAATATGAAATCAGAAGTTTTGATAGAGCGGCTCTCTGCGACACCAACGCCATTATTCGATAAATTAATGTTTGTCCCCCCCCCCCCCTTCTCATGAACGTTGCTGTACAGCTGCCTGGTTATCCAACACTTGACTCCACTCAGCAGTGGCGCCCCGCGCGTATCCTGCCAATAAACATCCACATTCCCTCCATCGCTGAACACACCGCCTTGGAAATGGTGACAATGGATGAAGCGGGGGTGAGGGGGGGGGGGGCACCCAATGTAATGGACGGAATAAAAGCCTCGGAGTGATGGGATAACAGAGGAAAATGTATCACAGAGAACAATACGGCCGGCTAGTGTGGAGAATCTTCATTATCAGATTATATAATAAAGCAAAAGAGCATTGTGCAGCATCAGTCAGACCATAGCAACCAATCAGAATTCATTTCTCTTCCATCCAATCAATGTATTTCAATTTTGGGACACCTGCCTTTACACGCACATGAACTTTAATGGTGTCCCAGTCTTAGTCCATAGGGTTCAATTGGGGTTGTCCCGATACTAGTATCGGTATTGTGACCGATACTAAGCATTTGCGCGAGCTTTCTCTTTGGGGACGTTTGGGGAGGTGGCTGCATTTGGGGAGGTGGCTGCATTTGGGGAGGTGGCTGCATTTGGGGAGGTGGCTGCATTTGGAGAGGTGGCTGCATTTGGAGAGGTGGCTGCATTTGGAGAGGTGGCTGCATTTGGGGACACAAGGCTGCATTTGGGGACACAAGGCTGCATTTGGGGACACGTGGCTGCATTTGGGGACACGTGGCTGCATTTGGGGGGACGTGGCTGCATTTGGGGACACAAGGCTGCATTTGGGGGGACGTGGCTGCATTTGGGGGGACGTGGCTGCATTTGGGGGGACGTGGCTGCATTTGGGGACACAAGGCTGCATTTGGGGACACAAGGCTGCATTTGGGGACACGTGGCTTCATTTGGGGACACGTGGCTTCATTTGGGGACACATGGACACATTTAAAAAAAAGTATCGGTAATCGGTATCGGTGTGTACATGAAAAAAAGTATCGGTACTTGTACTCGGTCCTAAAAAAAAGTGGTATCGGCACAACCCTAGGTTCAATATTCAGTTGGCCCTCTGTTTTGCAGCTATAACAGCTTCACCTCTTCTGGGAAGGCCGCCCGCAAGGTTTAGGAGGGTGTCTATAGGAATGTTTGACCGTTCTTCCAGAAGAGCATTTGTGAGGTCAGGCACTGATGTTGGATGAGAAGGCCTGGCTCACAGTCTACGCTCTAATTCATCCCAAGCTGCCTTGTTATCAATTATATTGTTCCCAGATATCTCCTTGGACTTCAAACCCCCTCCCCCTGTGTTATGGAAAGGAGAGTCTCGGAAACGGCCAAAAAGGCCTTGCAAGAGGTCAGTCGTGCTGTCCTCGGGCCTTTCCGTGCATTTCCGAATGGCGCAGATCGTCTGCGAACGGCAACTTTCGGCTTTGCTCAGCTGCGCGCCCCCCCCCCCCACCTCAGGCCAAACGCGGTACTGCACAGTGTTACTCGCAATCCGAGGATCCACTGTAAATGTAAATGATCATGTTAAACGGATCCTATAATCAATCTATTTTCTAGAGCACAGGTGTTTTTTTTCCAGGTAGCAACAAAATTCCTCCACGGCTGATTAATGCGACAGAGTCCAGATCGATTGACTAACAGGGTCTCTGATCGATTCGATTGGTTTAATCACATCCATTAATAATGGAATGATTACATTGGAAGGTGTGACCACCAACGCACAGCTCTGTAAATACCCCTCTGGTGGTCATCGGTGTTCCAGGGAATGTAGTTAGCAGCTCTGCCTAATGACTGCTAATCTCCTCTAAACGCAGTGTCTGGTTCCCTGAGTGATACACACCTGACCTGCGGGGATTTAGTCGAGCATCTGGTAATAACGCAGTACAGCTGGAAGAGCTCAGAGCAAAATCAACAAATGGCACAACCGTCTGCCAGCCAACCAGCTTTCATCGTTTGCTTATTTGGATGCTCTGGACTGATTGGTCGCAGCAGAAGTCTATTTTAAATTGCTTCTACATTTTCCAGCTGCTGGAGGATGACAGTGAATTATTTTTTTTCTACAACTTTAATCATTAGGTACCAAGTACTAAGTGTGTTCCACGATCAGGACTGTGCAAGGATTTTTGACACTCTAGACGAAACCTAATTTTGCCACCCCCCACCTGGCTCCACTCCTGACTCCACCCCATTTGCCCTGCCCATGTATATCCCACCTTTTTAATGAAGCGCCCATCAAATATAGCTTCACCTGCGCCCATGAAATGCAGCCTTGCCAGCACCCATCAAATGCAGCCTCACCAGTGCCATCAATGCCTCCTCGCCTGCGCCCATCAAATGCAGCCTCACCTGCGCCCATCAAATGCAGCCTCACCTGCGCCCATCAAATGTAGCCTCACAGGTGCCCATCAATGCAGCCTTATGTCGTTACCTGGGCAATTCATGACCCAGCGTAGATGGAGCATTCATGGTGATTAGAAGTTTTGGAGGTTCCTCTCCCCTACCCACCACCACAGGTCTTCTTGCCAGGCCATCAACTCTGCCCTTCTAGAAAAGCTTTGTGAACATCAACTTGTCATACCCAACCTTTCTAAAGAAGCTTTATAGACACCAACTTGTCATATGCAGCCCTTTTAGAGAAGCTTTGTGGACATCAACTCATCGTACCCAACTGTTCAGAGAAGCTTTATGGACATCAACCTGTCCTACCCAGCCCTTCTAGAGAAGCATTATGGACCTTACCCTCTCCTACCTATACCTTCTAGAGAAGCTTTATGGACCTCATCCTCTCCTACCTATTCCTTCCAGAGAAGCTTTATGGACCTTACCTTCTCCTACCTATTCCTTCCACAGAAGCTTTATGGACATCAACCTGTCCTACCCAGCTCTTCTAGAGAAGCATTATGGACCTTACCCTCTCCTACCTATACCTTCTAGAGAAGCTTTATGGACCTCATCCTCTCCTACCTATTCCTTCCAGAGAAGCTTTATGGACCTTACCTTCTCCTACCTATTCCTTCCACAGAAGCTTTATGGACATCAACCTGTCCTACCCAGCTCTTCTAGAGAAGCATTATGGACCTTACCCTCTCCTACCTATACCTTCTAGAGAAGCTTTATGGACCTCATCATCTCCTACCTATTCCTTCCAGAGAAGCTTTATGGACCTTACCTTCTCCTACCTATTCCTTCCACAGAAGCTTTATGGACATCAACCTGTCCTACCCAGCTCTTCTAGAGAAGCTTTATGGACCTTACCCTCTCCTACCTATTTTTTCTAGAGAAGCTTTATGTAAATCAACTTGTGCTACCTATCCATTCTAGAGATGCTTTATGGACATCAACCTATCCTACCCAGCCCTTCTAGAGAAGCTTTATGGGCCTCACCCTCTCCTACCTATCCCTTCTAGAGAAGCTTTATGGACATCAACTTGTACTACCCTTCCCTTCTAGAGAAGCTTTATGGACATCGAATTGTCCTACTCAGACATTCTACAGAAGCTTTATGGACAGCCAGGTGAATGTTGTATACACCAGATAATTCTGGGAAGACCATCTATGGTGCATTGTTTGCCACAAATAAAGAGCATTTATATTGTAAACACAATTTTCCTGTGTCCATGATACTCAATGAACAGCTGCTATGATTTAATAATTATCTGATGAGAGGCCCTCTTCTCCTGAGTCTCCTGAGGATGGCCGTTACTCATATTACATTGGAAGAGTAGGTCGATGTATCTTTTTATGCTCCAGAAGTGTTCAGTCTTTTCGGATCGGCTTGGATTTCCTGTTGATGTAGATGTTATTCCCAGGCCCGTCTGGCCCGGGGGCCTCAGCTGTCTGATGGTCTCTGACGGTCAATGGAAAGGGCTTTGATAGGCCCCCTTTGTTCCTTGTCTTGTTTGTTTAACTCTCCGTCATCCTGAAATAACATGAATAATTGCGCTGGCTTGTCTCCTACAAAGGCCGAGAGGAGCTTTTCATGGCTCACTTCTTTGGAGAACCAAACACCACCTTCTACTGTCACTGATTTCAGATGTCGGGGTGACCTGTTTTGAAGAAAAAAAGTAACCTTAAAAGGAGTGGCATTAAACGCGTACATGGGCGCTCGAGCCTGCGGCCTGTCTCCAGAGGCGGCTCTCTAATTAGGCAAATTAGGCGGTCGCTTAAGGGAAGTTCTTCCTACATGCTGGCCAGTTGTGTGTGCGTTCAACACCCATCCAACGTCATTTCTGTGGCCAATAAGATCTTCTAGTTTAGTGGTTTAGTAATCAACACACCTTGCCGTATTGAAGTGCTCTGTTTGAATCCCAGTTGGGACATTTGTTAGGGTGTCCTCCGGGTACTTCGGTTTTCTCCAACACTTCAAAGACATGCTGGTAGGTTGATCGGCTCCTGTCCGAATCCCAAATTTTATGTTGTCACCAGAACAGGAATCGAGTGGAAATCTTTTAGTAGGGAGACTGGTTCTGGTGTAGGTCCTCGGGCCTGCCTGAAAGTTCTGGTAGGAGATGGACATGGCCTTCTGGCTTAGTCCACCCTCTCTCATGGGGTCTCCCCTCAGGGGAGCCCCACCTAGTACTTGGGTGGGTCTGTTTTGGCAACCCTCCAGAGAAAGGGGTCCGTTTGGTTTTGGCCAGATGGACCAAAGTGTGTAAGTACCCTTTTCCCTGTCTGGAGCCTAAGAGCCCATTCACACAGGGGCAACACGACTTCTAGCACGACTTTGGGAGGCAACTTGGACACGACTTGAGTATTAATCGTGATTGTTGCTTCAGTTAAGACACTGATCCGACTTCCTATGCGACTTCTATTGAAATCAATGGGTACAAGTTTCCTACAAGTCGGATTGAAGTAGTACAGGAACCTTTTCTGAAGTCGGAGCGACTTCAGTTGTGTACATTTAGATGGCTCCATTCGACTTGGGGCGTCCTAAAGTCGGATCCCAGGTCGCCCCAGTGTGAATTGGCTCTAACTCCCCACAGGATTCAGGGCAAGGCCCTCTGATTTTAGAGGGCTTGTGTACTTGGTACGTTTTTGTGTCACCTCTTTATGTTGTGCACATTTTTTTGGCACCGGGTGAAGTTTTTGAGTGTGTTTCACACGCCATGGGCTTTTGATATAAAAAAAATAAAAATAATATTAATAGTGTGGCCGTATCTGCGATAATAGAGTGTAAGCTCCTCTGGTGCAGAGACTGATGAGAACGGCTCAGTGTTGAGAAATATATTTAAAACTTCACTGAAATTTAATTTTAAAGAGGATAATATTAAATGACACACAAGTTTCCCGCTGAAATTAGAACTGGAAATTAAACCTGACGAGATGACATATAAGAATATTCTCCGGCGTAACCCGTGTTTAACCTTTTCAGTGCTGGCATCTCTTCTAAGTGATTATTACGGTGACCGTAGATGGCTGTAAATGCCAACGTCTGAATAGAAAGCTAATAAAATTTTGACACATTTTTGGGACCATTGTCATTTTCACAGCGAAAAGTGCTATAAAAATGCATTTTACTGTGAAAATGACAATTGCAGTTTAGGAGTTAACCACTAGGGGGTGCTGTAGGGGTTATGTGTGACCTCATATGTGTTTCTAACTGTAGGGGGCGGGCTGGACGTGTGATGTTATTGATCGTCTTTTTATATATCAGGGAACAGACGATCACTGACACTGCCACAATGAAGAACGGGAAAGGTGTGTTTACCTACACCTCTCCCCGTTCTTCAGCTCCGGTGACGGATCGTGGGACACCGGGGGCGATCGGGTCCCGCGGGCGCGGTCACGGCTGGGCTTAAAGAGACACGTACAGGTACGTGATTGTGCCCAGCCGTGCCATTCTGCCGACGTATATCGGCGTAAAGGGGTCCTTAAGTGGTTAAAGGGGGCCAGTTGTGAGCTGATCGCTGAGGGGCGTATCAGGCCTCATTACACCGCGGGAGGGAAAATGGCCAATAGGTCCCAATTTGGTCATTTTCACTTAGTGGTGTACTCACTTTTGTTGCCAGCGGTTTAGACATTAATGGCTGTGTTGAGTTATTTTGAGGGGACAGAAAATTTACACTGTAATACAAGTTGTACACTCACTACACAACATTGTGGATACAAAGTGTCATTTCTTCAGTGTTGTCACATGAAAAGATAGAAGAAAAGATTTACAACAATGTGACTGAGGGGTGTACTTACTTTTGTGAGATACTTTAACTAGATTAGACACTCTAACTGTAGGTGTGCACAATCTATTGCATTAGGGTGTGCCCCCCCAAACCTCACACACACTACTGATTACTCACGATGTTCATTCAGAAAGGAAAGGGGATGGTCAATTACATATTGACCGACCCCTTCCTCCACTCATCCTAAAACATCCTTGCAGCAACAGCTGGCTGGAGAGGAGGGAAGCTGGTAGCACTGCAGGGGGAAGGAGGGAGCCAGGGAAGTAGGGGGAATCTATGCTGTAAAGGGTGAGTAGGGTGTGCCTGGGCACATCTGGCACACCCTGTGCGCACGCCTATATTTCAAGGCTAAAATATTAGACAATTGCCCCTTAATGCCCCCTATGTAGCCCAGTGATTCGGCATGCTTAGTGCTGATGGGGAATTTATGGGACCTGTAATGCCGCGTACACACAACCTTGTTTTTTTTCCATCGGAATAAACTCAGACCGGTTTTCCCGACGGAAAAAGCTGTCTTGCATAAACACGGACACACCAAATTCCGACAGTCAAAAACACGGTGATGTACAACACTACGACGAGCCTATCAAAATGAAGGTCAGCGCTTCCGAGCATGCGTCGAATTGTCTCTGAGCATGTGTCGAATTGTCCTGAGCATGCGTGTTTTTTTTTTTCTCCGTCGGAATTTCATACAGACAAACGGAATTTCCTGAATTTTTCCGTTAGAAAAAAAAAGAGAACATGTTCTCTTTCTAAGTCCGTCGGAATTTCCGACGGGGCACACACACGGTAGAATATCCGATGAAAAGATTCCGTCTGACTTTTTCCATCGAAAATTTGCACGGTGTTTACGCACCATTAGAAGCCATTTTTGGAGGTTCTGAGGTTACATGGACAGCCCCCCCCACGTAGCAGGGTTGCCCAGCCCCCGATGACAGATCCTGCAGATGAGATGGGGCCCCGGGCTCTGTATTGTGGATACATTGATGAATAATGATGAATTCTGTGTTGCTGTTGTCAGTAGCCGGTGTTTGTTTTGCAGGTGTGTATGTTATTATATGGCAGTCCCAGAATAACCCCCGCAAGCCTTTCCGTTCTGAGCAACAACCGTCACCCCGTGTACAGTGCAGCTTGCATCGCTTCTGACTCATTAGCTAATTGGCAGTTGTCGGTAAGCTTATTACCGGCGGCCAGGTGCCAAGTGCTGCACAGACGCTGCACCGGGGGGCCCCGGACCCTAATGGCTCTGGATCTCTGTGTTTGTGTGCCAGCGCACAGGAGGGGGTTAAAGGGCGATTCTTTTTTTTTGGGGGGGGGGGTGGCAGACGTGGCAGCGAGAATGCTTTGAGAATTTGGCTTCATGGAAGAGAGAGACTCGATCTGTTGTCTCCATAGTGACGGCATGCCGTTTCTTCCGGGGGAAAAGTTTGATGTCTCCCTGGCACGGCTCACTGCAATTATTGGCTGGTCGTTGCTGAAAATCCCGGCCGACCCGTTTTGACGTCGGGTGTGCAAGTCTCGGAGAGAGCCCGGCAGAGCTGACTGCTTTTATCACCGATGTCCATATTGAAAAAATGTTTTATCCGATACAACTCGAATGCTACATTTGTAACATTATATTAACTGAAGAGCTGCAAGAAAAAAAATGGAGAATATATTATTGGCGAGCCAGTCGGAATATTGGCGAGCCAGTCAGAATATTGGCGAGCCAGTCGGAATATTGGCGAGCCAGTCGGAATATTGGCGAGCCAGTCGGAATATTGGCGAGCCAGTCGGAATATTGGCGAGCCAGTTGGCTACCTACACAGATAAAGGATCAGTAGCACCGGCTTTGCATGCAAAAAGTGTAACAAAAATGATACGTATTCCTAAATGGCTGAAGGAGGGGGGGGGTGGGGGAGCACTTACTGCATGTCTACAGTCACTGTCACGTTGCCCCGCCTCCTTCCTTCTATTGGGCCTCCAGTGAATATCACCCACCCCTTCCACCTGTCAGCTTACACGCCCCTCCCACTGCAAGCCTACTGTCTGCTTTCAGGTGGCAACTTACTATAAACACAGAATTCAGGTAATTATCCCCAAAAATTGTTCCATAACCCATGGAGGAGGATGACATCATTACCATAAATATAAAGTTGTTTAAAGAGAGCTTGATGGCGCCGTCCAGACTGAATGTTTCTATGCAGGAAAAAAAAAGTATAACGATGTTTAAGTTAACCGACTAATCTACTAACTAACTCTTTTCCCAGAATTCCCTGTAAAAGGTTTATCTGAAAATGCAGAGTGAGCAGCGAAGGACTCCAGGAACCCAAATCCATATGATGTACAAGATCAGCCCTTGTTTTATACATTGTAAAATGAACTAAAGTTATGATTTGTTGGTCATCTGGATCAGTGGTCTCCAGAATGCGGCCCACGGGCTCACATTGACACCAAGGATGAGGCACCACTCCTTCCACTAACATGAATGATGAGGCACCATTCCTTCCTCTGACACCAACAATAGGGCACTATTTCTCCCATTGGCACCAATGATGAGGCATCATTCCTTCTACTGACACCAATGATGAGACACTGCTTCTTCCATTGACACCAATAATGGGGCACAATTTCTCCCACTGACACCAATGCTGAGACGCTATTCCTCCCATTGACACCAAGGATGAGGCACTACTCCTTCCATTGACACCAATGACAGCGCACTATTCCTCCCATTAACTCCAACAATAGGGTACTAGTAATCCCACTGACACCAATACTGGGACACTATTCCTGCCACTGACACCAATGATGGGGGTACTATTCCTCCCACTGATACCAATGGTGGGGCACTATTCCTCCCACTGACACCAATGATGGGTCACTATTCCTCCCACTGACACCAATGATGGGTCACTATTCCTCCCACTGACACCAATGACGGGGCACTATTCCTCTCACTGACACCAATGATGGGACACTATTCCTCCCACTGACACCAATGATAGGTCACTATTCCTCCCACTGACACCAATGACGGGGCACTATTCCTCTCACTGACACCAATGATGGGACACTATTCCTCCCACTGACACCAATGATAGGTCACTATTCCTCCCACTGACACCAATGATAAGTCACTATTTTTCCCACTGACACAATGATGGGGCACTATTCCTTCCACTGACCATCAATGGAGCAATATTCCTCCCACTGACACCAATACTGGGACACTATCCCTTCCCCTGGCCCCAATGATGGTGCACTATTCCTCCCACTGACACCAATGATGGGGGTACTTTTAATCCCACTGATGCCAATGATGGGGCACTATTCTTTCTACATACATCAATGATGGGACTCTATTCTTTCTACAGACACCAATGATGGGGCACTATTCCTCCCACTGACACCAATGATGGGGGTACTATTAATCCCACTGACACCAATGATGGGGCACTATTCCTCCCACTAAAACCAATGATGGGGCACTATTCCTCACACTGACACCAATGATCGGACACTATTCCTCCCACTGACACCAATGATGGGACACTATTCCCACTGACACCAATGATAGGACACTATTCCCCCCACTGACACCAATGATAGGACACTATTTCCACTGACACCAATGATAGGACACTATTCCTCCCACTGACACCAATGATGGGACACTATTCCTCCCACTGACACCAATGATAGGACACTATTCCTCCCACTGACACCAATGATAGGACACTATTCCTCCCACTGACACCAATGATGGGACACTATTCCTCCCACTGACACCAATGATAGGACACTATTCCTCCCACTGACACCAATGATAGGACACTATTCCTCCCACTGACACCAATGATAGGACACTATTCCTCCCACTGACACCAATGCTGGGACACTATTCCTCCCACTGACACCAATGATAGGACACTATTCCCACTGACACTTGAGAGTCTGCATATGTAATGAGCAAAATAATGAAAAGCTTCACCGGAAATAGTTTGCATCAACAAGAGAGATTAGTGTGTGGCTGACCAATCCACTGTGTCCACCAATTCCATAAAGTAGATCTTTAGCAACCCAAAGATTTCTTCCAGCACGGGACAAACCTGGAAGGGTTAGCTCTACAATTCCCGTCTCCCAGCTACAAATGCGTCCCCCTGACAGGAAGTGAAGGGAAGTCTCCTTTGCGCCAAATAATAACCAAGAGCAACATTTGGGGAGGAAGTGAAGGAAGCGGCAGCGTTTTCTTGCGGTGTCCCCGTTGGAATTTGTACCTCACTTCCGGCCCCAGTAAAGCATTAGAACGGGAAAACGCAGGCAGAATTCCCCATCCGCTGTTCCCGGTGTCGGCGGCGCCGCTCGCTCTGCGTTATTAGATAAACCTGTTTTACTTGCCGCTCTCCAGTCCTTGTGTTTAATTAGTTCATGTAATTCCTGTTTCTTATTATTACAATCCCGCTTACAATGGAAATGACCTCTTTATTGACACGAGTGCCGGAGGCGCAGTCTGAGCGCCGCGTCTGTGAAGTGCTTTGCCCAGCGTCCCCTGTAATCTCTTAATGTCCCTCTCTCTCCTCTTCTAACTACTAACAGCTTCTTTCTAATCTTATTTGCATTCATATTACCTCACCAGGTGGTACATCAATCCGAGGTAAGAATGCCGGTGTAATTCCGGCACAGCCGCCGCCATGCCGCCACATAGCCCGTGTCCCATCCGCGGCTCATCCACCTTCACAATTAACATCATTAGCCTTGTTGTGTCAGTGTGTCCATCCTGTGTTTCGCACCGCGCTCCGCCTCACTCATGCGTTATGGGGGGGGTCTCATCACCAAAGGTCTTGTTTTGGGGCTCATTCACCGGCCTGGTCCCCGCTGCTCTGCATGCCTGTAAACGTGTGTTGTGTTAGGACTGCCTATTCAACGCACCACAATGGACCGATCATGCATGCAACATTTTTGGCAGGGCACCACAATGCACGTCATGCTGCACGGGCCAGGGCCAGGGCCACCAACAGGGGGGGGTACAGGCAGTACACCTGTAAGGGGCCCGGATGGCAGCCCCCCTTTTTTTTATTTATTAAGGGGCCTCGAGGTCCCCAGGGCTCCGGATGGCAACCCCCCTTTTAAAAAAAAAAGATGTTATAATTTTTATATATATATATTTTTTTTTTTTATTAAAGGGCCCGGAGGTCCCCAGGGCCCCGGATGACAACCCCCCCCTTTTTTTTTTTTTATATATACTTTTGTTTATTTTATTTTTTTTATTAAAGGACCTAGAGGTCCTCAGGTGCCCGAAGGTCCCCAGTGCCCCAGATGGCAACCCCCCTTTTTTTTTTTTTACTTTTTTTTTATATATATTTTTTTATATATATATTTTTTTTTACTTTTTTTTTATGTTTTTATATATATATATATATATATATATATATATATATATATATATATATATTATTAAAGGTCCCCAGGGCCCTGGATGGCACCCCCACCTTTTTTTAATTTAATTTATTTTTCTTTTTCTTATTAAAGGGACCAGAGGTCCACAGGGCGCCGGATGGCAACCCCCCCCCCCCCTTTTTTTTTATAAAAAAACATTTTTTATTAAAGGGCCCAGAGGTCCCCAGGGTCCCAGATGGCAACCCCCTTTTTTTATTTTATATATATTGTTTATTATTTTTATTTTTTTTGTAAAGGCCCCCCCGCTTCTCAATTAGCGGCGGCAGCCACCCACTTCTCAATTTGAGGCGGCTGCACCCCCCCCCTTGCTCCAGGGGGCCCATGCCTGAAGCCGCTCTCCTACCTGAATCTGGCCCATACTGTATATCTGGATACAAATTTAGAGAGGTAATAAAGCCAGGGGGAACTGATCCAGAGAATATCTAATTGACTCTTGGGGAATCGAGAAGGAGTTTTTCCCCACACTGGAGCTTATTAGATCATGCTTTATTGCTGTTGATTTTTTTTTGCCTTCCTCTGGATCAACTATGGGTATAGGATAGTGGCAGCTTTTGATTTGTTTTTTTTTTTTTTTTTTTTTTTATTAGTTGAACTAGATGATCTAGTGTCTTTTTTTTTTTTTTTTTCAAATTCGCTATGTCATTTTTTTTGTTTTAATATTTAAAATAACAACAGTTAAACATTTGTCACCGGCTACGATGGTGAAATCAGTCTGTACAGATAGAACAGGAAATGGTGGAGAATGCGGGCCGACATTGAACTGTTATAGTACAAGGTGTGAAGAGGTAGTAGACCTCTAATTACGGTATCTTTATAATCTTCTGGGTATTTTTTTAGTCTCTTTACCGTTGTGTTGTCTACCGCTCCGTCCATCGTCTTCACCATCACATACCACGATCACTCTGCACCCCCTAACCACTAACACCCCATCTATCCAGCCGCAAGAATGCCGAGGGCTTCATATGTTCAGACATCCAATCGAATTCAGCTGATTGTGCTTGCTGTGTTGCTTATGCTTATATCTTCCGTATTGTGATTTGTATTTTACTCTAATCTCTTCAAAGGGTTTTATTACAGCAGAAAATGTTTCTCAGCAGCTCCTATTCACCAAAATACAACATGTGCAGGATAACTACTGCTATATAGTATGTTGGCAAACATTCAAAGAGAGAAGCGTTAGATCTTCTATTGTTAATATCCAGTGTTAACATCAGTGTAAAAGATTGTCTCAGTGATGGGGCTGATTTGCTTCAGTGAGGCTTTTTCACATAGACCTGAACACCCCCCCCCCCCCAAGGTTTGTGGGGGGGAAGGAGGGGAGATGGTGTGCGAAAAGTCCAACTACTATGCAAGAAGCTGTAAGTGTGTCACACTAATGGTGTCATGAATATGCAATAATGTCTGGCAGCTTACCTGTCTCTCCATGTGTTCATTAGAGGCCAGACTCTCTTATCTGGCTGTCTTTATCATCTCTCCTACCTGTATGGCTCCACCCCAGGAACTCTATATTAACCACCGCACTGCTAGTCTGCTTGGCTTATCAAACTGTCAGGTCATCTGTGGCCAGGTGACAAGTGCACCCCGTAGGAGTCAGGGGGGCACCACAAGGTAGTGAACCCTATAGCAGACTGCTGCGGATGGACCACAGAGTGGATATGGAGGAGAGGTTCACTGCGTCACAAACAGGGACCCTACAGGAAGCTTGAGCCCAAGAATCCCCAGGGCGCAGAGTCTAAGACCCAGTTGGTATTCACCAGAGCCTCTAGTGGTGAGGATGGCCTTCGCTGCAACTGGATCCAGGTCGTGGCCCCCGGAGTCCCCTAGGTCACGCTCCGTAGGGAGAGAGGGGAAACAACCAAGGGTCAGGGTCACAGGCAAACAGGAGTAGTTGGAGACAAGCCAAAGTCCGTACACAGAGATAAAGTAGCACACGGCAAGCAGGAACACAATACTAACAAGCAACGTTGATCAGCAAAGCAGACCAGCAGTGCAGTGGTTAATATAGAGTTCCTGGGATGGCCTGGGGTGGAGCCATACAGGGAGGAGAGATGATAAAGACAGCCAGATAAGAGAGTCTGGCCTCTAATGAACACACGGAGAGACAGGTAAGCTGCCAGACATTATTGCATATCCATGACAAATGGTCAAAGAGTAATATTTTATTAGATAATTCATATATATAGATATATATCTATATACTGTGTGTGTATATATATGTATATATATATATATATATATATATATATATATATATATGTATATATATATATATATATATATATATAAAATATAAAAATACAACGCATTTCTGGGGGGTGAGAAGTTCCCCCCTTCATCAGGGCTTATGTGTTATGTGATCACCTCAAATTGCATTGATATATACACATATATGTATCTATATACACAACTGTTAATCACATACAACTATATTATATGAGATCAAACAATACATGAGTCCTGATGAAGTAGAGTGCCTGAACCCAAAACACGTTGGATTTATTTTTTGTATGTTATGTTGGGGCAGATTCACATCATAGTATTGTATAACCCAAAACTGGCATCATCTTTTACAACTTTCTCTCCTCTTAGAATTGCCAGGTTATCAGAGGTATCCTTAGACTTGGTGACCAGGCTTTGCTCTCTGTAGTCTGCTTGTGTATTGGGATAAATGGAGGTGGGGTCTATGATGTGCAGATTCTGTATTGGGATAAGCGGAGGTGGGGTCTATGGTGTGCAGGCTTTGCATTGAGATACATGGAGTCGGGGGCTAGTATGTGCAGGCTTTGTATTGAGATACATGGAGGAGGGGTCTATGTTGGCAGACTCTGTATTGGGATAAGAGGAGGCGGGGTCTACGATGTGCAGGATCTGTATTGGAATAAGTGGAGGAGGGGTCTATGATGTGCAGAGTTTTGTATTGGGATACGTGGAGGCGGGGTCTATGATGTGCAGGCTCTGTATTGAGATAGGTGGAGGGGGGGGTCTATGATGTGCAGGCTCTGTATTGAGATAAGTGGAGGATGGGTCTATGTGAGCAGGCTCTGTATTGGGATATGTGGAGGCGGGGTATATGTGAGCAGGCATTGTATTGGGATAAGCTGAGGCCGGGTCTAAGATGAGAAGGATCTGTATTAGGATAAGTGGAGGTGGGGTCTATGATGTGCAGGCGCTGTATTGGGATATGTGTAGACGGGGTCTATGATGTGCAGGCTCTGTATTGGGATATGTGTAGGCGGGTCTATGATGTGCAGGCTCTGTATTGGGATACATGGAGGCGGGGTCTATGGTAAGAAGGCTCTGCATTGGGATACATGGAGGCGGGGTCTATGGTAAGAAGGCTCTGTATTGGGATACACGGAGGCGGGGTCTATGGTAAGAAGGCTCTGTATTGGGATACACGGAGGCGGGGTCTATGGTAAGAAGGCTCTGTATTGGGATACACAGAGGGGGGGTCTATGGTAAGAAGGCTCTGTATTGGGATACACGGAGGCGGGGTCTATGGTAAGAAGGCTCTGTATTGGGATACATGGAGGCGGGGTCTATGGTAAGAAGGCTCTGCATTGGGATACATGGAGGCGGGGTCTATGGTAAGAAGGCTCTGTATTGGGATACATGGAGGCGGGGTCTATGGTAAGAAGGCTCTGCATTGGGATACATGGAGGCGGGGTCTATGGTAAGAAGGCTCTGTATTGGGATACATGGAGGGGGGGTCTATGGTAAGAAGGCTCTGTATTGGGATACACGGAGGCGGGGTCTATGGTAAGAAGGCTCTGTATTGGGATACACAGAGGCGGGGTCTATGGTAAGAAGGCTCTGTATTGGGATACACAGAGGGGGGGTCTATAGCGAGCAGGATCATAGAGCAGAATTTCCAGCGATTCGCAGACCCCATTTTCCTGTATCCGAGGCGCACAGACGGGCTGAAGCCGAAGTTTTGGTCACCAAGTCTCAAGTCTTTGCCGTTTCTAAGGCTGCAATTTAGCATTTCTAATCCTGCCAGTACTGGCTTATATTCATACCTGAGCGATGCTTACTTAGCTTGTTTAACAGCCCCAAAATACTAGATAATTGCAATTATCCTTTAATTTCCATGGATTATATAGTGAGAGCTGCCAAGTTGATCTAGCAGAGTTTTCCAGTGTGGACTGTAGTAGAGTACTGCCCTCCTGTGGCAGATGGACAGAATGGCAGCATTCAGATCTAGGTAGGTGCCAGTCTAGGGAAGTCTAATGATAGAATGGACTAAGGGAGGCGTTCTGCTGGAGGAGTTATATTGGATGCATTTACTAAAACT
This sequence comes from Rana kukunoris, assembly GCA_029574335.1. NCBI lineage: Eukaryota > Metazoa > Chordata > Amphibia > Anura > Ranidae > Rana > Rana kukunoris. Next base: position 225,268,574 of record CM056055.1, on the reverse strand, counting down.
GGAGCACACAGAATCTGGTGCAGCTTTGTATGGTAGCCAATCGGCTTCTAACGTCAGCTTGTTCAATGAACCGCTTCAGCCCTGGACCATTGGCTGGCCAAAGACCCAAGCACTTTTTTGCGATTCCGCACTGCCTCGCTGTAACTGACAATTGCGCGGTCGTGCGGCGTGGCTCCCAAACAAAATTGGCGTCCTTTCCCCCCCACAAATAGAGCTTTCTTTTGGTGGTATTTGATCACCTCTGCGGTTTTTATTTTTTGCGCTATAAACAAAAATAGAGCGACAATTTTGAAAAAAATGCAAAGTTTCCCCCCAAAAATATATAAATGTTTTCCCTCAGTTTAGGCCGATACGTATTCTTCTACATGTTTTTTGGTATAAAAAAAAAACACAATAAGTGCAAAATTGATGGCGTCTACAAAATAGGGGATATAATTGGAATTTTTATTAATATTTTCTTTTTTTTTTTTACTAGTAATGGCGGCGATCAGCGATTTTTATTTTTTTATCGTGACTGCGATATTATGGCGGACACATCGGACACGTTTGACACATTTTTGGGAACATTGTAAATTTTGCAGCAATCGGTGCTATAAAAAATGCACTGATTACTGTAAAAATTACACTGGCAGTGAAGGGGTTAACCAATAGGGGGCGCTGAAGGTGTTTAGTGTGTCCTAGGAATGTGTTCTAATTGTGTGGGGGCGGGGCTACGTGTGACACGACACTGATTACTGCTCCTGATCACAGGGAGCAGTGATCAGTGTCCTGTCACTAGGAAGAACGGGGAAATGCCTTGTTTACATCAACCTCTCCCCATTCTTCCTCTCTGTGAGATGATTGTGGGACTCCCTGCAGACATAGAGTCCGCGGGTCACACTCACGGAGCTTGCGGTGGAGCGCACTCGCCCACAATGCTGCGTCTTAAAGGCGACGTACACGTACGTTGATATGCCCAGCCGTGCCATTCTGCCGAAATATATCGGCGAGACACAGTCCTTAACCACTTAAGGACCGCCTCCTGCGCATATACGTTGGGAGACTGGCACGGCTGCGCACAGGCACGTACCTGTACGTCCCCTATAAGTGCCCAGCCGTGGGTCGCGCACGTGCCTGCGACCCGGTCCGAAGCTCCGTAACTGTGGCTGCGGGACCCCGCGGACCCGACCGTCGCAGGTGTCCCGCGATTGGTCACAGGAGCTGAAGAACAGAGAGAGGTGAGTGTAAACGCAGCTTCCCCGTTCTTCACAGTGGCAGCTTCATTGATCATCTGTTCCCTGATATAGGGAAACACGATCCATGACATCACACGTCCAGCCCCGCCCCCCTACAGTTAAAAAAAACATATGAGGTCACACATAACCCCTTCAGCGCCCCCTAGTGGTTAACTCCTAAACTGCAATTGTCATTTTCACAGTAATCAGTGCATTTGTATAGCACTTTTTGCTGTGAAAATGACATTGGTCCCAAAAATGTGTCAAGTGTCCGCCATAATGTCGCAGTCACAAAAAAAATCGCTGATCGCCGTCATTAGTAGTAAAAAAAAAAAATTATTATTAAAAATGCCATAAAACTATCCCCTATTTTGTAAACGCTATACATTTTGCGCAAACCAATCGTTAAACGCTTATTGCGATTTTTTTTAACCAAAAATATGTAGAAGAATACGTATCGGCCTAAACTGAGGAAAAAAATGTTTTTTCATATCTTTTTTGGGATATTTATTATAGGGAAAAGTAAAAAATATTGTTTTTCTTTTTCAAAATTGTCGCTCTATTTTTGTTTATAGCGAAAAAAATAAAAACCGCAGAGGTGATCAAATACCACCAAAATAAAGTTCTATTTGTGGGGGGAAAAGGACACCAATTTTGTTTGGGAGCCGCGTCGCACGACCGCGCAATTGTCAGTTAAAGCGACGCAGTGCCCGAATCGCATAAACTGGCCGGGTCCTTTAGCTGCATAATGGTCTGGGTCATAAGTGGTTAAGCTTTGACAAAAATTAAATAAAACATCTGGAAGCTGATTGGTTGCTATGCAGAGCTGCACCACATTTTGCACTCTCCAGTTTTAGTAAATCGACCCCATAGTGTGTGAGGGTGTCGGGTCTCAGTATTAGATGGTAGAAGAGAAAAGATTTGTTATAATTAGTGATGTGAGAAATGAAATTATTTGAGTAATCCCTGAACTCCTTGTCACCCCCCGCGTCTTTTGTCTCCCACAGGCGGTCTCCAGATCGAGAACAGCGAAGAGTCCGACCAGGGGAAGTACGAATGTGTCGCCACCAACAGCGCCGGGACGCGCTACTCCGCCCCGGCGAACCTCTACGTGCGTGGTAAGAACTCCTCCCCCTCCATCGGTACTGGCGAATCACCTTCATGGGCCACACCCTCCCCCTTCAACGACCATCTTTACCAGACCGCAGCGCAACCCCCGAGAGACGGAAGGCTTCAATCCGGCGCTGAGGAGTGTGCTTCCCCCCCGGCTGAGTGTCATTGCGGTGTGAGTGCGAGGCCGCGCCGTGGCTGTCAGTGTGCGGATAAAGCTTTGAGGAGTATTCCGCGCGCTGTGCAGCAGCTGCGCGCCGGTCTCTGGTGGATGGGATGCCATATGCTTTGTCTTCTGTCGTGATGGTTTGTGTTTAATGAGAATTAATGTGATTTCTGAATCGACTGAAAGAATTCCCACATTTATTTTCCTGATTATCCGGAGAGCGGAGACGCTGCTCTTATCGCTTCTCACCGCGTCATTCATCCTCGCTCAGAGAGCTGCACACTCACAGGCATGCGGGGGGGGGGGGGTGGGGGGAGTCTGATGGAAAATGGACACAGGAAACATTTAATATGTGGTTTCTGCTCAGACATCTTCTGATCATTGCGGCAAATCCAGTCCCCTCAGAGCTGCCGGATTTTATAGCCGAAGCAATTCTGGTCCGAAGGATTTAGACATTTTTTGGGGGTTTTCCGCTTTAACTAGTAGAGGTCCACTGACGAGAAAGGAGGCTGTTAGAGATTGGGGACATGGTATAGGTGAGA
>CM056055.1:225163042-225260542 GCA_029574335.1 Rana kukunoris | reverse complement strand
GGTCCGATAATGATACACAGAGGGCCCCGGTTCTGACCGCCTGTGCCAAATTATTTAGCTTAGAAGTTAGACGTGAAATGGAATCCAAAAACAAGCAGGGACTCATACGTAACACGTCAGGCTCATTGAAGTGGATCCCCGCCATGGCTTTGTCTCTGCTGCTCAAATGTCTGTGATTGGACGTAATTGTGGCGCTTTGGGCGGCAAAGCGACTGAAGGACGAACTCTCTCTGATGGCTGTGGCAATACAATTTCTTGCTTCTCTGTCTTTCGATTTTCACAATGTGGCCAAAAGTCTGACTGTCGGTTTATTGGACACCCCATTCCAAAACCATGGCAATCAATAGGAGATTCCCCACTTTGGGGTTGTAACCGCCTCCACTCCCCTGGGAAGGCTTTCCACCAGGACTGTCTTAATGAGGGTGCACACCTGGGCACTGCCCAGGGGCCCCAGCTGCATGGGGGGCCCCTGCACTATCCCCAAAGCACCTGTTCCTTGAGCCCATGCTGACCAAAAATTGGGGGCCCCATGATGGCACTGAGAGTGATAGACACACAGGGGAGGCAGTCTGCCTCCTACCTACATGGTGTTTGTTTACCTGCACTGTCATCATTATAGGGGCCCCAGAGCATTACTTTGCCAAGGGGCCCATGATGCTATTAAGATGGCCCTGCTTTCCACAAGGTGTCTGTGAGAATTTGGGCCCATTTGTCAGGTCAGGTACTGATGTTGGATAAGAAGACCTGGCCCAAAAACAGCATTCCAATTCATCTGAAAGGTGTTCAGTAGGGTTGAGGTGAGGGCTTTTGTCAAGTTTGTCAAGACCAAGCTGGTTAAAGGGCTTAAAAAGGTAAATTTTTTTATTTTCTAAATGGGTTCCTTTAAGCTAGTGCATTGTTGGCTCACTTACCTTTTCCTTCCATTTTACTTCTAAATCTTTGTTTTCTATGTCCGAATTTCTCACTTCCTGTTCCTCCTCAGTAAGCTTGCCCCCATCATCCGAGCCCTTCTTGCTGGGAGTTAGGCAGCATGCTCGCCCCCTCCCTTGGGACTACATCCCTGCGGGGACACGCAGCGTACTCGCCTCCTTCCTTTGGGACTACATCCCTGTGGGGACACGCAGCGTACTCGCCTCCTTCCTTGAGACTACATCCCTGCGGGGAGACACAGCATGCTCGCCCCCTCCCTTGGGACTACATCCTTGCGGGGACACGCAGCGTACTCGCCCCCTCCCTTGAGACTACATCCCTGCGGGGAGACGCAGCATCCTCGCCCCCTCCCTTGAGACTACATCCCTACGGGGAGACGCTGTGACAGTAAGCATGCCTCTATCATTCGAGCCCTTCTGGCTGGGGGTTAGTCAGTGTGCTCACCCCCTCCCTTGGGACTACATCCTTGCAGGGACACGCAGCGTACTCGCACCCTCCCTTGAGACTACATCCCTGCGGGGAGACGCTGTGACAGTAAGCATGCCCCTATCATTCGAGCCCTTCTGGCTGGGGGTTAGTCGGTGTGCTCACCCCCTCCCTTGGGACTACATCCCTGCGGAGAGATGCTGTTCTCAGCGTCTCTCCGAAGGAATGTAGTAGTTGCGCACCTCCCCAGAACGCATCAAAAATGCACCCGTGTTACATTTTTGATGCATTTGTTTAGTCACATGACCTAAGCAAAAAAAACACACACACACTACGCAAGGCAAAACAGCTGCAAAATGGCGGGCGTTTTTTCGGCAGCAACGCTGAAAACACAATTTTTGGCCAAATTTTCGGCAGTCTACATTTTGTGCATCACTAATTGAGTTACTGAACATGCACAGTGACTATACAACTATTATCTAACGTAGGGTGTGGCCGGTTCTCGGTTAAGGGCAGGGCGACCTGGAAAATGGGCACATCCTCCCAGAAAGTGGGCGTATTAAGTGTGGTTCATGAACAGGGGGTGACTGGGATGACTATGTTGGCAAGTATGCCCTTTAAAAGCATTGGCATAGATGGGCAGAGGAATGAAATGCTTTGATCCCAGTTCCCAGCGCACAAATCTCATCGATTTAAATGTCAGTCCCACGAACTGTCAGGCTCATTGCTACGCATTTCTACATTTCAATAGGTCCTTTTTCTTTTTCTTTTTTATATATCCGCAGACAATGAACTTTGCTATTTCCAAGTAACTTTTTTTTTGCAAATCTCCAAGTGTTGACCTGCTAACGTCAGTTTCGGGAACGCCGCGTCTGCGAAATGACTCGCGAAGGGACTGACTGGCAGAATATGTTAAACATCAGCTTTAAGCCGTTGCCGCGTTCTTCAGCACGGGAGATAATCGCAGGTGATTGACGCTCGTCTGGGTGACGCGGAATCGCTGTCCCTGCTCTGACCAGCCGGCCGGGGCTCCTGTTAATGCTTTTGTTATGAATATCATTTCCATGCCGGAGCGTTAATATCCCACGAGGGTTCAGCATTTTTCTTTTTGTCGTCCATTATCCTCGCCGTTCCTGTCCTCTAAACTGTCCCGGCGAGCTCGGTGCCAAGCCAAGCACAGCACATTGACGGTGCTGCAATAGCTACTTTAGAGTCAATTAATGGCACATTTCAGTGGGTATACCTACCTCCGCAGTCTGCCTTTATGGTCTGCTTGCTCAGCCCCGCGCCTCTTTGACATTGCTCATTGTCGACAGGATTAATATGAACTTGTCAACGGCGTTTTGTAACAAAGAGAGAGAGATCTGCGCGCTATGAATGCGTGGCGGCCAGAAAAATGGAAACCGTGCCCCTGCAGCAGAACTCGGACCTACCTTTGTCCTTTACATTAGTAGAGATACATGAACAGACGTGTAAGTGTGCACAGATGACTGGGAATGGGCTCACTGGGGTGGATTTACTAAAGGCAAATAGACTGTACACTTTACATGTGCAGTTGCTCTACACCAGGGGTGTCAAACTCAAAATTATTGTGGGCCTGCATCAGCATTATGATTGCCCTTAAAAGGGCCGGTTGTATCTGTAAGATTAGATGTCCAGCGCATCCCCTCCCCTTACATTAGATGTCAAGAGCCCCCCCACCATCAGAAGTTGAATCCCCCACTCTCCCTTAAATCACAGTGCACCCCTCTTTCCTTATGCTGCTGCTGGGAAGAAGCTGGATGCATTGCTTGAAAGCAGAAAGTAAGTGTCTGGAGGTGGGCTGGAGCTCTTCTGCAGCTGCAGGAGAGGTGCATGGGCCACATGAAATGGCCTGGAGGGCCGAATCCGGCCCACAGGCCTTGTGTTTGACACCTGTGCTCTAGTTCTATGGTTTACAAGCTATGGCTCTTTCTCTTTTCAGCCCACCTAAACATCAATGATTCCCTTAATAGCCCATAAACGTGTCAGCTCCATGACCAATGTCAATGCTGTAGAGCAGTCAGGGGGCCAGATGTGGCCCTTTGCTTGCTTTTATTCCTCCCAATTACATCAACAATGGGGCAAAATTCCTCCCAGTGACCAACAATAGGAAAAAATTACATAATTGATGGCACACAATTCCTCCCAATGACACCAACAATTGGGTCCAATGACCCTAACAATGGGGGTACGATTCCTCCCAATGACACCAACAACGGGGTACAATTCCTCCCACTGACACCAATGATGGGACACTATTCCTCCCACTGACACCAATGATGGGACATTGTTTATTCCTGCTGTTGTTGGGACGTTTTCTACTCCAATTGGCCACAGTCCATGCTTTAATATCAATCTATTTTTTATTTATTTTTTGCAGAAAACTTGCATTGTTCTAGTAAGAAATCCAATCCCAGCCCCCCCTCACTGGGTCGCTTTTACAAAAGCTCTTTCCTAAGTGGCATCCGTGAAGAGGCCTATTAGCTCTCTTGGCTCCGGGACCCTCCGTTCCTTCCTGTTGATGTGAGATGAATGAAAGGAGATGCCACCATAGGGGGAGGGGAGTTATCGGCCTGGCACCGTCTCTGGGGATGGATGGGGGTGGTATTGAGTAGCCGGTTAATGCAGTGAGGTCACCGCACCGTGCAACGTGAGAGCCTCTTGGCGATTTGGACATCACCGATCGTAGCATGGGGAAAACGTATCAAAGCTTCTGTTGCACCGCAGGCTGTAACTGCACGCTAATGCCTCCTGAATTATTCAGTGGCCTTCGTTCTTCCTCCTTCTGCTCCTGTGCCTTGTGCCAGCCTAACGTCCCCTTGGTGAGGGAAGCTGCGGTCACAGGAGGGTCGCAGCGCGCTCTATCACCTTACTGCAGAGTCTGGATCTCCTGACCGCGTCTGCTCTGGCTCAGCACTTTTTGGAGTGCAGTAATTGCTTTGAGAGTTTTTCGTTAAGCGCCTGCCAGCTCTCCTTGCTTTTCATCACCGATCGACTTCAGAAAAAATAAAAAATCCTTTTTTTTTTTTTTTTTTGTGGAATGTTACATTCAGTTTTGTTTTCTGTTTGTGTTATCTTGACATTCGCATGAATATTTTGAATCCGACAATTTTACATGCATAAAAAGAAAGTTAAGCCGCGGAAAAGACGGCTCAGGCTACTGATTCTAACCCAGGAATCATTGTAGTGTAGATTTATTTCTCCACTTCCTTTAACAGGGTGTTCACAGCAATAAGTGGGCATAGACGGTAGTTTCAGACCTAAAAGAGCATCTAAACTATGGAACTTGAGGCTACAAAAGTCAAGCAGAGGGCAAAGGACCGGCAACCAGTACTTATGGTAGGTTCCCTGCAGCTGACCTTTTCTCCATCACTGATTTACCACGCCTTGTTCTGCGCTGGGTGGTGGTAGCCATCTTTGCTAGCTTCTGTCAGAGCTGCCCCCATGATGACTAATGGGGTGATTGAGAAGAAGGAGTGGTGGAGGAAGCACAGATCTACAGAATGAATGAAGCAGGGAGAACCTTGCACTGTAAGTCCTCAGGTACAGCTTCTATTCCAGCAAGGAGAACACTGAGCACAGCACAATAGTTTATCATCAAATGTCACTCTGGTGAAACTAAAGCTGGCAATAGATGGTTCGAATCTCTGCTGGTTAAGCAGGGACGGGCCGAGGTTTGACCCATCTATGGGCAGGCTGCATGTGGGATTTTTAGCATGCAATTTTTGCCAGCAGCTGCAGCCACTAGCAACAATCAATGTGTCCTTCCAGGAGGGCCGACTCCCCCTGCCCCTCACCCCCACCACTAGGGTGACCACATTTCCAAACTACCATTCAGGGACACCCCCCTTCCCAAAAATCATCTTGTGCTGTAACGAATCGCAGCAGAGTGATTGGACACAAGAGGCGGGATTTATGATTTCTCCAATCACAAGCAGGGGGCGGGGATTGTGCTCCTCCAGGCATTCCCGGCCAGGACAAGTACTGTCAGTGAGTAAAGCGGTGATGTGGCGGCCTTTTTATGGGGGCATCAGATTGACCCGGGGAGGTGGTTGTGTCAGTTTCATTCCGGGACACTGTATTGCCCTGGAATGAATGTGCCCGGGACAAAATCCGGGACTGTCCCGGGCAATTCGGGACACGTGGTCACCCTACACACCACTCACCACCACCCCTCTCGGGAGAACAAAATAGCTCCATAAGAGAGATTCCCCCATCACGACAGTCAGTGTTGATGGGCAAATTGCATAATCTATGGCCCGTCTTAAGCCGCCCATAAATGGTTTGACTCTTTGCCAATTCAGCAGGAACCGGCCGAGATTCAAACCACGGATGGGTAGGCTAAAATTTATTAAATCGATCGACTTGGGTACAACCAGTCAGCCGGATTGTAAATTTGACTACTGCTAGTGGCTGTTATAGTCACCAGCAATACTCACTGTATTCTCCCCCCATTGCTGGCTTTCCCAACACCCCCCCCTCCTGCCTGGAGAACACAATGGCCCTGACTTGAGGGATTCCCCCGTCAACACTGTTTGTGTTGATGGGGGAATCAAGCTAATTTCTTTCCTGCAATTCGTGGTTGCAGGAAAGAAATGTACTCTTTTTATGGCTGATGGTCAGCAAGTCTTGTACGCCCACACTTGAAGTACCACCACTGCGCCTTGAGGTAAAAAATACAATCACAAGAAATTTGCTCTGTCTATGGCCGGCCTTACAGTCATAGGCAACAGGGCCTTAGATCAGGGGTCTCCAAACTGTGGCTCGAGGGCCAGATGTGGCTCTTTGCTAGCCTTTATCCGGTCCTTGGGGCACAATTCCTCCCACTGACATGAGGCACTATTACTCCCATTGACACCAACAATGGGGCACTTTATTATCCACTGATACCAATGATGGGATACTATTCCTCCTACTAATAGGGGGTATACTCCTCTTCCTATTGACCACTAACCCTGAGGCCATATATGTTCTCACTGATGCCGGGCCTGTGACATTTTCTTCCCTTGCTAGCCCCAATCCGGCCCTCCTAAAGTCTGAAGGGCAATAAAGTGGCCGTTTGTTTGAAAAGTTTGGAGACCCCTGCCTTAGATGATCCCACACTATAGATATACAGCTGTGAGGCTCTAGGCACGAGAAGTGCACTGTTGGGTCAGAAATGTAGGCACTTATGTTTAGCAACAAGTCGTGATCGGGGCCCGCTGAAGCTTAGATGCCCAGATTAAATTTGGTAGCCCCGGTATGCATCAGTTACATGGATGTAAATCTATGTCTTGTATATCAGTTGGACAGCAGAGTCGGGGTCAAAAGATTGGGTAAGAGACGTGCTTTCCTAGTTCTCTTCTTCATTGTTAGGCCGCGTACACACGGCAGGGAACCTCGACGGGCAGAACACATCGTTCCGCCCGTCGAGGTTCCCTGCCGGCCGTCGAAATCGGCGACCCGCCCGTCGGGAATGGCAACCAGCCATTCTTCCAGGCGGGCCGTCGAGCAAATAGAGAGCGTGCTCTCTATTTCTGCTCGACGGGCTTCCCGACGGGAAGCTCGCCGAGAGTGTACACACGGCCGAGGTCCTCGCTGGAATGCAGCTTCCAGCGAGGTTCTCGCTGGTTTCCAGCGAGAACCTCGGTCGTGTGTACGCCGCCTAAGTTATTGTTCTTGGGGAACTGGAAGTTGAGCGTGAGGACTTAGTCATATTGCAGTCACATAATGGAGATGAGGAGATAAAGCCGCAGTTATGAGGTGTTCGGAGACATCTGCTTGCGTCCAACTGACTCTTGAAGAACTGTATAGGGTCAGAAGGTGGGTAGGATAAAGAAGAACTTGACATAATAACCCTGGTATAACTTGCATGTATACAACCTCTGAGTCCCACATCTACTGGAGCATGGTCCCTGGTATATCTTTTTACCCCACCGGCCATTGTGTTTCTCCCTCTTCCCCAGCCCACCTGTGTCCTTTCTCTTTCCTGCTCGAAGCATGTTTTGTGAATGGTCACCATCTCTCGTCCTCACCTGATGCCACTGGACGCACCGCTGTCTCCTTTCCTCTCCAAGCTGCGCTCACAGAAAAAGGAAGCAGTCAAGATGCTACACTGGAAACGAGACCACCATCATACCATTGCCATCCACATGGGCCTCATCCAGCTGGGCTGGTGGAATCCTGAGTTTTATACAATGAAGTCAGAATGTTAGAGATCTAAAGACCAAAAGCTCTTCTATGAACTCATGATGTCTTGGCTTTTATTGTATATTTATAAGGACTTATGGCCTTGTTGTTTATGCCTATTGCTCATAAAGCCCAACTTCAGATAAAAACTCATTTTTTTTCTGTTTAGTTTTGGCTAAAGTTGGAAAGGGTGGGAACCTCTTGTAAGTTTTTTTTTCTTGCTACATATACTATATTATCAAAAGTATTGGGACACCTGCCTTTACACACACATGAATTTTAATGGCATCCCAGTCTTAGTCCATAGGGTTCAATATTGAGTTGGCCCACCCTTTACAGCTATAACAGCTTCACCTCTTCTGGGAAGGTCGTCCACAAGGTTTAGGAATGTTTGACCATTCTTCCAGGAGCGCATATGTGAGATCAGGCATTGATGTAGATGAAAAGGCCTGGCTCACAGTCTCCGCTCTAACTCATCCCAAAGGTGTTCTATTGGGTTAAGATTAGGACTCTGTGCTGTTCAGTCCAGTTCCTCCACCCCAAACTCACTCATCCATGTCTTTATGGACCTTGCTTTGTGCACTGGTGAGCAGTCATGTTGAAACAGGAAGGGGCCGTCCCCAAGCTGTTCCCACAAATTTGGGCGCATAAAATTGTCCAAAATGTCTTGGTATGATGATGCCCCTTCACTGGAACTAAAGGGCCAAGCCCGACCCCTGAAAAACCACCCCAGACCCTAACCCTTCCACAAAATGATTTGGACCAGCACATAAAGCAATGTCCATAAAGACATAAATGGGGGAGTTTGAGGTGGAGGAACTTGACTGACCTCAACGCCTTAGAACACCTTTGAGTTGAATTAGAGCAGAGACTGCAAGCAAGGCTTTCTCGTACACATGAGTGCCTGATCTCACAAATGAGCTTCTGGAACAATGGTCAAACATTCCCATAGACCACTACGGCCCTCCAGTTGTTCAGGAACTACAATTCCCATCATGCCTAGTGATGTCTGTGAATGTCAGTGTGTTACAATGCCTCATGGGATGTGTAGTTCCACAACAGCTGGAGGGCCATAGTTTGAGGATGCCTGCCATAGACTATGGGTGCTCAACCTGTGGCCCTCCAGCTGTTGCGGAACTACAAGCTCCACAAGGCTGACAGTTACAGGCATGACTCCCAAAAGCAGCAGCATGATGGGATGTGTAGTTCCGCAACAGCTGGAAGGCCACAGGTCAAGCATCCATGCCATAGACACCCTCCTAAACCTTGTGGACGGCCTTCCCAGAAGAGTTAAAGCTGTTATAGCTGCGAGGGGCGGGGCCAACTCAATATTGAACCCTACGAACTAAGACTGGGATGCCATTAAAGTTCATGTGCGTGTAAAGGCAGGTGTCCCAATACTTTTGGCAATATAGTGTATGTTGCCATTAGGAAGATTTCACCTTACTTCCTGTCTTGGTGACCGTTGCGTTGACCAAGATGGGAAGTGGGAGAAAAGCTTCCCAAATGGCAAACCAAACTTTTTTTTTTAAAGTTCTGACTCTTCTTCCTCTACCAAAAAAAAAAAAAAGAGAGATTTTACTGCAGCGTGTGCCACTATTGTGGACATAACTCCTCAGTTCCTGTTCCGGAGACGCCTATGGCAAAGGGGCAGGATTTGTTCAGGAAAGCCTTCAATAATGGCAGAGGTTCCTCACTCTATATGAAACAAAGGAATACATTTTGGTCAAAGTTGGACAATCACATAAAAACTACATACTCTGGGTGTGAATAATATGGCAGGTTATTCTATCCCCTGCCTGGTATTGGTTGCTGCTTTCATTAATGAACCCTGAAGAGTTTATATTGAAGAGGTCTTGTTGATAGGACTTATGCCTCGTACGCACGACCGAGAATCTCGTCGTAAAAGAAACGTCATTTTTCTCGACGAGATTCTTGTCAAGCTTTCCTTGCATACACACTGTCGAGACAAAATCTCGTCGTTCTCAAACGCGGTGACGTACGACGCCACTACAAAGGGGAAGTCTTATTCCACTGGCGTTACCCTAATCTCGTGTTAAAGCATGTTGAGTAAAAGTTTGGTGAGAGACGATTCGCACTTTTCAGTCTGTTACAGCGTGACGAATGTGCTATCTCCATTGCGAACGCTACTTTTACCGAAGGCGCGCTCCCCTCTCATACTTTATTCAGAGCATGCGCGGGTTTTTAAGCATACACACAAACGAGAAAATTGAGACTCCCGACGAGAAAAAAGAGAGCATGTCCTCTTCTTTTTCTCGTCGAGATCCACTACAGTTTTCTTGACGAAAGACATACACACAACCGTTTTCCTCTGCAAAAAAGCTCTGCCAGCATTTCTCTTGATGTTTTTTGCCGAGGAAAATGGTCGTGTGTACGAGGCTTTAGACATGTGCCCTTAAAATTGAATAATTTTATGGTGGTGGTTGAAATGTATACAGGTGAGTGAATTGTTGGCCATTCAGACCTTTTCTTCTTCTCAACAATCACCTTCCCCGGAGTCATTATTGAATATCATTCACAAAGCCAAGTCTTTAGAATTTTTTATTGATTGTTTTTAAGAATAGACCTCCTGACTGTTATTTGAAGGCGACTTTTATACATAAAATGTTCAGATTCAGGATAACTAAAGTGAATAAAGCATTTGTGAAGAGTAGGTTTCTTGCAGGTGATCTGTTTGAATGCAGTAGGCTTTTTGCTTTACCTCTGTTTGTGCCTAAACACTGCTCCTGTTTGGTTCTTTGCAGTACGCCGCGTGGCCCCGCGTTTCTCCATCCCCCCCAGTAACCACGAAGTGATGCCCGGGGGCAGTGTGAACCTGACCTGTGTCGCAGTCGGTGCCCCAATGCCTTATGTAAAGTGGATGGCCGGCGCAGAAGAACTTACCAAAGAGGAAGAGATGCCGGTAGGCCGCAATGTCTTGGAATTGACCAATATTCGGGAATCTGCCAATTACACCTGCGTGGCGATCTCTTCCCTTGGCGTGATTGAGGCAGTGGCACAAATTACAGTGAAAGGTAAGTCCACATGAACAGGGCAACAGATAAGAGAAGGAATGGATAAGCTTCAATGTACAGTAAAACCTTGGATTGCGAGCGTAATTCGTTCCGGGAACATGCTTGTAATCCAAAGCACTTGTATATCAAAGCGAATTTCCCCATAACAAAAAATGGGAACTCAAATGATTCATTCCACAACCATTTATTCATAAGTCCTTCAGTTTATAGTTCATAAAATAGATTATAGAAATGTGATTGTGGTTGTATAACCATAAAATGTCCATCCACAAATGGAAGCCTCCACAAGGGGATTCAAAGCAAAATCCAGCAGGAGCTCCAGAGTATAAAAGAGAAGAGAGGCGCCTCCAAGTGTAGCAATATGGTTCCATATAATGGTTGTTGGTTAAAAGAGGCACATGGCACAGCGATCCGGGTAAAGCTGTCCACATAGACCATCCCTCGCACCGCTGGGTCTCACCGCTGTCGATCTGCAATTGTGACCGGGAAGAATACCCTGCAGTAGAGCGATCTGAAAGCTAAGCTTGAACCGCTTGTGACGCGCAGCGTGGAAGGGATGACTTTGATTGCAGTGAAGAGGATGGTCTAGGTATACAGCCTTACCCCAGATCCCTGCTTACTTAAATGTGCCTGTTTTAATCATCAACCTTGTGAGATTCTAAATGTTGGACCTTCATTAAATGTAACCAGATTGCTACACTTAGAGGCTCCTCTCTTCTCTTTTATACTCAGTTGTGACATGACGCTACTCTTATATCAAGACATTGCTTGTATATCAAGGCAAGATTTATTAAAACATTTTGCTTGTCTTGCAAAACGCTCTCAAACCAAGGTTTTACTGTATTTGATTTATCTCACTTTCTCCACTTTTCCAGCTTTGCCAAAGCCACCGGTATCCGTGATGGTAACAGAGACAACAGCCACCAGTGTCACCTTGACATGGGATTCCGGAAACCCAGAACCTTTGTCCTATTACGTCATACAGTATAAGCCCAAGTTGTCAGAAGGCTCATTTCAGGAAGTCGATGGTGTGGCCACCACCCGTTACAGTATCGGAGGCCTCAGCCCCTTCTCAGAATATGAATTCCGCATCATTGCCGTCAACAACATTGGCCGGGGCCCTCCAAGTGAAGTGGTGGAAGCACGGACAGGAGAACAGGCTCCATCGGGTCCCCCTTTGAATGTCCAAGCTCGAATGCTCAGCTCCAGTACCATGGTCGTCCAGTGGGATAACCCAGAGGAAGCCAATGGTCAGATCCGTGGGTTCCGGGTATATTACACATCTGACTCACATCTACCTTTCAGCATGTGGCAAAAGCACAATGTAGTGGACAATCTTCTGACCACAATTGGAGGACTAACCACAGGAATCACTTATAGCATCCGGGTTCTGGCCTTCACGTCTGTTGGGGACGGACCACCTTCAAATATGGTCCAAGTCAAGACCCAACAGGGAGGTGAGTGGTTTCTTTAAGTTGTATCCACTTTTGTGAATATTTTTGTTAAAGAATAAGACTTCATCATTCTTAAAGCTCCATTTCACCCAAAACTTTTTTTTTATTGTGTGGAGGCTTTGGCTAGGGCAGGGAAGGGTTAGCACCTCAGTCAAGTCTGTTGAGTATCTTTTCATTCATGTCAGTTTTCAGTTTTGGGCACCTGTTCTCAAAAAGGATATCGGGAAACTGGAGAAAGTGCAGAGAAGGGCAACCAAACTAATAAGAGGGATGGAGGAGCTCAGCTATGAGGAGAGATTAGAGGAACTGAATTTATTCTCTCCTGAAAATAGGAGAATAAGGGGGGGTATGATCACCATGTACAAATATATAAGGGGTCCATATAGTGACCCTGGTGTTGCGTTATTCACTTTAAGGTCAACACAAAAGACGAGGGGAGGCTCTTTACATCTAGAGGAAAAGAGATTTCATCTCCAAATATGGAAAGGTTTCTTCACAGTAAGAGCTGTGAGAATGTGGAATAGACTCCCTCCAGAGGTGGTTCTGGCCCGATCAGTAGATTGCTATAAGAAACGTCTGGATTCTTTCCTAAACATACAGAATATAACTGGGTACTGACATTTTAGGTAAAGTTGATCCGGGGAATCAGGAAGGAATTCTTTCCCCTGCTGTAGAAAATTGGATCATGCTCTGCTGGGGTTTTTCACCTTTCTCTGAATCAACTATGGGTGAAGGATTGTGTATATGTGATTGTATGATATTACTATAAATATATATATATATTTTTTTTATCGTTGAACTGGATGGACTTTTTTCAATCTGACCAACTATGTAACTTCCTGTGCTATCACCCTTCATGTCCCTGTACACAAGTAACCATTGCCTCCTCGGTGTCACCGTCTTCGGCATCCTTCAAAGATTTGTCCTGCTGTTGATATTATAGATGTGGAACTTTGCATTATTCTAATGATTCTTTTTTTTCCCCGCAGTTCCTGCCCAGCCGGTCAATTTCCAGGCAGAAGCAGAGTCTGACACCCGAATAATGCTCACCTGGCAGTCCGCCTCGCAAGAGCGCATCAGCTCCTACGAACTGCAGTACTGGGAGGGGCAGGATGGACCAAAGGTACCAGATGTACTAATAATGTACACGCAACAGCATTACTCTCTAGGATGGAAGACATATGTATACAGTACTGTGAAAGGTGGTGAGGAAGGGGTGGCATGGCTGATCCATTATTCTTTAGAACAGTGGTTCTCAACCTGGGGGTCGGGACCCCCTCGGGGTTTGAATGATGATTTGCCAGTGGTCACCGAATCCTGGAATGTTCCTGAAGCCTGCACCACTCTTCCAGCCTTTTCGTGGCCACCCAGCTGGTCTGTTCTTGGAGCCGCGGCCGCCGACTCAGCCTTTTCACAGTTCACGACATGGGTTTGGGGCAGAGACTAGAGGTCATCTGACTGGTGAGGAATGTGAAGTGGGAGGGGCTGGAGGAGACCCCACCTCCAGATTTTGGCATAGGTGTTACTGCTACGAGGCACCACAAAGCTGGAGACACAGTGAGTAACACTACCTGTGATTAGAGTTGCCATTAAAAGTCCCCACTACAGTTCTCAGATCAGTAGATGACCTTGATGAAGAGCAACCTAAGTTGGCCGATCAGAACTCTCCCCAGCACTGCCACTCATCCCAACTACTGTTAGGGGTCCCCACAACTTGGGAAATTTTATCAAGGGGTCACGGCACTAGAAGTTTGAGGACCACCGCTTTAGAACGATTGTTTGGCCCTGGGTGAAGGGTTAAGTAATCAATGAAAAAATCTTCCTAAATTTTTCTCCAGCCTAACTAATAATGTCAGAATAAGGCAGACTACCCTTTTTAATTCTCTGTGTAACGGGTCTAAAAAAAAAAAACTCAGAATGATTTATTGTGTTAAGCAGAACAGTAGGCTTGTGACTAATGCATGCAGCTTTTATTTAAAATGTAGATTTTAATATTCAGCCTTTACTTTGTACACCCTGATGAAGAGCCGGGCGGTGGTTTAAAAGCTTGCGTTCTCATTTATTTTTAGATAGACATTAAAACGTAACCCTTCCAAAGTACTTTTGCTTGTTTACTGACGTGTTTACCGCTGTACACAAAGAGTTTTTAATTTTTTTTTTATTTCTGCATCATCTCAACTGACAGCATTTATAAAAGCCTAAAACACTATGGGCCAGATTCAGGTAGATGGGAGCATCTTTGCTCCAGAGTAACGCTTCTCATTTACGTTACTCTGCCGAAATTTTAGGAGCAAGTGCTGTTATTCAAGAAGCACTTGCTCCTAAAGTTGCGGCAGCGCATCACAAATGAGCCGGCGGAATTCAAATTGGGCGGGTACGGGGCGTGTAGTATTTAAACTAAGCGTGATCCCGCGGCGAACGTACTGCGCATGCGTCGAGTGTCAAAGCATCCCCGTGCGCATGCTCCAAATTCTGTGAATGAACGTCAATGACGTCACATTCCCATTCATGAACTTTTTACGCAAGCGACGCCATTTTTTTTTTTTCCGATGCGATGACGACGCCTATACCTAACATAGGATACTCCACTAGGGGGCTGCTTTATCTATGCGCCGCGTATCGCTTCCGGAAACGTCGTAACGTCACTGCGTCGCGCCCGAAAACGATCGTGAATTGCCGATTTGCGCTCATTAACATATTTTTTGAGCGTAAATCGGCGGGAACGCCCCCGGCGCCATTTTTAAGTTGAAGTAACAATGCGATGGCGAAATTCATTTACGCTGATCGCATCGGAAATTCAACCCGGCGTTTCTTGTTTTCTGGTTACAGAAAACAAAAACGCCGGCTTAAAGTGACAGTTAGGCTGGCGGATCACCGGATCCGTCAGCCTAACTGTACCTGAATCTGGCCCTATAATTAGACTATCACTGCTGATAAAATAGGGGGTCAGTGGTAGAGATTTGGGTTCACAATTAAAATGTTATGCCCCATACACACGTTTAGGATTTGCCGCGGTAAAAAGTCCGCCGGGAATCCCGGGGGGAAAACCCGAGAACCTGATTGGTAACTTTCCCCCTGTACACACCAGAAGTTTTCCCTTCAGGAATCCCGGCCGTGAGTATGCTCCACCACAGTGTTTCCCCATAGGAAAACTGCCGGGGGAAAAGACCTCCGGGAATTGCAGCAGGAAAAAAAGAGAACGTGTTCTCATTTTTCCTGCCGCGCTTCTCGACGGGAAAACTGGTCGTGTGCACGAGGCATTAGAAGGTATGGTAGGGCAAGAATAGGGTTGGGGCTTAGAGGGTTAGGACTAAAATAAATTTAGAGTTAGAGGTTAGGGCTCAATATTTGTTAGAATAGGGTTAATGTTAGGGGGTTAGGTTAAGAAGGTTAATATTGGAGTAAAGTAGGAATTAGTTTAGAGTTAGAATAGGGTCAGAGGGTTCGGTTTGGAATAGGGTTAGAATTAGAAGGTTAGGTTTTTGGAATAGGGTTAGAATTAGAGGGTTAGAATTACAGGGTTAGGTTTGGAATAGGGTTAGGATTAGAGGGTTAGGTTTGGAATAGGGTTAGAATTAGAGGGTTAGAATTAGAAGGATAGGTTTGGAATAGGGTTAGAATTAGAAGGATAGGTTTGGAATAGGGTTAGAATTAGAAGGATAGGTTTGGAATAGGGTTAGAATTAGAAGGATAGGTTTGGAATAGGGTTAGAATTAGAAGGATAGGTTTGGAATAGGGTTAGAATTAGAGGGTTAGGTTTGGAATAGGGTTAGAATTAGAGGGTTTGGTTTGGAATAGGGTTAGAATTAGAGGGTTAGGTTTGGAATAGGGTTAGAATTAGAGGGTTTGGTTTGGAATAGGGTTAGAATTAGAGGGTTAGAATTAGAAGGATAGGTTTGGAATAGGGTTAGAATTAGATGGATAGGTTTGGAATAGGGTTAGAATTAGAGGGTAAAGTTTGGAATAGGGTTAGAATTAGAGGGTAAAGTTTGGAATAGGGTTAGAATTAGAGGGTTAGAATTAGAAGGATAGGTTTGGAATAGGGTTAGAATTAGATGGATAGGTTTGGAATAGGGTTAGAATTAGAGGGTAAAGTTTGGAATAGGGTTAGAATTAGAGGGTAAAGTTTGGAATAGGGTTAGAATTAGAGGGTTAGAATTACAGGGTTAGGTTTGGAATAGGGTTAGAATTAGAGGGTTAGAATTGGAAGGATAGGTTTGGAATAGGGTTAGAATTAGAAGGATAGGTTTGGAATAGGGTTAGAATTAGAGGGTAAAGTTTGGAATAGGGTTAGAATTAGAGGGTAAAGTTTGGAATAGGGTTAGAATTAGAGGGTTAGAATTACAGGGTTAGGTTTGGAATAGGGTTAGAATTAGAGGGTTAGGTTTAGAGTTGGAGGGTTAGGAATCAACATTAAAATGTTAGGCATTTGGGTTGGAGTTAGAATAGGGTCCAAGATAGGGGGCTAAGGTTTTAGAGCTAGGATAGGGATAGATGGTTGGGGTCAGGGGATTACGGTTAGAGGTAGGATTAGTGTTAGAGGTGGGGGAAGGGAAGGGTTTGGGTTCTTCCTGTACTTTTACCTTCTCACTATTTATCATGATACAGTAAGAGTTTTTTTTTTTTCCGCATTACTTAAACTGACAGCAATAACCGTTTTCTTTTTTTAAATGTTCAGAAATCTCGGACTAAACTGTCATCACTGAGAAGATTTTTTTTTTTCATCTTTTATTTATTTTTTATTTTTTTATTTATTTTTTCTTTCAGCAAAAAATAAATTTTGGTCCAGGGTCGTTCCATGCGGTGGAGGGGTTGAAGCCGGACACCTCGTATAGTTTCCAGCTTGCCGCTTCGTCTGCGATGGGGCTCGGGGTTTACACCTCAGTGATCCAGGCTCGGACGGCTCAGTCCAGTAAGTATTTGTGTATGATCCTGGGGGGCGGGATGGGGGGGGTGTGGATGGAGTCGGCCTCTGTGAGTGTGGTGTGTGTGATTCTCCACATGGGGGCAGTGTGTGGATGGGTCCAGACTGGCGGAACACGCAGGGTAAGTGTGAGATCTCGCATGCTCTTCAGACAAGCTCCTCCTCCCGCGGTGTTCATAGTTTTCCCTAATGAGATCAGAGAGGAGAGGAGTGAGGACGGCCCGCACAGCCGTTGGCCCTTTGTATTATTATTATTCCTCTATGTTCTGTGCATGCCAGCTATTGTGTGGGTGTAACTCTCTCCTGAGCATGTATTACCTCTCATACAGATCACAATACTTCCCATGACCATGGCTTCATCTGCTCTTCTCTCCCAAAAGGACGGAGCCATCTTTTGTTCCGTCATCATCCAGAGTCAACATCTGCTTCCTGGGCTGATGTATCGGCTCAAAGATGACACAAATAAAGTAAATCTTGGTCCCCTGTTTGTGTTCATAAATGTCGCACCCGCATATGTAAACGGTATTCAAACTACACATGTGAGGTATCGCCGCGATCGTTACAGCGAGAACAATAATTCTAGCCCCAGACTTCCTCTGTAACTCAAAACGTGCAACCCGTAGAATTTTTTAAACGTCGCCTATGGAGATTTTAAAGGGTAAAAGTTTGTCGCCATTCCGCGAGCGGACGCAATTTTGAAGCGTGACATGTTGGGTATCAATTTACTCGGCGTAACATTGTCTTTCACAATATAAAAAAAATTGGGCTAACTTTACTGTTGTCTTAGTTTTTAATTAAAAAAAGTGTATTTTTTTTCCAAAAAAAGTGCGCTTGTAAGACCACTGCGCAAATAAGGTGTGACAGAAAGTATTGCAATGATCGCCATTTTATTCTCTAGGGTGTTAGAATAAAAAAAATATATAATGTTTGGGGGTTCTAACTAGAGGGAAGGAGATGGCAGTGAAAACGGTGAAAAAACACATTAGAACTGCTGTTTTACTTGTAATGCCAACAGCCACCACCAGATGGCGCCAGGTCACAGAAGGAAGCTTGGGCCTTCACAAGGCCGCAAAGCCACGCCCTCAATTACCAGCCGCCGTGCGCTCCGCCACGTGATGGTCGGGGCGCACGGAGACACAGGATCCTGTGCCTCCCCCGACGGGCGCCAGGTCGCAATTTCTTGTCGCAATTGCGACCGGGCGCCCGGATTTTGTTGAGCCCTGTTGTATACCATTCAGGTACGACTTTCATGCAACTTCTGAGGGTTAACGTTGACGTCTATGGCCCTCAAGTTGCATGAAAGTCAAACCAATGTAACGCATGAACTACTTTGAAGTTGCGGCAACTTTAAGTCACGCATAAATGGTCATCATTGGAAAACAAGGTTAACGGCTTGTCATGCAACTTTGATGTCCAACGTTGCATGACCAGTCATACAAGTGTGAATGGAGCCCTAAAATGATAAAAACAAAAAAAAAACTCTACATAAAACATTCCCCATTGTGGGTTATTCCAAAGTCCTGTTTAGGTATAAGAGTGTGTAATAAGCCTTCAATTTTTAAAAGCCTATGGCGTGCAAAACACACCCAAAAAACTCCACCCGGTGCAGAAAAAATGTGCACACACATAAAGAGTGAAACAAAAAAACGTGCAGACGGGTGCTGCGTCAAACGGTCCTCCTCACGAAGGACCCAACCCTGATCCCCGGGGGGTTAGGCTCCAGACGGGGACTGAGGTACTCAAGTGGTCCGCGCAACCGAAGCCGACACGGACCCCATTCCTTGGAGGGTCTGCCGAAACAGAACCCTCCCAGTACTAGGTGGGGCTCCCCCGAAGGGAGACCCCATGAGAGCAGGTGAACTAAGCCAGAAGGCCATGTCCACCCACTCCCAGGACATTCAGGGCTGCCCGAGGACCGGCACCCTACTAATCACACACAGTGACAAGCGTAACCACCAAACAAAAAAAGACATAAAAGTGACGAACACGGGGGGAAAATAAAAAAGAAAGTGGGGGAGAAAGCCTTCAATATTATTAATGAAGCATAGGGTGCCCTTGCCATAGAGTACGTAGCGGAGGACGTAGGTAGGGCTCCACATTGATGTGTGTCAGATTGGGCTTGCTGAATGTGCTGTGCATGCAGATGGTGTGCTGTGGGCGGAGTCCTCATTGCACGCTGCTTTTTCCATAATGCAGATATCATACCCCGCCATGTCAGTGTGCTTTTATTGCATCAATTTGTGTTCTGCTCATCAATTTTAGTTCTTGTTTTCTTACACTGCTCTGGGATTGACGTCTTCTAGAAGAGTTACTAATCTGAGATCAGTAGATTGCTGTCACCAATTTGTGGATTTTGTGGTGCTATATTAAAAATATATTGACCAAGTGGGGGCTTGTGTAGTAGCTTGTGTAGTACACAGATTAGCCCTGCCAGGGTTCCCAATAATAATAATACATCTCATGTGTTTAGTCCAGGTTCTTGTAGAGGATTACTGTGAATTCCAATACAATAGAAGCATTCAGGATAGGGTGACCACAAGTCCCCGGATTGCTCGGGACAGTCCTGCATTTTGCAGGTCTGTCCCGGGCAACGTCATTCCAGGACAATACAGTGTGCCGGAATGAAACTCACACTGCCACACCCCCCCCCCCAGGCCAATCTGATGCCCTCAAAAAAGGCCGCCACACCACCGCTTAAGGGCCCATTCAGATGCGTGGACCGTATGTCCACTTTTTCATCCATCCGTTTGCGGATGAAAAAGGGACATACATTGGTCCCTATGTGATTGCGGGTGTCAGCGGGTAATGACTTGCCTTCCGCAAACATCCGATTTTGCAGACGGAAGAAGATCCTATTTTTTCTTCCGTCTGCGGATCGGATCGGATGAACACGGACACGCGGTCCGTGTTTATCCAATCCCCCCGTAGGGGAGAGCGGAGAAAAGACAGGGCGGTTCCTGCACATCCGACGGCTCAGCGGGGATCTACGGAGCGATCCCCGCTGAGCTTACGGACACACGGAGGCGGATCATTACTGATCCGCCCTGTGTGAAAGGGCCCTTACTCACTGACAGTACTTGTCCTGGCCAGGAATGCCTAAAGGAGCACAATCCCACCCCCTGCTTGTTATTGGAGAAATCATAAATCCCGCCTCTTGTGTCCAATCACTGTGCTGCGATTAGTTACAGCACAAGCTGATTTTTGGGAAGGGGGGGAGTCCCTGAATTGTAGTTTGGAAATGTGGTCACCCTAGTTCAGGATGAAGGAGAGGAACATCATGTGTGTAAATCTGGTGCTTTTATCAGACTGCTGTCCAATACTTACAAATAGAATATCAGCATCAGCATTAGAGGTTTAAAGTGACGCAGAAGCCTGAACCATAGAAAAATAGATCTTCATATATAGCCGAGTCACTAATCTCTCTCCTTAGTTTGTTTTGTGGAACTACAAGTCCCAGCAAAAATGCTGCAAATACCTAATTTCACTGCAGAGATTGCGATCACATGACTAGCCAGCTTTCTCCTCTCGTCCTCTGAGAGCTGCAGTGGGTGGGGCTGAGATTCCTCTGCTGATGTCATTCTGGAGGGGAGGAGGAGAGAGCTGGCTGGTCATGTGATCACAATCTTGGCTCTTAAATGAGGTATTTACAGAATTTATATTTATAAATCATTCACAGAGGGGGACACTGCGATAGGAGGCAGTGCTGATGGTGTATACAGGTTAGTGTTATGAGAGCAGCAGGATAGGGGAGGGGCAGCTCACACACAGACAGAGAAGGGAGGGGGGAGTAGGACACAGGAGCAGAGAGGAGAGCAGATAGCAGGCTGCTGATGACTGAGGCACCTAAACTGACCACGGTGGCAGGGCTCAGCAGCCATGATACACCGTGGTCAGTTTACGGAGGATAGGGGAGAAACTGTCTGGATCAGTCAGGTTTTTTAGGTGTTACAGGGGGCCGAATGACACAGGACAAGCACTGTGTCATATAACATGCTTTAAAGGCGCAGGATCCATTTTTTTCTTTTCTTTTGGGTTAACAAACGTTTTAAGAGGCCAGTATTGTGAATTAGGACTAAACCCATTGTTCCATTTCACCCAACATGTGCATTCTGGGTCTTCTAGTCCGCAAAACCTAAACTGATGGGTTGGGGATATGAATGGCAAAGCTGTGCATAAAGACTCTTAGTTCTCATACCTGTGTCACTGTAAAATGCCGCTTTCATAGCACTATGACACGGGTGTGGGAATGATGAATGGTCTTTTTGAATCTTGCATGGTTGCGGAGAAGCTGAATTGCAATCGATGTGATTTAGCGGTGAACTCTTCCCCCCCCCCCCTGACTTCCCATAGTGTACGGAGTTGTTGAAGAGAGCACAGAGCAGTGTATGTGTAACGGTCATGTATTTTGTTTTATTTTGCCTCCTCGCCATGTTGCATCCACCGTGTTCATCTCCCTCCCTTTGCCTGCATTTTTTTTTCTTTTTCATCTTTAGCACCCTCCGCGCCGCCGCAGGACGTGGAGTGTACCAGTCTTAGCTCCACCGCCATCCGGGTAAGTTGGGTGGCTCCACCGGTATCCAGCCGCAACGGAGTTCTGACCCGTTACTCGCTGGCCTACCAGGCCGTGACCGGGGAGGACACGTCCCGCCACATTGTGGACAGTATGCCGCCAGACGTCTCCAGCTGGGAGATCAAGGATCTGGAGAAGTGGACAGAGTACAGGGTGTGGGTGAGAGCTCACACGGATGTGGGGGCCGGGCCTGAGAGCCCCTCGGTTATAGTACGGACGGACGAGGATGGTAAGTGTCCAGGGAGGTGCTCTTACCTCTCTGCACAGCGGGCAAGCTTTTCTCACCTTATCACCTGCTTCTTATCTCACTACGCTCAACTTTCCTGGGTTTGCGGCACCAAGCACTCTGAAAAGCTCTCTGTCCTTCCGTATTCCTGGTCCTTCCCCTGTCCTGTCCATCTGCTCTGTCCTTTACCACACTGCTTGATGTGACTGCAGAACGGAACACACACCCCCCCAGGACCAAAATCTGACAACGTTGTGGCAGACATTTGTGTCTTAAGTATGGATTTCCAGCAAACAACCCTTATTTTCCGTTTTGCTGGTTGATTACAGCAGTGTTTCTCAATTCCAGGCCTCAAGGCGCCCCAACAGGTCATGTTTTCAGGATTTCCCTCAGATGAAACGGCTGTGGTAATTACTAAGGCAGTGAAACTGATCAAACCACCTGTGCAAAAGAATGGAAATCCTGCAAACATGACCTGTTGGGGCGCCTTGAGAACTGGAGTTGAGAAACAGCATGGAATTGCACATTAAACTGGCCGTGTCTGAGTGGTGCTTACCATAACCAGGCCAATGAGATGACATCACTATCACTTTACAATTTTTAGCCTTAAACCGCTCATGCAAAATGTTTGCCACCAAAACCAATCCATATTGCTACCTAAACGATTTGAATTTTTTCATTGGACGTCAAAAAAGAAAAAAAATAGAATTTCAAAAATTTAGAAAATTCTGAAAAATTATTATAATGTTGTGCTCCAGTAAGAATTACATATTAAACCTTAAGACCCAACCTGTATGCTCACGGCAGCAGTATCTCACCCAGGCATTGTAGTACACCCAGGCAAGCTACTCTCTTTTTTTTGGCAATCTGGGAACCCCTGAAGGGTATTTGGCAACACACTCACTGCAGGCTCCTTTCTGCCTCCTACATACAGAGTGCTTGACAAAAAAACATCATCGATATAATGTATCTAAAACGGGAACCTTTTTATTTTTTCAGTTTTTGATACTGTGGGAAAGAGTTGGAGCCACTATCTGTATCAACTCTGGGGAGATTCATGCACTCTCTATTTGTTCTGGTGGCCGTTGTCACCGGGACTGAAAGTGGAAGTAAACCCTCCAATCGTTTTCAGCCAAGGAAGCTGCCACCTTGGCCTCTGTTTAATCATTAAAGCGGAGGTTCGGACAATTTTTTTTTTAAAAGCCAGCAGCTACAAATACGGCAGCTGCTGACTTTTAAAAAATGGACACCTACCTGTCCAGCACGCCCGCGATGTCAGCAGATGAGGCTGAGCAATCCCTCGCTCCTCAGCTGCTTCTGCCGCCATCCACGGGGAGGAAATCAGGAAGTGAAGCCTTGTGGCTTCACTGCCCGATTCCCTACTGCACATACGCGTGTATCTTGGCGCATCGTCACTGGTCCCCACTCTCTCCTGGGAACAGTGTTTCCCAGAAGACGGGGGGGATGATGTGCCAAGCTGGATTCCTCGTGGAGATCCGAACACTGAAGTGGTGCAAATAGTTGTCTCAGACAGGTATCTGCACCCCCCTCCCCCCTGAAAGTGTCAAATGTGACACCGGAGGGGGGATCCAAAAAGCGGAGGTTCGCTTTTTGTGTTAACTTCCGCTTTAACTGCCATGATGCTGCACATGTGATCCGTTATGACAACAGCCATTGGATGGTTTGGTTGAGAACACAACCAATGTGACAATTACATTTCTGGCACGTGTTGGGAATGTAACTGTTTTTTTGAAACTGTTAAATCAATGGGTTTACTTCCGCTTGAAGGTGAATGAAAATTCAAAATGTTTTAAACTGAGGTCCGCCGATTGTTTTGTTTTTTTAAGTCAGTAGCTACAAATACTGCAGCTGCTGACTTTTAAAATTAGGACACATGTCAAGGGCGCGTGTGATGTCGGCACCCGATTCCTCGACTGTCGGATGCTGCCGTCGCCATCTTCAGTAAGGGAATCGGGAAGTGAAGCCTTGCGGCTTCACTTTCTGGTTCTTTACTGCGCATGTGCAACTTGCGCCTGGCTTGATGCCACTGGTCCCTGCTATATTCTGGGACCTTTGTGTTTCCCAGAAGACACCGGAGGGGGGCGGGAAGGGGAGTAAATACCCATGGGTGGCTCAGGTATTTATGCCCAGAAGTGGGAGCAAAATACCTGTATTACACAGGTATCTGCTTTTCCCCCTTCCCCCTGAAAGGTGACAAATGTGACACTGGAGAGGAGGAGTGTTCCGAAAAACAGAAGTTCCATTTTTGGGTGGAAGTCCGCTTTAAGTTGACACCAAAACAGAAATAGAGTGGATATCTTCCAATAGGGACACTTGTTTCAGTGACAGTTGTCTAAAGCTGGGTACACATTAATAGATATTTCTTGTTCCTTCAACCCAGCAGGCTGAACGAAAAAAATAAAAAATTACACATCGCCGTACTAGCACATCCAATGTTAGTGCAGCAATCTCCCTACACACACTGACAGGGCTGGACTGGGACAGAAATTTGGCCCTGGACTTTATCCCACTTTGACAGGTCTCTCCCGTGCGGCCGGACAACTTATAGGCAGTACCAGTAGGGAAGCCAGACATTATTTTACCCGGGGCAAACAATCAGTTCGGTGACCCCCCCCCCCCCTTTATGGGACAAGATTAGGCAGAAGTGAGGGAGGGTGGCAGTCCGCTGTCACTGAAGCCGGCCCACTGAGCCATCGGCCCACCGGGAAACTCCCTGTAGTCCCAATGGCCAGTCCATCCCTGCACACTGATGAGCGCTCACAGCCATTACATATACAGTACTGAACTTTGTGTGGCCCTTTTGTGCATCATAAGTTGACAACTCCTGATTTAGGCGAAGGATTAGCTGCTCAGGCATTGCATTCTGGCCACTTAGGCATGATAGTAATGGGTGCAGGTCACATGCTCCCCCATAATGAGCCATGCTGGTTATTCTTGAGGGCTCCAGCAGATGATGGGAACAGTGAGAAGCGTAGCAAAGGGTAAGTATTATAGCTTGTCAAGAGAACCTGTCACTTTGAGAAAATATTTTAGGAGAAGTTAGGAAAGGGCAAGGTCTTTTGCATGATGTGTGATTTGGCTGCCCATGAATTCCCAGAGTGCCTTGCATTCAAGTGCCTGCCATACAACTGCTGTCAAATACTAAATTATATGTGGATTACACTAACCCTTGATTGTGCACGTCAAGAAGTG
Organism: Rana kukunoris; assembly: GCA_029574335.1. Taxonomy (NCBI): domain Eukaryota; kingdom Metazoa; phylum Chordata; class Amphibia; order Anura; family Ranidae; genus Rana; species Rana kukunoris. Next base: position 225,235,575 of record CM056055.1, on the reverse strand, counting down.
CTGGACAGGCTGACCTCTTCTCTGTAGCATAGACTGCTAAGATCTGCTTTCCTTCACTGCTGCAAGTGGTCAATCCTTTGTTTTCACACGTTTCTATGGACTTCATTCTGTTTTCTAATGTATAGATTTATGAATTCTCCCTCCCTGTGTACCTCTGCAGTGCCCAGCGCTCCACCCAGGAAGGTCGAGGTGGACTCGGCCAATTCCACATCCATCCGCGTTAGCTGGAAGTCACCTCTCCCTACGAAGCAGAACGGGCAGATCCGGGGCTACCAAGTGACCTACGTCCGCCTTGAGGGTGGGGAACCTCGCGGCAACCCCATCATTAAGGACGTTATGCTGGCTGAGGCTCAGGTGAGTTGATGGGAAAACGGTTGGTGTTGTATTTGGCTCAAGATTTGGACATTTTGGATCTCCACTGGTGTGACCCCTTTTTTCCCACCCCCTCCACCCCTCCCACTAATCCTAAGACTAGAGTGACACCTGCTAAAGCGAGTCCTGTGGTATCTGGTGGGGGAATTTACAAAGATTGACAGTAAATTGTGAGCAATTACTGCAGGGCCATCTTTAACCACTTCAATACCGGGCCTATTCTGGCACTTCTCTCCTACATGCAAAAATCATAATTTTTTTGTTAGAAAATTACTCAGAACCCCCCAACACTATATATGTTTTTTTAGCAGACACCCCAGGGAATAAAATGCCGGTCATTGCAACGTTTTATCTCGCACGGTATTTGCGCAGTCATTTTTCAAACGCCTTTTTTTGGGAAAAAAAAAACGGTTTCATGTATTAAAAAATAACAAAACAGTAAAGTTAGCCCAATTTTTTTGTATAATATGAAAGATAAAGTTACGCCGAGTAAATAGATACCTAACATGTCACGCTTTAAAATTGCGCACGCTCATGGAAGTTACACATTTAGACTTACAGAGGAGGTCTAGTGCTAGAATTGTTGCTGGCGCTCTAACGCACGCGGCGACACCTCACATGTGTGGTTTGAACCGCGTTTACATATGTGGGTAGGACTTACGTGTGTGTTCGCTTCTGAGCGCGAGCTACCGGGGATAGGGGCGTTTACATTTTTTTTTTTACTTTTTTTTTTTTTTTTATCACTTTTATTCCTATTACAAGGAATGTAAACATCCCTTGTAATAGGATTGGTTTGTGATAGGTACTCTTTATGGAGAGATGTGGGGTCAATAAGACCCCACATCCCTCCTCCAGGCTGGAAAGCACGAGATTGTGAAAAAAAAATCACAGATCTAGTGCTTTCAGCCACGATAGCGGCTGTGTTTACATACCGGTACCCGGGTGTGACATCATAACATCACGGTCGGGCCTCCGACGATCATAGAGATGACTGGTGACCATCTGGTCACCAGTCTACTCTATGCTTGCCATCCGACGCTGGCGGATCGTTTCTCCAGGTCTCCATGGCTAGGGAGAGCCCGGAGAAGCACCCGATGGTGACGGGAGGGGGGACGTCCCCTCCCGCCACCTATAAGAACGATAAATCGGCGGAACCGCCACTATGATCATTCTTATGGTGCACAGATTTGCCAGCAGAAGAGATGGATATCTGAATGATGCCTGTAGTTGCAGGCATCTTTCAGATATTTCCACTGAAAGTCCAGGACGTCATATGATGTCCATGGGCGGGCAGTGGTTAATATTGATTGGACCCTGGGCAAACATGTACTTGGGCCCTCCCGAATCCACTTGTCAACTATTTTCAGGCAGTGTAGGCTTAAGGGGCAGCTGTTTTGGGCCCCACAACAATGACTGGGCCTGGGGCAGCTGTTCCTTTTTGCACTGCCTTAAATACGGCCCTGAATCACTGGTGTGCATAGTGCAAGTAGGTTGCACACAAAACTTAGGGAAGAATCGGTCACATTGCATGACCAACTGTTGACTTGGTAGCTAATCGAGATCCTCAAACTATCACTAGGATGAGGATCTCCATGAATAGTTATTTCATAGGGGACGATAATAAGGTTCTCCCATACAATGGCATTGATATTTGAAGAAAGGAGAATAAAAAAGGCCTCATAGCGTGATTCCGTATAAAATCGAAATTATTTGAATGAAGCTATGAAACTTTCTAAATGTAAGGTCAAACACTTTGGTTTACATGTGTATGGCTGCAGTCGAGTCCCTTTCGGCGTGTTTCGTCTCCAGATGACGTCTAAGGAGACGAAACGTGTCGGAAAGGACTCCACTGCCGCCATACACATGTAAACCAAAGCGCTGTTTGATCTTTCTAAATGTCAGCTGTGGCCTCCTACGTTCTTTTGTCATGACAGGTCAGCTTTAGGCAAATGAAAATCCAGCTGCTAAACAGAGAAATAACAATAGAGGTTTTGCAGATAATAAATTAGATTTTATTCCGCACTGCCTCTCCCCGCATCTTTGTAAATTCCTCCAACACGTCCTGTCCCTCCTTTGCAGAGCTAATATATCCATTTATTCCTTACATCCCCCCCCCCCCCGACTCTGCCCGCTGTTATATGTGTACATTTCCCATCTATCCTCAGCATGTCACCCTTCTCATAGAGTCAGCATTAGCTGCCAACACCCCTGCTTGTTGTTAACCCTTTTCCTGCATATCCCATTTACCCCTCTTCTCTCTGTCCCTCCCAGTGGAGACCCGAGGAATCTGCAGAATACGTGAGTACATCTTGTTTGCCGTCCGTTGGGAAGGTTGCGTGATCGCATTTGTAAAGGCGGAGGGGCCAGGGGCTGTCACAGAGCCAACCTCGTACTGACTGATCACCTCAAATTCAAAGAGCACCTGTCACACCTACACACTTTAGGACGTTTGGGCAGAACCAAGTTACAAAGATGTGCGCATCATCACCATCGTATCAGTTTTAGGACACGTCATCGTGGGTCCAAACAATCCTTGTTAAACTGCTATCCTGTAACGTGACATGGGTAAAAGCAAGCCTGGGGTTGTAGCACAAACACATTCAAAGCATTGTTTAGTACAGTTGGTGTGCACACCTGTTCACTGTACAAGATTGGTAGATGTAAAGCCAAAATGAATCTTCAGTTCAATTCCCACTAACTGCATCCTAGGTGGATCAAAACAAAAGGTCTGCAAAATATTTAAAGAGGTGGTTCACCCTTAATATACTCTTTCCCATGTGATCCAGCATACTGGCGTCAGCGCCAGTATGCTGGGTTTTTTTTTTAAATGCCCCGCTTACTGTGTAATCCTTAATTTTGATTTATTTCCCCCGCGCCTGTATAGCCCGTCACGGCTTCCGAAAATATTCGATTTAGGACTCGGGTATTTCCGGTGCTATGCGGCGCCTGCGCACAGACCTAGGAGCTGACTGCGCAGGCGCCGTATTTCTCCGAGTCCTATGGCACGTCACGCCCTTCGAAAAAAGCCGAAATAGGACTCGGAGAAATACGGCGCCTGCGCAGTCAGCTCCTAGGTCTGTGCGCAGGCGCCGCATAGCACCGGAAATACCCGAGTCCTAAATCGGATATTTTCGGAAGCCGTGACGGGCTATACAGGCGCCATCCACCGCGGGGGAAATAAATCAAAATTAAGGATTACACAGTAAGTGGGGCATTAAAAAAAAAAAAAAACAGCATACTGCCGTTGATGCCAGTATGCTGGATCACATGGGAAAGAGTATATTTAGGGTGAACCTCCGCTTTAACTTATTTTTCTTTAGAAAGAAGTATTAGAGCCAGGGTGTCCAACTCCATTTTACTGTGGGCCACATCAGCATTATGGTTGCCCTCAAAGGGCCGGTTTTATCTGTAAGGCCCGTACACATGACCGGTTTTCTCGGCAGAATTCAGCAAGAAACTCGACGGGAAACGTATTCTGCCGATGAAACCTGTCGTGTGTACACTTTTCACCGAGAAAACTGTCGAGGAACTCGTCGAGCCAAAAAGAGAGCATGTTCTCTATTTCCTCGATGGGCAATGGGAAAATTTGGCTCGACGAGTTTTTTGACAGCCGAACAAGGAACTCGACGGGGAAAAAGTTTCTCGGTTGTGTGTTCGCGGCCTAAGACTAGATGTCCAGAGCACCCCACCCACCATCAGAAGTCAAGAGCCCCCCAACCTCCTTTACATCACAGTGCACCCCCCTTACTCTGTGCTGCTGCCGGGAAGAAGCTGGAATGGAGCTGGGCAGCAGAAAGGGCAGGGTCTAGAGGAGGACCCAAGGAGGGCAGAAGTCAGCTGCTGGAATGTGCTGAATGCTGAGACGTGCAGAATCTGTACGAGGAGTCCTGTCCTCATCTCTGCTCACTGCTGAGAAAGGGGGGCAGGGCTGTCTTAATGAGAGGGCACACCTGGGCACTGCCCAGGGGCCCCAGCTGCATGAGGGGACCCCTGCACTTTCCTCAAAGCAGCTGGTCTTTGAGCCCACGCTGCTACTCCAAAATTGAGGGGCCCATGATGGCACCAAGAGTGATAGATACACAGGGGAGGCAGTCTGCCTCCTACCTACTTGATGTTTACCTGCACTGTCATCATTGTAGGGGCCCCAGAGCATTACTTTGCCCAGCGGCCCATGATGCTATTAAGATGGCCCTGAGGGGAGGGGGGTGCAGAGACGAGCCTCTCTGCAGCTGCAGGGAGAAGTGCAAGATCTCGTGGAGGAGTTCTGTCCACCTTTCTGCTGCCTTTTGCTGAGACAAGTCGGGAGTGGAGCTGAGGGGGGGGGGGGTGCCGCAGCTGCAGGAGAGGTTGGAGGGCCACATGAAATGGCCTGAGGGGCAAGAATCAGCCCACGGGCCTTGTGTTTGACACATATGTAGCAGAGAATGACCCTGCTGTCTGAGTGGAAGAAGTGTTTTTAATGCAGAAGTCAAACAAGCCCCCTGATAAGCAAGGGATAGAGTTTTTTTTTAAAGCGGAGTTCCACTGAAAAGTTGAATTTTGCTTATCTGATCCCCCCCCCCCCCCTTTCCGATGCCACATTTGGAACCCTTCTGAGGGGAGAGCAGGTACCTGTTTTTGCCAAGTCCCCGTTCCCACTTTCGTTGGACGACACCTGGGGAAGATTGGCCCCCTTCTCCTCCCCCCTTGCCGGGCTATTCAAGAAGCGCAGCGTGCTTCGCGCATTCGCAGTAGGGACCCAGCTGTGAAAGCCGCAAGGCTTCACTGCTGGGGTCCCTTACCGGTAATGCCAGTGTCTTAATTCCCATATTCAGGAGGCCCTTATCAATTTCTCCATATTCAGAAACTCCAACCACGTCTCGAGGAGGACCAGCTGGATCTCTCTTGCAGCTGCAGGAGAGGTGTAAGGGCCACATGAAATGGCCTTGCAGGCCAGATTCGGCCCGCGGGCCTTGTGTTCAACACCTGTGCATTATAATGATTGTAATAGACCTGGGACACCTTTGGGCACTTCAAAGAGAATAGTAATATGGCACACATGGTGCCCCCCTCACCCTCCTGCCTGTACCTGAGTCACATTCCTGTCTGGGTTTCATGCGGCCTGAAAGCCGGACACATGATTCAAAATCCAGACTGTCTGGGTGAATCCCGGACAGGAGGTAACCCTAGGCTCCTGTAGTAGTAGGGGACACCAGTGCCTGCAGATCATTAGAGGTTCAGGTATTGTGAGGGGGGTCCATGCAGGTGCTCAGTGCAATGCACTTCTGATGCTGGTGTCCCTCTTGAAATGAAACCATGTTTATATAGACAGTTGCAGTCATTCGGAATAGTTGCACAGCTCAATGACAGCAGAAATAGTCAGGGCAGCCATCACAAATTTTAGGGCCTCTTACACAGCTTTAGGCAGGGCCCCCCTGGAGCAGAGAACCAGTGGGGGGGGGGGGGTTTCCTCTTTCCTGCCGCGAGATAAGCCGGGGGGGGGTTGAGTTTCTAAAGGTGGGGTGGTCAAACTAAAAAAAAAAAAATGGGCGAGGGAGGCTGGGCCCCTGGGGAACATGGGGCCCCCTACAGGTGCAATGCCTGTACCTCCCTGATGGCGGCCCTGGAAATAGTGAGTGCACATGTCCTCCTAGTCCCAGCTGTATGAATAGCCGTGTCGTGTTATTATTCATTGCCTGGCACCACTATCTGCTCTGCCGCTGCACAAAGAGAAGGGAAAGGTAATGTGATTGTAAAGTCATTGTAACAAAAATGTATCACACGCAGAAAACAATGGAAATCATTCAAATGCATAAAGAAAAGCATTAAAACAACAAGCACACAAAGCTGCAAAACACACAGAACAAAACCGATCTTCCATATAAGTGAGAGCCGCCCTTCTTATTACAGTCTATGGTACTGGGAGGGCAACGAGACCTCTGTGACAGCCCCTCCCCCCCCCCCGTCCCATAATCATGGGTTCAATAATGGGATATTCTCTGCATTGTGTTCTCTATCCATCCTCCGTCACTGCCTCTTGTTTTCTCTGTTTCTCAAGTCCTCCCTGCTTTGATTTCAAGCTTGGGAAGTCACGGGTATTGCATGGAAATTAGGGCTTGAAGGAGGTGGTGGGGGGGGGGGGCGCGGAGGGCACAGGGGCGGGCAAGCGGCATCAATCAGCTCTGCCACTTCTCTGCGTCTGCTGGGATGTGATTCTCATTGAATAATCATGGGGGCATAATGATTGCTATCGCTCTACAAATTGCATTTCTCTCTCTCTCTCGCTCTCTCGCTCTCTCTCTTGGTTTTGGATTTTTTATTTTTATTTTTTTCATTGCCGAATCACAAATCCGTTTGCCGGTGTGCCCGTTGTTTGCGCCACTCTATTGCCAGTTACGCTGCATTGTCCACTCCTTTGCAGAATTGCCTGCATATCCATCGATCATTTATCCTACAGAGACCGGGAATCTTCGTACTCTCCTCCTAACATAAGTGATTTGCAGCGCACTGAGCCACTTATCCTCCCTGAGTGAGACTGTAACCTCCGGGAACAAAAAAATAAAAAAAAGGACATTTAGTAAAAGGCAGAAGGGGGTGACGTGTAGCGCGTTCCTACGGTTCCCCCTTCTGTGCAAACGCAGAACTGCATCACTGGCAGCTTGGAGAAAAACGTAACCGCTCTCTTGTTTCCCATATTCAGGAGGCCCTTATTACTGGGCTTTCCCCAGAGACCACCTACTCCATCACCGTGGCGGCTTATACCACAAAGGGAGACGGCGCCAGGAGTAAGCCCAAAGTTGTGACCACGACAGGGGCCGGTAAGTACCACCAATGTTATAGTGAAGAAGAAATCAGTTGTGTGTTTAGACCAGTGGTCTCCAAACTATGGCCCGGGGGCCGGATGTGGCCCTTAGCTTGTCTTTAACTCGCCTTTGGGGCACTATTACACTAACCGATATCAATTATGGGGCACCATTCCTTCAACTGACACTATCAATGTGGCGCTCTCCTTCCATTGATGCCATCAATGGGGCGCTTTCCTTCCATTGATGCCATCAATGGGGCGCTCTCCTTCCATAGATGCCATCAATGGGGCGCTCTCCTTCCATTGATGCCATCAATGGGGCGCTCTCCTTCCATTGATGACATCAATGGGGCGCTCTTCTTCCATAGATGCCATCAATGGGGCGCTCTTCTTCCATAAATGCCATCAATGGGGCGCTCTTCTTCCATAAATGCCATCAATGGGGCGCTCTTCTTCCATAGATGCCATCAATGGGGCGCTCTTCTTCCATAGATGCCATCAATGGGGCGCTCTCCTTCCATTGATGCCATCAATGGGGCGCTCTTCTTCCATAAATGCCATCAATGGGGCGCTCTTCTTCCATAGATGCCATCAATGGGGCGCTCTCCTTCCATTGATGCCATCAATGGGGCGCTCTCCTTCCATTGATGCCATCAATGGGGCGCTCTCCTTCAAAGAAGGGAGTACACCATTGCTAGAAAATAATGGGTAAGGCAGGACATGCTCACCTTGTGTCTATGGTGAGAGGTGTCTGTATATTGCATGTGGTTCAAGGAGCCAGCGGTAGGATGAGTCGGAGGACTGTGGATGGAGTTAGGGCCATTTTACATGGAGCGGATCCGTATTGATCCGCTCCTTATGCCCGTTTGCTCAGCGAGGATTCCTCCATAAAATCCCCGCTGAGCTGTCGGCTGACAGGGCGGCCGTATGTCCGTATACATCCGATCCGCCAGACGGAAGAAAAATAGGATTTTCTTCCGTCCGAAAAAGCTTTACGGAGGCGGATGTTTATGGACGTTAGCGGATGCTCATCCGCTAACATCCGCGATCCCATAGGGAAGCATTGCATTTCGTAAATGGACGTATGAAAAAACGGATGAGCGGTCTGCACGTGTGAAAGGACCCTAATGCAGAGAGACAGAGGGGTAACTAGAACCTTCATGGCCCTAGTGCAAGAAACCATGAAGGGTGAATTCCCTGTAGCCGAATGAGGGCTACAGCGCAGACCCCAAATGCCAGGAGGACTTCAATAAACGATCATCGGCTTATGTACTGGCCCCTTACCATGTGATCAGCTGTTAGCCAATGACAGCTAATCACATGATGTAAACAGGCCGGTAAACGTTTTTCTTTTCTCCTCGCACTGACAGCGTGAGGAGAAAAAAAAAAAACGATCATCGGCTTATGTACTGGTGTCAGTAGGCTTTTATTTTTGTTGTTTGTTTTTTATTACCGTTTTATTTTGCTTTATTTATTTTAAAAAAAATAAAAAATTTAAGACCCCCGTTGGGGGACATTGGAGAAATAGCAGGGGTCTAAACAGACCCCTGATGTCTCACTTTAAAAACAGAGAAAGGGACTGAGGACAGATTCACCAGTCCATTTCTTTTGAGGTCTCCGCTTTTGCGAGTTGCGAACCCTGGTAGTTCCACCTCTGGTGTTAGTAGGTTTTTATTTTTGTTGTTTTATTTTTTATTTTTTCCATTTTATTTTGCATTATTTATTTTTTACAACAAAAAAAAAAATCTAGGGCCCCACGTTGGGGGACGTTAGTGAAATATTAGGGGTCCAAACAGACCCCTGATGTCTCACTTTTGTGAAAGGGACTGAGGACAGATTCATCAATACCTTTCTTTGCAGTCTCAGCTACACAGAATGAATGAACAGGAATATCTCTGTACAGGGCTTCCCATACATTCATAAAATTAAGCATAGTAAACACCATTTACTATGCCTTGGCTATAAATGAATAAAAAACAAAACAAAAAAAACAACAGTTGGTGATCTGTACCGATCACTGACAATTAACACAAGGAAGGGGCTGGTAAATGTCACATTTACTGATCCCTTCCCTGCTCTCATCGTGACAGATCCCCTGCAACAGTCGGCGGGAGGGAGAAAACTGGCAGTGCTGCGGAAGGGGGGGGGGCAAGGGGGGAGCCAGGGAAGCATACAGGAGCCCGGGCAGCAGGATAGGGAGGTGGCAGGAGTGGCATGTAGACGAACCAATGCCCTTCATTTCCCTCATGCAGCCACTGAATGTCTGTGGGAGGGAGAGGAGGAGAAGCAGGCATTCAGCGACTACATGGAGGGATCGGTTCTTCTATATGCCACCATCCCCTCCGCCCCCCCCCTTTGCAGCTGTACGGGGGGGGGCTGCACGGGGCCCCCTTTGAGCATGGGGCCAGGTCGCAATGACAACCCTTGTTCATACACCTCTGCAGAGAGATAAATCTCCAGGCTCCACAATTTACTATGTAGTGCTTTTCGAAGTGATTCGCCAAGTCATTGGGCCATCTACAGCCTTTCAAGTGAGTAGAAGGATAACTCATTGAGGTGCTTCAGCTCCTTCATTTTCCAATCTGCAGGCTGGGGGTGTTGGCTTGACCTGCTACTACCAGGAGATCAGGGACATTGCCCTTTGATTAGAACAAGAATCCTAATTAAAAGTTTTAATCCAATGATGTTAGATTCCCTGTAAGATAGGCAGACGTTGTCTCAATGTTTTGTGTTGGTTCCATACAACTGAGTCCGTAACCCTTATAAAATGAATTTTTATCATTCTAGTGCCCGGCAGGCCCAGCATGGTGATCGGCACAACGTCTCAGAACACGGCGCTCATTCAGTGGCATCCACCCAGAGAGCCGATGGGAGAGATCCAGGGCTTCCGCCTGCAGTACAAACGGGTGGACGAGGAGAAATTTATCACCATGGACTTTGGAAAGAACGATCATCACTACACGGTGACCAAACTGCACCGGGGGGCCACCTACGTCTTCAAACTGTCTGCCAAGAACCGGGCCGGCTTTGGAGAGGAGTACGAGAAGGAGATCTCCACGCCTGAGGATGTGCCCAGTGGGTTCCCACAGAACCTGGCGGTCGTTGGGCTCACCACGTCCACCACCGAGGTGTCCTGGGACCCGCCAGTCTTGGCGGAACGCAACGGAAAGATCACCAACTACACGGTGGTGTACCGAGACATCAACAGCCCTCAGGATATGTTCAACATCACCCGTGACACACATATCACTTTGGTCAACCTCAAGCCAGACACTACCTATGACATTAAGGTCAGGGCAAGGACCAACAAGGGACTCGGGCCCCTCAGCCCCAGCATTCAGTCACGCACAATGCCTGTGGACCAAGGTATGGATGTTTGAAGGAAGGGTCGTCTTATGGGGGGTGTAAGCGTAGAGGGCAATATTCTATAAAAGCTGTGGAGAGTTTTTACCTTTAGCCATTGGGATGTATATAAGATATGCAGGGCCGGCGCTAGGCATAGGCAATTTAGGCGGCTGCTTGGAGCGCCAGGGTAGGAGGAGTGGCAAAATCCGGATCCCAAGCCACTCGCTGGGGATTCGGAGTAAAATACCTCCAGGATCGGCATTTTTTTTTTAAAACATGCCTTATGGCGCCAGCCGCCAGGCTAGGGGGTGGTTGCGCCGTTGAACACATCAGCAGCGGCAGTGAGAAGATGAGGGGAGAGAGCTGGGACTACAAGCAGCAACCGGCCGGAAGTGCTGCATGATCGATGGAACCGGCCGGGGGGTGAGATGGAAGCCCTGCATGTACGTCCAGCGCGGGGTTGCCATGATATCAGACCCCCCCCTCCTCCTGGTCGCTCGGGGATCTGTTGACAGGAGCGGGAGAACAGGCAGGCAGACAGGAGAGGACAGGCAGCATCCCCGCTCTCCTTGAGTAAAGCCTTCACCGCCGCTGGCTCAGGTAGGCACATAGTGGAAACACAGGCAGCACGCTCTGTGTTGCACCCTGTCACATGAAATAAAAGAGAGGAAGGAAAAAAAAGGACTTTGCTGTCAAGTTTTTAGTGCCCTGTGTACAGGGGGGGAAGATATGTGTGTGTGGGGGGGGGGGGGGTTGGTACAGAGGGGAACTGGTGGTGGGGGGGGGGGGGGGGTTCAGAGGGGGAAAAAGGTGTGTGTGGGGGTACAGAGGGGGATCTGGTGTTGGGGGTACAGAGGGGGCAGATGTTGTGGGGGGCAGATGTGGGGGGGGGGGGGTACAGAGGAGGAACTGTTGTGAATGTGTGGGGGGGGGGGGGCAGATGTGCGGGTGTACAGAAAGGGAACTGGTGTGTGGGGGGGCAGATGTGTGGGGGTACAGTCCAGAGAGGGAACTGGTGTGTGTGTGTGGGGGGGCAGATGTGTGGGGGTACAGAGAGGGAACTGGTGTGTGTGGGGGTACAGAGAGGGAACTGGTGTGTGTGGGGGGGGGCAGATGTGTGGGGGTACAGAGAGGGAACTGGTGTGTGTGGGGGGGCAGATGTGCGGGGGTACAGAGAGGGAACTGGTGTGTGTGTGGGGGGGGGGCAGATGTGCGGGGGTACAGAGAGAGAACTGGTGTGTGTGTGGGGGGGGGGGGGGCAGATGTGTGGGGGTACAGAGAGAGAACTGGTGTGTGTGTGTGGGGGGGCAGATGTGCGGGGGGTACAGAGAGGGAACTGGTGTGTGTGTGTGTGGGGGGGGGCAGATGTGCGGGGGTACAGAGAGGGAACTGGTGTGTGTGTGGGAGGGGGCAGATAGGGAAGTGGGGTGTGTGTGTGTGTGTGTGTGTGTGGGGGGGTACAGAGAGGGAACTGGTGTGTGTGTGTGTGTGGGGGGGGGGGGCAGATGGCAGATGTGCGGGGGTACAGAGAGGGAACTGGTGTGTGTGTGTGGGGGCGGGGCAGATAGGGAAGTGGTGTGTGTGTGTGTGGGGGGGGGGGGGGGGGTACAGAGAGGGAACTGGTGTGTGTGGGGGGGCAGATGTGCGGGGGTACAGAGAGGAAACTGGTGTGTGTGTGTGGGGGCGGGGCAGATAGGGAAGTGGTGTGTGTGTGTGTGTGGGGGGGGGGGGGGGGTACAGAGAGGGAACTGGTGTGTGTGGGGGGCAGATGTGCGGGGGTACAGAGAGGAAACTGGTGTGTGGGGGGGGGGGTACAGAGAGGGAACTGGTGTGTGTGTGTGTGGGGGCAGGGCAGATAGGGAAGAAGTGGTGTGTGTGTGTGTGTGTGTGGGGGGGGGGTACAGAGAGGGAACTGGTGTGTGTGGGGGGGCAGATGTGCGGGGGTACAGAGAGGAAACTGGTGTGTGGGGGGGGGGGTACAGAGAGGGAACTGGTGTGTGTGGTGTGTGTGTGTGGGGGCAGGGCAGATAGGGAAGTGGTGTGTGTGTGTGTGGGGGGGGGGGGGGTACAGAGAGGGAACTGGTGTGTGTGGGGGGGGGCAGATGTGCGGGGGTACAGAGAGGTAACTGGTGTGTGGGGGGGGGGTACAGAGAGGAAACTGGTGTGTGTGTGTGGGGGCGGGGCAGATAGGGAAGTGGTGTGTGTGTGTGTGTGGGGGGGGGGTGCAGAGGGGAACAGGCGTTCAGGGTGATACAGTGATGGGGTGTTCTGAGGTGTGGACGTTCAAATCCACTTTTGAAAAATAAATAAATGCAGATCTTTTTGCAGATCAAAAAATGTGCATTTATTATTGTTTTAGTAGGAACATGTAAAGCATTGTCAGTGTATCTGTCGCTCGTACAGACAGGCAGTTACACAGCCTCTCTGTATACTGCTCTAGCCTGTGGACCACAGCTAGCGTGAGGAAGTGAGCCGGTGCCATCCTCTAGTTGTCTTTGGGCCAGGTCAGGTGCAGGCATGCAGACCATGGCTGAAGTATAGGTGAAGAGGCACCGCAAAAATGTCAGTGAGGGGAGGAGCGAATGGGCGGGCCGGGGGGGGGGGGGCGCAAAATGAGGCTTCGCCTAGGGTGTCAAAAATCCTTGCACCAGCCCTGAAGGTATGGAATTTGGGACCTCCCTCTTTATCTTTGGTTTTTTCACAACTTTTATAAAATATAATATTTACTAAAAAAAATGCATTTCCTGCCCTTTTACTGATATCCTGCCCTCCTTTTCCTTGTTTTTGTTCGCTTGTAGGCTTTTGGTTATATGTTTGCACCTATTTTTGTATTTAATTTTTATACATTTAAAAAAGTTTTGGCTGTGCATACACTGATATGTTTGCTTCATTGCTTTTGCAAAACCTCAGGGCTGTTTTCTCATAGAATAGCTGCAGGTACCCCCCCCCCCCTTCCAAGTCACCGCTTGTCTCCACCAAGCACCATCCCTGATCACCTGCAGCCAGCCATAATAGACCCCCCCCCCCATCAACAAAAGATACCCCCAACAACGGACCCTCAACAGCAAAATACCTCCAATAGCAATAGATCCACCCAGGGGCCGTCTTATTGGCATCATGGGCCCCTGGGCAAAGTAATGCTCTGGGGCCCCTACAATGATGACAGTGCAGGTAAACCGACATCAAGTAGGTAGGAGGCAGACTGCCTCCCCCCTGTGTATTTATCACTCTCAGTGCCATCATGGGGCCCCCAATTTCGAGGCAGCGTGGGCTCATGGACCAGCTGCTTTGGGGAAAGTGCAGGGGCCCCCCATGCAGCTGGGGCCCCTGGGCAGTGCGCAGGTGTGCCCTCTCATTAAGACAGCCCTGGATCCACCTCTGTAACAAGAGACCCCACCAGTAACAATACATCTTCCAGCATCAATAGACAGTCCAGCAGCAAGTGACGGAAGACCCCTCCCAGCAACATAAGACCCGCCAGCAACAACAGATCCCCCCACCAGCAACATTAAACCCCCAGAGACAATAGATCCCTGAGTAGCCAGCAAAAATAGACTTCCCAGAACACTTCACTATCCCTTACCACTGCGTATATTCAGTGTTTGAGGTACCGGAACTGCGTTCCCGCTGAAAAAAAAAGCCCTGGCAAAACCGAAACTTAAAGTGTTACTTAACCCAGGAGCCTGCATCTCTATATATCTGGTCTCCCACAGTACCCAGAACATGGAAACACTGAATACCTTTTCTCGTCAGCAGTATACAGCAGTCTTGTGACCTATATCAGTGTCTGGTTAAAGCTTGTAGGAGGAGTTTTTATTCTCCCTAATCGTCCTATGAGGCTGCAGGACCCCTCTGTCTGAACAGTGCTGATTGGCCCTGTGCTGATGACATGCACCCTCCCAAGAAAAAAAAAACCCCACCAACAATACACACCAAACTGAGCATGTACAGAGTTCCCCCAAGGCTCTGATCAATCAGCAGATGGGTTGGGAACAGTGGAAGCAGTGCCGATCCTGACCTCCCTGAGGGCCCTAAGCAAAATGACATGTCACATTAAAGTTGAGAAGCGGGGGGGGGGGGGTTAGCTTCTTAAAGTTGAGAAGCGTGTATCTTGACATCGCGGAAATTACATCTTACATTAAAGTGAGAAGCGGGGGTGTGCTGACTTCTCAACTCGCTGGCTGCATGGGAGAAGAGGTAAGAGGCGGGGTGAGGGGCTGAAAATTACTTCTCACCAAGTGGGGCCTCTAGTAATTTGGGGGGCCCTCTGCAGCTTTGCGGGGCCCTAAGCGGCTTGGATAGTGAGCCTATAGGGCGGATCGGCCCTGAATGGAAGAAAGGGTGGATCAGAGCAGACAGGATCAAACAGCCTTTTTTACACAAAGCAGAGGATTAACCCATTAAGTCTCACAGTTAGGGTAGCAAGCATGCCTTTTCTGCATATACAGACTGATTATACCACTTTGGGGTTAGTAAAATTTTAGTTATGCCAAGAATCATGCTTGTAATCTGATCTTCCTGCTCTCCGGGTCTCTTTCAGAGCGGATACATTCCTTCAAAATGTTAATAAAATATCAACATCAACTTATTGTGAAAATATGTCAGAGACCTGTATCTTCTCAAAATGTTATTGCTTCCCCTCAGAAGGTTTTGTTTTCTCTCTCCCGGCAGTGTTTGCAAAGAATTTCAGGGTGAACGCGGTGATGAAAACATCGGTCTTGCTCAGCTGGGAAGTCCCCGACTCGTACAAATCCGCTGTGCCTTTCAAGGTTAGTGTTACATAACATAACATTGAATTTGGCTCTGCTCGAGGTGGCGGAGCAGAAGGTAGGGTCGGTGTGGGGAGCAGAAGGTTTGGGTCGGTGTGGAGAGCAGAAGGTTAGGGTCGGTGTGGGGAGCAGAAGGTTTGGGTCGGTGTGGGGAGCAGAAGGTTTGGGTCGGTGTGGGGAGCAGAAGGTAGGGTCGGTGTGGGGAGCAGAAGGTTTGGGTCGGTGTGGGGAGCAGAAGGTTTGGGTCGGTGTGGGGAGCAGAAGGTTTGGGTCGGTGTGGGGAGCAGAAGGTTTGGGTCGGTGTGGGGAGCAGAAGGTTTGGGTCGGTGTGGGGAGCAGAAGGTTTGGGTCGGTGTCGGGAGCAGAAGGTTGGGGTCGGTGTGGGGAGCAGAAGGTGGGGTCGGTGTGGGGAGCAGAAGGTTGGGGTCGGTGTGGGTAGCAGAAGGTGGGGTCGGTGTGGGGAGCAGAAGGTTTGGGTCGGTGTGGAGAGCAGAAGGTTAGGGTCGGTGTGGGGAGCAGAAGGTTTGGGTCGGTGTGGGGAGCAGAAGGTTTGGGTCGGTGTGGGGAGCAGAAGGTAGGGTCGGTGTGGGGAGCAGAAGGTTTGGGTCGGTGTGTGGGGAGCAGAAGGTTTGGGTCGGTGTGGGGGAGCAGAAGGTGGGGTCGGTGTGGGGAGCAGAAGGTTTGGGTCGGTGTGGGGAGCAGAAGGTGGGGTCGGTGTCGGGAGCAGAAGGTTGGGGTCGGTGTGGGGAGCAGAAGGTGGGGTCGGTGTGGGGAGCAGAAGGTGGGGTCGGTGTCGGGAGCAGAAGGTTGGGGTCGGTGTGGGGAGCAGAAGGTGGGGTCGGTGTGGGGAGCAGAAGGTTGGGGTCGGTGTGGGTAGCAGAAGGTGGGGTCGGTGTGGGGAGCAGAAGGTGGGGTCGGTGTGGGGAGCAGAAGGTTGGGGTCGGTGTGGGGAGCAGAAGGTTTGGGTCGGTGTGGGTAGCAGAAGGTGGGGTCGGTGTGGGGAGCAGAAGGTGGGGTCGGTGTGGGGGGCAGCAGAAGGTTGGGGTCGGTGTGGGGAGCAGAAGGTTGGGGTCGGTGTGGGGAGCAGAAGGTGGGGTCGGTGTGGGGGGGCAGCAGAAGGTTGGGGTCGGTGTGGGGGAGCAGAAGGTTGGGGTCGGTGTGGGGAGCAGAAGGTGGGGTCGGTGTGTCGGTGCAGAAGGTGGGGTCGGTGTGGGGGGCAGAAGGTTGGGTCGGTGTGGGGGGGGTGGGGGGCAGAAGGTTGGGGTCGGTGTGGGGGGCAGAAGGTTGGGGTCGGTGTGGGGGGGCGGGTTGGGGTCGGTGTGGGGGGGCAGAAGGTTGGGGTCGGTGTGGGGGGGCAGAAGGTTGGGTCGGTGTGGGGGGGCAGAAGGTTGGGTCGGTGGGAGGGCAGAAGGTTGGGGTCGGTGTGGGGGGGCAGAAGGTTGGGTCGGTGTGGTGGGGGGCAGAAGGTTGGGTCGGTGTGGGGGGGCAGAAGGTTGGGTCGGTGTGGGGGGGCAGAAGGTTGGGTCGGTGTGGGGGGGCAGAAGGTTGGGGTCGGTGTGGGGGGGCAGAAGGTTGGGTCGGTGTGGGGGGGCAGGGGGCGGTGTGGGGGGGCAGAAGGTTGGGTCGGTGTGGGGGGGCAGAGGTTGGGTCGGTGTGGGGGGGCAGAAGGTTGGGTCGGTGTGGGGGGGCAGAAGGTTGGGTCGGTGTGGGGGGCAGAACTTTGGGTCAGTGGGCAGAGCGTGGATTGTGGATGAGTTGTTGCCTGAACTTCACTCTGACTGGCAAGTTTTTTTTTCTAGCGTGAGCTGGATGATTTTGTAATATCAGCACATGGAGCGTGTGCACAAAACATCACCTTAGGAATTCCAGATAAACATTTATTTACGCTGTTCAGCTAGTTTTGTGATTCACAGGAAGATCGTTGTCCTGTTTCCCAATACCACTTTATGGGTCACCCGCCTGCTCAATGTTTAGCAATGGGTGTGCTGTGCCCAAGACAAGGGAAAAATAGGGCCTGAAGCCAACCCTGTATAGGCAGCTCTCAGCCAAGGTGGTCCTGGCCTCAACCCAGCTTGGAATGAATTAGAGTGGAAACTGTGAGCCGGGCCTTCTCGTCCACATCAGTGCCTGACCCCTCACAAATGCTCTTCTGGAAGAATGGTCAAACATTCCCATAGACACCCTTTCGAAACCTTGTGGACGGCCTTCCCAGAAGAGGTGAAGCTGTTATAGCTGCAAAGGGCGGGGCCAACTCAATACTGAACCCTACGGACTAAGACTGGGATGCCAATAAAGTTCATGTGCGTGTAAAGGCCGGCGTCCCAATACTTTTGACAATTTAGTCTACATATATACATATATTTATTTATATATATTAAACAGTACATACTATGTATAAAGGCAACCTAATGTAAACATTATAATAATAGATTTGCATAAAGAGTGATCGGGAAAAAAAATGCATGATGATATAAAACACATAAAGAATAAAAATGACAATAAAATAATATTGATCTATCTGAAGCAAGTCTTAATAGGCAGATGAGATATTCAAGTGCTACTCCAGGCTTGTTGTGTAAAATACGCAATAATTGCCAAGAGGTATAAAAAAAAACATAATCAGAGTAATCCAAACAAACTTCATAATTATTATTATGTGATATTCTGATATATAATAGTCAAGTTTAAAATGGTTATTTTAGTTTTTTTTCTACCTCTCCCCAATTATTGCTTGATTTGTATAACACAAAGGGAGTAGAAGCGGAATATCTCTTCTACCTATTAGGATTTGTATTAGATACAGTAGATCAAGATTATGGCTATTTTATTATAATTTTTATTCTTTGCATGTTTTTTATGGCATCGAATGGTTTTATTCCATTATATTTTTAAGGCTCTGTGCAAATCTATCTTTATACATTTTATGTTACTTTGATTGTATAGTATATATGACATTTATTTATTTCATTACAGGTACTTATATATGCCATTAATTTTTTTTTTTACATTCATGTCAGTTCCTGCGCTTACAATTTGAGGTCTCTAACTCACATTCATACCGGTACATACACATACTAGGTGTAAAACGAAAAAAAGAAAAAGCCACATTGACAGAAATAAAAATGAGTATAAAGAAGCCGCTAGCAAAAAACAGTCGGATACACTGTGCAATAACTCCTGGAAAACAATGGGCTAGATTCAGAACGAAGATACGTCGCGTAACTTTCTGGAGATACGCCGCGTAACTTTTAAGAATGGCCGACGTATCTTTTTTCTGTATTCAGAAAACAAGATACGCCAGAATTTAGGTAAGATACGAGCGGCGTAAGTCTTTTACGCCGTCGGATCTTAGTTGCATATTTACGCTGGACGCTAGGTGGCGCGTCGAATATGCAAATGAGCTAGATACGCCGATTCACGAGCGTACTTGCACCCGGTCGTCGTATTTTACGTCGTTTGCGTAAGCGTAATTCCGGCGTAAAGTTACCCCTGCTATATGAGGCGCAGCCAATGTTAAGTATGGACATCGGGACAGCGTCGTATTGTACGTCGTTTATGTCGTTTGTGTAAGGGCCCTTTCACACGTCCGTTCAGTTCGTCCGTTTTTTTTTGGACGTCCGTTAACGGACCTCAATGCTTCCCTATGGGTTAGCGTCCGTTAGCGGATGAGCATCCGCTAAACGTCCGTTAACATCCGTCTGCGGTAAGCTCCGTTTTTTTGGACGGAAGAAAACCCTATTTTTCTTCCATCAAAAAAAACGGAACGGACGAAAAACGGATGAAAAACTGATCAACTGAAGGGGAAAAAACTGAAGGGGAAAACTGAACGGACGTGTGAAAGAGCCCTTAGTCGTTCGGGAATGGGGCTGGGCGTAAGTTACGTTCACGTCGATATTAATGAATATTTGGGACGTGATTTGGGGCATGCGCACTGGGATACGTTCACGGCCGGCACATGCGCAGTTCGGAAAAAGCGTCAATTGCACGGGGTCACGATTCATTTACATGGATCACGCCCCCTACCTGCCTATTTTAAAATTAGGCGCTCTTACGCCGGCCCATTTACGCCATGCCGCCGTAACTTTGGGTGCAACTTCTTTCTGAATACGGCACCTGCCTCTCAAAGTTACGGCAGCGTAGCGTAAACAAGATACGCTACGCCCGCACAAAGTTACGGCGGGCTATCTGAATCTGGCCCAATATTTGCAGCGCTAAACCAACACATACAATAAATGTGTTAAAAAAATAAAAACATTTCTATATATATATTGTGACGAACCCAGGACTATGTCTGCAGTAAATGCTTCCTCTGTCAAAAACCAGCACTATCCAAGACTCTTTAGCCCACTCAGTCACCAGACAACACCAGTCTTAGGCCCGGATTCACAAAGCACTTACGCCGACGTAACTCGCCTTTTCCTGGCGTAGCGTAAATATGTGCCCGGCGTATGTGTGCGCCACAGTCATGAACCAAGATACGCCTAAAAATAGGCCATCCTACCCCAAAGTATCTTACTTACACCGGCCTGGCGTGGGCGCAAATATGGTCTGGACGTATGTTGCTTCTCCCATCGATTAGACATGCAAATGGGGGAAATACAGCGATTTAACGAACGTACTTGCGCCCGGCGCATGATATACGTGGTTTGCGTGCGTTTTACGTCCGGCGTAAAGTTATTCCCCATAGATGAGGTGCAACCCATGCAAAGGTATGGACCAGGGAACACAGCCGTCGTATTGTACGGTGGACGTCTGTGAATATGGGCCGACGTGGGTCTGGCTGGGCGTAGGTTGCGTTAACGGTGTACGCAGTGATCCGGCGTATGTTAGGCAGTTGTTCCGACGTGGTTGTGCGCATGCGCACGGAGATACATCCACGTCTAGCCGCATGCGCAGTTCATTGTACTTGTCTGGCGCCCGGCACATCATTTGCATGGGGTCACACTTCATTAGCATGGATCACGCCCACTTCCACCTACTTCCACTTACGCCTACGAAATATATACCACGGCGCAGAGTTGGGAGCATTTGCTTTGTGAATTCCATGCTTGCCTCTCCGCGCTGCGTCGGCGTAGCGTAAAAGAGATGCGCTACGGCAGCATAAATGTGCGCCGATGTCTGTGAATCTGGGCCTTGGAGTACATCAGGAATAGCCTTTTATTTGAGATCTCACACAAATATATACACAAGGGTGACAATACAAACTGTAACCAGAAACCTAATTAACATGAGCTAATTATCTACTCCTTTAGACAGCCTGGGTGACTCGGAGACATGAGCTTTTAGGACAGACTTGCTGTCTTTTAGCTCAGAAGACACAATCAACATTATCATAAATTGAAACACAGAAAACCTTCACACAATAGCAGAGTTAATTAACACAAACATCTTCTATGAGCATCTTCTATGAGCATCTTCTATGAGCCCCAACATTATGAAGCCATCACTATAATACGGCATATACAGGCTTCCCAGAGTCTGTGTGTTTTGGGGGGACATGGACTTGAATCCAAAGTAACATTACTTCAAGGTCCCCAGGCATACACCTCATTAAGAGTATTGTTCCCCTAACCACCTGAGGGCCGCGCTATAGCCGAATGACGGCTACAGCGCGGACCTGAATTGCCAACAGGACGTCAATTGACGTTCCTTCCCTTTTGGTGTTCCCCGAGCGCGCAGCGGGGAAACTCTGTGTTGGCCGTGTCCCTTGAACACAGCCAGTCGCAGATCGCGGAGAACGGCCAATCAGAGTGGCCGTTTGCTATGCGATCTGTGCGGCCAATGAGAGATGATCTCATATGTAAACATTTGAAATCATCTCTCATTGCCGCCTCACACAGAGACAGCGTCCTGTCTCTGGAGAGGAGGAGACCGGTCTGTGTCCCTTGTACATAGGGACACAGATCGGTCACCTCCCCCAGTCACCCCCCCCTCCCCCCACAGTTAGAACACTATACAGGGAACATATTTAACCCCTTCCTCACCCCCTAGTGTTAACCCCTTCAATGCCAGTCACATTTATACAGTAATTAGTGCATATTTTTAGCACTGATCGCAGTATAAATGTGAATGGCGCCAAAAATGTGTCCGCCATAATGTCGCCGTCCCAATAAAAATCGCACATCGCCGCCATTACTATAAAAAAAAAAATATTCTGTCCCCTATTTTGTAGGTGCTATAACTTTTGCGCAAACCAGTCGCTTATTGCGATTTTTTTATTTTTTTACCAAAAATATGTAGAATACGTATCGGCCTAAACTGAGAAAAACATTTTTTTTTTAAATTAGGCTATTTATTATAACAACAAGTAAAAAATATTGTATTTTTTTTTCCGAAAATGACGCTCTTTTTTGTTCATAGCGCAAAAAATAAAAACCGCAGAGGCGATCAAATACCACCAAAAGAAAGCTCTACTTCTGGGAAAAAAAGGACGTCAATTTTGTTTGGGAGCCACGACGCACGACCGCGCAATTGTCAGTTAAAACGACGCAGTGCCGGAAGCTGAAATTTCACCTGGGCAGAAGGGGGGTATATGTGCCCAGTAAGCAAGTGGTTAAAATCCAGGGCCCATAATCAGAAGGCAAGAGGCTAGCATTCAGTCCTCTCCAAAAGCCTCTGTCCTGGTAGCTTGTCGAGCTGGTTCCCCTATCGCATAGGGTCCGGCCTTGACTGCGCATGCGCAGTTGGAGGTCACGGAAATCTCAGAGCCTCAACAGCTGTTTGTCAGCTGTAGATGCGCTCGTTCCCGATGATGCACGCCGCGGAAAAAGGGGCGGAGACTGATGTGAGACACGCCCCTCTATATTACACACCGCAGCAAGGGGCGGAGACTGATGTGTAATCGACATGCTGCTCTATACTACACGCCGCAGCAAGGGGCGGAAAAAGGGCGTACTAATATGTTTAAATGCATTTCTTGCTGCCCCTTGCTGTATGGAGCGACATGAAGAATAAAGCGGCTTGTATAACTAAGCATCGGGAGCGAATGCGTCTTCAGCTGCCTCAGTTTTCACAGAGGAGAGGGAGAAACTGATGTTCCTCCTTCTTCTTTGTGCGCTGCCAATCTGACCAGATGGAATGGGAGAGCCTGGGAGTACAGGGGAGGGCTGTGGCTAAACACAGCAGGGATAGCACTGCCATTGCCCATTAGCAAAGGTGCTAAAAAGAGGATCCTGCCTATGCTCGGGAGGAGGGAAAAAGAGACCCTCAGACCCTGGTAAGTGCCTTACTGCCCAGCCACTCAACAGCGCCCCCTTTCATATGGCGCCCATGACACTTGCCATGGCTGCCATACCCTAGATATGCCACTGTGTGTACAAGTATAAAGGGATCAAATCACTGGGGATGACATTGCATTTGATGCTGCTCAGCTTCACTTGCTATCAGATCTATCCAAGAAGAAAGCTGGCCCTTGGAAGAGCTTTAAGGGCTACTCCGAGAAACCTTCCGCTATAGCGTTCCCATGTTGCGCTAGTTGCTCCGCTCCAGTCCGGAACCCGTTCACCTGTCCTGCTGCTCCAGATATCTGTTATGAAAACGTTCTTTTAAGTTGCTTTTATGTTTTTCTCCATTGGCAGATTCTATACAACAACCAGAATGTAGAGGTGGACGGTCACTCCATGCGCAAGCTCATCAATAACCTCCAGCCAGACACAGAGTATTCCTTTGTACTCATGAACCGCGGCAGCAGCGCTGGCGGTCTCCAACACAGAGTGTCCATCCGCACGGCTCCCGACGTCCTGCAGACCAAGCCATCATCTGCCAGCAAGTACATGGAGGAAGGAAGATTTACCCTGGAGCTGCCCAGAGTAAAGACCAGCGCCCCCGTCAGGTGACTATCAGATGGTGTCCCAGTAGGACCTGTATACTAATATTGGAAACATTGAATGAAAATGCCCAAAACCAGGGACCGACACACTGGCCATGATTGGGTCACATTATTCCTCATGATAATACACAAACTTTTAAGAGACACGGGCTAAAGTGATCCTAAAGATTTTGTTTTTACCGTAATGCATTCCCTGTACTAACTTAAAAAATGTTTTGCTACTCAATGTGCCCTAACCCTTCCACCCTTCCCCATCCCCAATTACTTACCCGAATCTTGTATCAAACCTACACTTTCCCTTCTGCCAATATTCTCTCCTCTCTTCCCGCCCTCACAAGCTTGGCTAAGTGGCAAGTTCTGCTGTCAGTCAAATCCTGTTTGAAGAGAGCGGGGGGGGGGGGGGGGGGCAGGGCTGAGCCTCGCTGTGTGTGCATCATTGGACCCACCCAGCCTGGCTCGGGATCCAGCCTGCATGTCTGCCCCCATAGCAAACACTTGCTATGGAGGCAGACACGGAAGCGGAGGAGCCAAGATAGCTGGCAGGGGACCTCAGGAGAAGAGGTTCAGGGCTGCTCTTTGCGAAACCAGGTAAGTATAACATTTTTATTATTTAAAGTGATTGTAAAGGTTCATTTTTTTTCCCTATAAAAATAACAATCACGTTATACTTACCTGCCCTGTGCAGTTGGTTTTGCACAGAGCAGCCCAGATCCTCCTCTTCTCGGGTGACTCTTTGGCTCTCCTGGCCCCTCCCTCCTGTCGAGTGCCCCCACAGCAAGCAGCTTGTTATGGGGGCACACGAGCCACAGCTCCCTGTGTCTATTCAGACACAGAGCCCGCCCCCGCCCCCTCTCTCCCCTGATTGGCTAGCTAACTGACAACAGTTGGAGCCAATGGTGCCACTTCTGTGTCTCAGCCGATCGGGAAGGAGAATCTGGATGGCTGAGACACTCATGGACATCGCTGGACAGAGAGGGACCTCAGATAAGTGTGAGGGGGGCTGCTTCACACAGAAGGCTTTTTCTCCTAATGCATAGAATGCATTAAAATAAAATAAAAAAATGTCTTCCTTTACAACTCCTTTAATAAAAATCAATTTGCCTTTAAAACCACTTCAAAGCTCTCACATCACAGGACAGGCAGCGCCAACAGGCTCGGGCCCATTTGGTGACCCAGTAGGGCCTGGGCTCGGTTTGAGAGTACTGCCTGGGCCCGATTTGCTGCCCTGTTAAAAAAAAAAATCCAAAGTTGTGAGTTGTCACTGGAACCAATAACTTAGTTGTCACTGAAGGGAATGTCCTCACAATGGAGAGACTTCCTTTCCTATCCTGTTGTGTTTCCAGGACAAGAAGTGAAGGGAAATCTCTCCAGTATGTCACAACACCGAAAAAGGGACGGGGTTCTTCCATACCCAATCCAAAACGGGGGAAAAAAAAGGTTTTGGCTTTATATGTATCTTAAATAATGATTACATAAGAAAAAGAAACAATCCCCAAGGAAGCCCCACAGTGGGAAAGATCATGTCATCAGTTCAATAGAACGATTGGGTTCATTTTATTTGATGTTTAATTTATTGAGTTAAATTTAACTCGAAAAAATTAAACATCAAATAAAATAAACTTATTGAACTGATGACATGATCTTCCACCCTGTGGGGCCTCCTTGGGAATCTGTTCTTCATACTAAATGATCGGAGTCTTATCTTCTCCTGTATCTCTCTATCTCCAGATGGTATTACATTGTGGTCCTTCCCTTGGACACTTCCAGCGGTGGTCTGAGCGCTCGCTGGCAGAGCCCGGAGGAGATGGAACTAGAGCAGGTTAGTGGACAGCACTGTTATTCCTCCACACCCACCTAACAAGACACTATAAGGAGAATTTACACACATGCATTGTATATGGGACAACCGGCAAAGCTTTAGTCCCACCTGTGTCTCCTTCTGCCATGCAGCTTTGAGGGCTTCTGACGAGAATGTGTGCAGCTCCTTTCTGTCTGAATAAATAATTAAATTGTGTCCTTGATAAAGTACTGAGGCCCATGACATTATTTTTTGGGTTTTACATTACTACTTGGTGAACCCAACAAGAGGCAGCTTTGAGGATCCTATGGAAACAGGTGTATGGGTGTTTCCACCTTCATGCATAACAGTTCCGGCCGGTGCTCAGATTCTAAGGCTGCTGACACCTCTATAACTCATAGATCACAGGAAGGATGGCCGGCACTCAGGATAGCATCCAAAAATAATCTTCCTTTATTGAAAACGCATGTACAATGGCTGTAACACATCCAACGTGTTTCGGCCATCAGGCCTTAATGATGACTGCCATAATTTACAGCTATTGTATACATTAGGGTTGTCCCGATACCAGTATCGGGACTGATACCGAGTATTTGCGGGAGTACTTATACTCCCGCAAATACCTCCGATACCCAAATAGAATACTTGACCTGCCCACCCCCCCAAAAAATTGAGTTCAGGTGTTTCCAGTGAAAGGTCCTGGTAATATAATCACACAAAGTAATTTTAGACAATTGTGCACTTCCAACCTTTGGTAGCAGTCTTTTCCGGCATGACTGTGTTCCTGTGTTCAAAGCCAGCTCCATAAAGACATGGTTTGACCTGTTTGATGTGGAGGAACTGGAGTGTACTGCACAGGGCCCTAACCTTATCCCTACTGAACACCTTTGGGATGAGTCTCCTAATCCAACTTCAGTACCTGACCTCACAAGTAGGCACAAATTCCCCCACACACACACTCCAAAACCTTGTGGAAATTCTTCAGAGAAGAGTGTGGGTTGCTATAGCCACCAGGGGAGGGGGGGGGGGGCACACCTGAATAAAGCCCATGGTCTTGGAAATGAGCAGCCCAACAGCTCATAGAGGTGTGATGGTCAGGGGTTGTCAGGAATCAGCAGCAGAGAGGGACAAATCTGTGTAGCTACACTAGGAAATTGAGAGCAGAATGTGTGTGTGTGTGTGTGTGTGTGTGTGTGTGTATATATATATATATATATATATATATATATATATATATTTAAATTAAGATGTATTTACAGTGAAACCAAAATCAGCGAACATAAAGATATATGTAAACCAAAATCCCAGTAACAAAATAACTAAATGACACAATAGAATATCAAAAATACTAACTATCAAAATAACTATATACAATATATACAAATGGGGAACACAGAAATTCAGGGGAAATCTGGAGGTGCAGGGAAAACATAGGAAGGGGGAACCAAAACTGGGATCAGGAAGGGGAGTAGGAACAAGGCATCAGGGTACAGGGTATACGTACAAGGCAAAGAGCACAATCAAGAGCAGGAACAACATACAAGTCTAGCAGTATCTGGCAACAAAACAAAAGACTGGAGCAAAGTGCAGAAGAGTGACTAAATACCCTCCCAGCAGCCAGCAGCAGGAGAGCAGATTACTGGGATCTGCTGGGTGCTGGTGGACACTGGAACTACAAACTTCCCCTCTGGGAAGCACAGTGCCCTCAGCATTTGGTCATATGCTTTGTAACATATAGGAGTCATCACAACCATTCAGTGAGGTCACATCAGTTTGAATTTGATACCATGACATCTCTGGACGTGGCCACTAGTAGGAAGTTTATTGCATGGTCCGATTGCCATCAGGGTACTGTTTGCCATCCTCAGAGGTCGGGTTGCCACCTTTTCTTCGAGTCAAACCCAAACACTTTAGTGGCAGAACAGAATTTTTTTATAGTATAAACTATACATATATTTTGCTATTAAATAACATTTCTAATCATATGAAGTTAATAACAAGAGTTCCCCTTTTACATCTGAACTTGCAGAGTTCCCTTTCACTGTAAAGGGGGATTCTGCGGACTATGATGTAAGGGAGAACTCTGGGCACTCTAATATAAGGGATGCTTTGAGAACCCTGATTTAAGGGGGGGACACTGAGAACTCTGATGTATGAAGAAGACTCTGATGTTAGGGGGAAACACTGGGGCCTCTGGTGTAAAGGGGAACTCTGATGTAAGGGGTGCTCTGAGAACCCTGATTTAAGGGGGGGACACTGAGAACTCTGATGTATGAAGACGACTCTGATGTTAGGGGGAAACACTGGGGCCTCTGGTGTAAAGGGGATCTCTGATGTAAGGGGTGCTCTGAGAACCCTGATTTACCTTAGTGTACTCACTCAGAGGCAGGAGAGAGAAAGAGGGAGACTTCAGTCACAGACAGGGATGGATGGTGAGTTCATTCACCTCTTGGCAGTCAGCACCTCTCATCCAGATTTATCTGAGGCTGCTGGACTTCAAATGTCCTTTTATGAGGCACAGCACCAGGGATTGGAGTGTGGGCAGACAAAAATGGGTAACGGTGGGGGGAGGAGGTCCAAATCGAGCCCTCTCTCCTGGGTTTTTTTTTTTTGTTGGGGGGGGGGGGGGGGGTTGTTAGTGCTGGCTTTGGCCATTGTAACAGAGTGTAACATACACTCTCAGCTTAGACAACTGCAGCCAGCAACCCTGCTGGGAAGCCACAGACCAGTCTAAATAATGTGTCCAGGTCCTAGACAGTATGAAACCCAGACACATGATTCCAAACCCGAACTGTCTGGGTGAATCCTGGACAGGTGGCAACCCTACTCGGAGGGGGGCAGGTTCATGTTGCCTGTGAGGTGGGTGATCTGTAGACGCTCCTAGTGTTGGCTTTTCAGTGCAAACACAGTGGCCAGACCTGTGTATTGAACCTTGGTGGTATCCTACAGACTGCTCATAGATACTGCATAAGATTAACCCCGACCCCCCCCACTGCTCCGTGGGCACCTTGGATAAATAATACATTTTGGGGTAAACTGTGATCTCAGCATGATAGCAGAGGCAGGAAAGGAGGAAGGACGACCTTGAAGAGAGTGCAGGGCATGCTCTACTTCCACAGGCAATGTTGGCCTTGCATGTCAGCACAATAGGCACAGACGGGAAAGGAATAATGTTTGAAATTTCATTCTTCACACGTGACGGGTAATGCGCACGAGATAAAAGGTAAGAAATCTTCCCTGATAACATATGCGAGCATCCCTGCAACCTTTACTGACACCTTAAAAGGAGGGGGGGGGTATTTAACCATGACAAATGATAATAAGACACATGTCCAGGCATACAATGTGATGGTATTATCAGGCCTGTACGAATCTGGCAGGAGCAGCTGATGGGAGCTCAGTTTTTTCTGTAAGAGATCTACATCTCCCAACAGCCTTTTCCTTACTCATAGCGGCTTGTTTATAAAACATAAATGACTGTGCAAGTGTCTCAAGAATTGCACATCCTTTAGGAATAATCACCATATTACATCTATTATGTGCAAATCAACTGCATCTAGTGGCCATTTTCCTGAACTACCCCCAATGGGAAAAATACCACATTATGGCCACAAGATGGCCCCGACAATCACAGGAAATAAACATTTTAGATTCAATACAGCAATGATTTGGTGAGCACTGTGCGAATGCTTGAGCGATTTTTATTTTATAAGTTGACCCCCATAGTGTGCGTGAGCAGGCTGTTTGAAGTCCTACCTATAAATGCCTGTAATAAATAAATAATACTCAGAAGTTTATAAAACAACATTTCTGCAATTGTGATCCTTATTTTTTATTTTATTTTTCCTCTCCTAGATTCTAGAAGCCATTAATCAGGGCTCGCGCCGGCAGAGACGTCACGCTGCAAAGAATAAGCCGTACATAGCGGCTTGTCTCAACCCTCTCCCAGAAGTCTTCACTCTCGGTGACAACAAAGAATATAATGGATTCATCAACAAGCCGCTGAACGCCGACTTGAGCTACACCTGCTTTGTGCTGGCAGCTCTAGAAGACGGGGACACTGTGAGTCTGACACCCTGCACACCGTATAACCCCAACGCATGACTACATCAGAACAGATTTATAAATGCCTATGAATAACTCATGAGTTTATGAGCAAAAGACTTTGAGGGATGGGAGGCAAGGCAGATACTTCTCAGTTTCCAGGAACTCCAAGCACACCTTGCTGAGCATATTTCCTCCAAAGCTTGCTTTGGACACATTGCTGCAGTCTGCAAGGACTGTTCCTCCACCAATGTGATCAAATATTAATATTTTCAAGGCTCAGAAGCAGCTACTGTCCTGGTCCTGAAGGGATGTACATCTATAGGAGGCCTGACTTGCCTAGAACTACCTAGGGGTTAGACAATGACCTCCAGGTGTAGGTGGGAGCATTTGGTTCTGACAGTTTTTCTTTAAAAGGAACTTCACCTATAATAGATCCACGGGTGTCCCTGTTTTGGTACATTTGACCAGTGTTTTTTTAACCTTTCTTCAGTCAAGGCACCTGTAACGGAACCCCACATGGGACAGGGGTTAACGCCGTTTATGATATTCCATTTTGAACCCAAGACAGCTTATCGACACTCCTCAACCCGGCGAACACGACCCGTACGGATTTTCCCCGGAAATGAGACACAGCTCTGTTCTCTGGTTCAACAGCAATAGCCAATCTTTATTGAGAAGGCAGGCTCTTATATACACCAAAAAGAATACTTGCACTAATCAAATGGACAATGACACACTCCACCCACAACATCATACAATGGTTACTAACGCGCCTCCAATACACATCTTTTAGTCAGACTTTCTGGCACCAGCTCTGACATAATCTACATGAGCTTAATTAAAGAGGGGGTTCATCCTTAAAACCACTTTCCCCCATCCCATCCAGCATACTGGCGTCAGCGCCAGTATGCTGTCTTTTTTTTTTTTTTTATCCGTGTACTTACTTCTAAATAGAGAATTTAATTTTCGTTCTAGCGCGGTATATGGCGCCGCTATATCGCGTCACGCCTTCCGAAAACAGCCGACTAGCACTCGGCTGTTCTCGGCGCCTGTGCACAGACCTAGGAGCTGACTGCGCAGGCGCCATATATAGCCGTGTCACGCCCTTCGAAAAAATCCGAAATGGGACGGGGCCTGCGCAGTCAGCTCCTGGGTCTGTGCGCAGGCGCCGAGAACAGCCGAGTGCTAGTCGGCTGTTTTCGGAAGGCGTGACGCGATATAGCGGCGCCATATACCGCGGTAGAACGAAAATTAAATTCTCTATTTAGAAGTAAGTACACGGATAAAAAAAAAAAAAAAGGACAGCATACTGGCGCTGACGCCAGTATGCTGGATGGGATGGGGGAAAGTGGTTTTAAGGGTGAACCCCCTCTTTAACTACAGCTGACAAGTCAGACATCTGACCTTTAGACTATGCTAACTCACAATCCACATTTATCGTCAATAGAACTTTCACACAATACAGTGTCAATTAGCATCACACAATGAAAGGTTCTTGGGAGCCATACTAAGGTTCAGTTACATTACAGTAGCAGATGACATTAACCCCTAACTGTCTATGTTCCCACATTGAATGAGTCACTCTTTCAATTGACCTGTTGGGTTCAGAATCAACAAACAGTAATATTTCCTGGAATACATTGTGAATTATTACTGCCCCATCTCATGTAGTCCAAGATATGATTTCTCAGTCATCCTATGCCCCTAGTGGACATAGGATGACTTTAGACACAAGAGTCATCGGTGAAGCTGAAACAGGAGTACCCCACACCCTTCAAGAGCCTCTGGGTCCCACGGGCCATTCCGTTACAGCACCCTTTAAAATTCTGCACAATCTTGAGGCACCCCATTCTAAAATATAAAACTCTAAACTAATAGCCAACCCCCCCCCCCCCCTTTCCTGAGCCTGTTCTCGATCCAGGGATGTGCAAGAGAGAAGCACTCTCTGCGTCCTCAGATAGTAAAGCAGGGATGGGGCCGAGCCACGCTCTGTGTGTCTACAGACACACAAAGCCAGCCTGGGAGCAAGCCCATCTATAGCAAGCGGCTTGGCTTGCTATGGTGGGCACTCCAGGGGAGAGGGGGGAAGAGCCAGGAGCACCAGTGAGGGACACGAGAAGCGGAGGATCGGGGCTGCTCTGTGCAAAACCATTACACAGAGCAGGCAAGTATGACATGTTTGTTTAAAAAAAATATATATATAAGGATTTACAATCACTTTAAGTTTGTATGTTAATAAATGAACTCCCCTTGACAACTGCCAGCTGATACTTACACAGATGCTGGCTGCCACTGTTGGCTTCCTGTTTGAGGGCTCAAGTGCTCAAATGTTATCTGTGCCATTGAAATAACATGCAAGCATAATTAACGCGTAAAAAAACAATTGTGATTCAGCTTGTAGACTGTAGCCTATAAATCGCAGATTCCGTTTAATACTGTAATTGTTGATACAATTATAGTGCTAACAAAATGCTTTAAAATGTTAAAGAAAAATTTTTTTTTTTTTACATTTAGCTTCATTTTATAAACTATACAAAAAGCAGGTTTTCTATTAAAACACTGTACCAAATAAAAATGTAGTGTAGATAAATTGATTCTAAGGTCCCCAACCTAAAGAACCAAAGAATGGGGGTGTAGCCAGGGTTGGACTATTCCGGTACTGATAATCAAGATACAACATATAGAAACAAGGAAATAAAATTGATAAAGAACATTTTATTAAATACAAAAATGAAAACAAACACCAGTAGAGTTAAAAGACAATCGACTTGACCGGTTTCGCGGCTATGGCCACTTCATCAGAAGCATGTCTACATTACCCAACAGGCGGGTGGGGTGGGCAATACCACATGGCGTCCCGCGAGGTAATCGGGTAGGATGGACCTACTGCTGCAATACAATTCTGTGGTGTGTAGGGGGCCCCCGGAGTGGGAACCCAGATTGAAATATCGGTGTACACAGGTAGGTCCCTGGTAATGGACCAAAGAGGGAGGGGGACCACAAAGGATCCCAGGAGGGCATCAAGGTAGTGAAGCCAACCAGTGGCACTGTGGGCTGGGTAAGGCCACAGAGGTCCAGAGATGTAAAATTATTTAGGTAGGCAAAGAGTTAGGCTGGTCACAGACGTTCAGCAGGAACCAGCCGAGATTCAAACCATGTATGGGCAGGCTGATTATTCCCAAGTTGACTATCGTTAGCGGCTGGTGCTTCGCCCTTCTCCCTGCTGGGAGAACATAAAGGCTCGGCAGGAGGAATTCCCCTGTCAATCCATGGTTGCAGGAAATAAATTTGCTCCGTCTATGGCTGGCCTTAAAGAGGTCGTAAACCCCCCTCTCAAAAAAAAGACGAAGGCATAATGAGCTATCATACTAGCTCATTATGAAATACTCACCTTAGAACGAAGCCCTCTCAGGGGTGCCCGCACACCACTAAGACGGCTGACATCTTCCCGGTGTTTCTCCTGGGTGTGCAGGCTTCAGCGATGTGATTGGACAAGACCCGTGATGACGTCATAGTTCAGGGCCATGAAGAAATGGCATGTGCGGCTGTTTCTTCAGAGCGCATGCGCCGATTACATAATCTGCGCGGTATACAGTAAATATCTCCTATACGGTGCAAGTTTAGGAGATATTTACAGTACCTACAGGTAAGCTTTGTTATAGACCTCTTTAATCGAGTGACATTATCTGACCTATAGAGACACTTTGATACACCACAAAACCACCTTGTCGTCGTCCCTCTGACCCGTCCTCTCTGCTTTGTTCTGCTCTACAGAAGAAGTACGCAGCCAGTCCATACTCTGATTACATCGTGGTGGAGGTCTCCTCATCCAGACAACAGGAGGAGCCCGAGATGTTGTGGGTGATGGGCCCGGTCCTGGCAGTCATCCTCATTATCATCATCGTCATTGCCATCCTTCTCTTCAAGAGGTAAGCCTGGTCACTATACACATTCATACTGAGCATGTGACCTATGGATTGCACCCCACACGGGAAATTGCATGCGTCCTACCAATCACATCAAGGTGCATACATACAAGGTGTTAGATTTGGTATTGTTATTATCCCGTATTGCTCATTGATAAAACTGACCCCCCCCCCCCCCGTAGCTCACAGCAAGTGATTGAGAGCCTCAGCTCTGCATGTTTCCCTATAAGTCCGTGTAGGGGGTGTCCATTACCCACACTCAAGTCTCAGATTACACCCAGCTCCCTGCTCTATGCTGTGCAGTGTGTAACATAAAATCTCTGCCCCTTGCCTTCTGGAGATCAGAAGTGCTGTGTAAAATGTGTGCTTTATAAAAGCTGTAGAAGGCGGCAGATAAACCAGTATAACTTATGTGGTAGGATTGGTTTGATCTCTGTGTATTACCCCGAGGCCAGTCACTTCACTGGGGTATATGTGAGGGTTTACAACTACTTTATGGTTTACCTCAACATATTGGTCTTTGTTAATGGGGTAATTCCCCCCGCCTATCAGTAAGGCTTCTCACACGTACCAAAGAACCCCAGCTGAGTGTGGTTTCTGAGTCTAACTAGATGAGCAGTAGTAAGAGCACCACACACCTAAGTGCAGGTTACAGAGTAAAAGGGGAAACTGTGGGACGCACAGACAGTTCTTTGGAAAGTTTGCTTACACAACGATGTATACATAATCTGTCATGTTCTGATCTTTCTCTTCTCTTTTTGTTTTGTGCTTCTCATGGATACAGTAAGCAGGAGAGGTAGGGGAAATGTGTTCTCATCCTATTCTCTATAAAGTGGGAGTGAAGGGCTAAGTGCACCCAAAACTGATATGTCATTGTCAAATTATATTGGGAGAAATAGTGCCCCATCATTGGGAGGAATATTGCCCCATCAATGGTATCATTGGGAGGAATAGTGTCCCATCATTGGTGCCATTTGGAGGAATGGTGCCCTATCATTGGGAGGAATGTTGCCCCATCAACTGTATCATTGGGAGGAATAGTGCCCCATCATCGGTGCCATTGGAAGCAATGGTGCCCCATCAGAGGTTCCTGTACTACTTCAATCCGACTTCTAGGCGATTTGTACCCATTGATTTCAATGGAAGTCGCCTCCAAGTCTGATCACTGTCTTAACTGAAGCAACTTTCCAGGAAGAAAACGTACATTTCTCAGGCAAACCCCTCCCTACCCCAGAGCTGATTGTTGTTTGATTGGCCACTGGAAAGCCTCCTGTCTTGGAGGCGACTTCAAGTCGTGTTGTAAATCACCCCAGATAGCCCTGTGGTTCATGCTCAAGTCGTGTTGTAAATCGCCCCAGATCGCCCTGTGGTTCATGCTCAAGTCGTGTTGTAAATCGCCCCAGATCGCCCTGTGGTTCATGCTCAAGTCGTGTTGTAAATCGCCCCAGATCGCCCTGTGGTTCATGCTCAAGTCGTGTTGTAAATCGCCCCAGATCGCCCTGTGGTTCATGCTCAAGTCGTGTTGTAAATCGCCCCAGATCGCCCTGTGGTTCATGCTCAAGTCGTGTTGTAAATCGCCCCAGATCGCCCTGTGGTTCATGCTCAAGTCGTGTTGTAAATCGCCCCAGATCGCCCTGTGGTTCATGCTCAAGTCGTGTTGTAAATCGCCCCAGATCGCCCTGTGGTTCATGCTCAAGTCGTGTTGTAAATCGCCCCAGATCGCCCTGTGGTTCATGCTCAAGTCGTGTTGTAAATCGCCCCAGATCGCCCTGTGGTTCATGCTCAAGTCGTGTTGTAAATCGCCCCAGATCGCCCTGTGGTTCATGCTGAAGTCGTGTTGTAAATCGCCCCAGATCGCCCTGTGGTTCATGCTCAAGTCGTGTTGTAAATCGCCCCAGATCGCCCTGTGGTTCATGCTCAAGTCGTGTTGTAAATCGCCCCAGATCGCCCTGTGGTTCATGCTCAAGTCGTGTTGTAAATCGCCCCAGATCGCCCTGTGGTTCATGCTCAAGTCGTGTTGTAAATCGCCCCAGATCGCCCTGTGGCTCATGCTCAAGTCGTGTTGTAAATCGCCCCAGATCGCCCTGTGGCTCATGCTCAAGTCGTGTTGTAAATCGCCCCAGATCGCCCTGTGGTTCATGCTCAAGTCGTGTTGTAAATCGCCCCAGATCGCCCTGTGGTTCATGCTCAAGTCGTGTTGTAAATCGCCCCAGATCGCCCTGTGGTTCATGCTCAAGTCGTGTTGTAAATCGCCCCAGATCGCCCTGTGGCTCATGCTCAAGTCGTTGTAAATCGCCCCAGATCGCCCTGTGGTTCATGCTCAAGTCGTGTTGTAAATCGCCCCAGATCGCCCTGTGGCTCATGCTCAAGTCGTTGTAAATCGCCCCAGATCGCCCTGTGGTTCATGCTGAAGTCGTGTTGTTAATCGCCCCAGATCGCGCTGTGGCTCATGCTCAAGTCGTGTTGTAAATCGCCCCAGATCGCCCTGTGGCTCATGCTCAAGTCGTGTTGTAAATCGCCCCAGATCGCCCCGTGGTTCATGCTCAAGTCGTGTTGTAAATCGCCCCAGATCGTCCTGTGGTTCATGCTGAAGTCGTGTTGTAAATCGCCCCAGATCGCCCTGTGGCTCATGCTCAAGTCGTGTTGTAAATCGCCCCAGATCGCCCTGTGGTTCATTCTCAAGTCGTGTTGTAAATCGCCCCAGATCGCCCTGTGGCTCATGCTCAAGTCGTGTTGTAAATCGCCCCAGATCGCCCTGTGGTTCATGCTCAAGTCGTGTTGTAAATCGCCCCAGATCGCCCTGTGGCTCATGCTCAAGTCGTGTTGTAAATCGCCCCAGATCGCCCTGTGGCTCATGCTCAAGTCGTGTTGTAAATCGCCCCAGATCGCCCTGTGGTTCATGCTCAAGTCGTGTTGTAAATCGCCCCAGATCGCCCTGTGGTTCATGCTCAAGTCGTGTTGTAAATCGCCCCAGATCGCCCTGTGGTTCATGCTCAAGTCGTGTTGTAAATCGCCCCAGATCGCCCTGTGGTTCATGCTGAAGTCGTGTTGTAAATCGCCCCAGATCGCCCTGTGGTTCATGCTCAAGTCGTGTTGTAAATCGCCCCAGATCGCCCTGTGGTTCATGCTGAAGTCGTGTTGTAAATCGCCCCAGATCGCCCTGTGGTTCATGCTCAAGTCGTGTTGTAAATCGCCCCAGATCGCCCTGTGGTTCATGCTCAAGTCGTGTTGTAAATCGCCCCAGATCGCGCTGTGGTTCATGCTCAAGTCGTGTTGTAAATCGCCCCCAGATCGCCCCGTGGTTCATGCTCAAGTCGTGTTGTTAATCGCCCCAGATCGCCCTGTGGTTCATGCTCAAGTCGTGTTGTTAATCGCCCCAGATCGCCCTGTGGTTCATGCTCAAGTCGTGTTGTAAATCGCCCCAGATCGCCCTGTGGTTCATGCTGAAGTCGTGTTGTAAATCGCCCCAGATCGCCCTGTGGTTCATGCTGAAGTCGTGTTGTAAATCGCCCCAGATCGCGCTGTGGTTCATGCTCAAGTCGTGTTGTAAATCGCCCCCAGATCGCCCCGTGGTTCATGCTCAAGTCGTGTTGTTAATCGCCCCAGATCGCCCTGTGGTTCATGCTGAAGTCGTGTTGTAAATCGCCCCAGATCGCCCTGTGGTTCATGCTGAAGTCGTGTTGTAAATCGCCCCAGATCGCGCTGTGGTTCATGCTGAAGTCGTGTTGTAAATCGCCCCAGATCGCCCTGTGGTTCATGCTCAAGTCGTGTTGTAAATCGCCCCAGATCGCCCTGTGGTTCATGCTGAAGTCGTGTTGTAAATCGCCCCAGATCGCCCTGTGGTTCATGCTCAAGTCGTGTTGTAAATCGCCCCAGATCGCCCTGTGGTTCATGCTCAAGTCGTGTTGTAAATCGCCCCAGATCGCCCTGTGGTTCATGCTGAAGTCGTGTTGTAAATCGCCCCAGATCGCCCCGTGGTTCATGCTCAAGTCGTGTTGTAAATCGCCCCAGATCGCCCCGTGGTTCATGCTCAAGTCGTGTTGTAAATCGCCCCAGATCGCCCCGTGGTTCATGCTGAAGTCGTGTTGTAAATCGCCCCAGATCGCCCCGTGGTTCATGCTCAAGTCGTGTTGTAAATCGCCCCAGATCGCGCTGTGGTTCATGCTCAAGTCGTGTTGGAGTTGCCTCTGAAAGTCGTGCTGGAAGTCGTGTCGCCCGAGTGTGAACCGACTCGAATACTCTTTCACCTGGTAAACTTGTCATGAAGCAGAGAGGTCATCTAAAGCTCAACACTTAAACATGAAGACTCCCTTTATATTTATGAAATCATTCTACTTCCAAGCAATCTTTTGCAAGCATTCATAAATTATAAAAATAAGCATCTAATTTCTCTAACAGAAGCACATCTGCCTCACTAGAAAGGCTTCAAAGAAAGGAAGGAAGGGAGCCGCTCACATTCTTAAAAGCCTCGGGACAATTTATTGAGTCATCCAACAAATAGACAAATCCATCCAATGTACAGAACGCTAACGCGTTTCACATGAGTTTACTCCCCCAGACCCTATGAGGAAGCTCCTGACTGAGTGAAGCGCGTTACATCGGATAGAGTAGTCTTTTTTTTTTATTGGCCAACTCTATATATTGTCCTGAGGCTTTTAAGATATCAAGTGGTTCCTTCCCTCATTTCTTTGAAGAGACTGTAGGAACCAGCTCCTGTTTGATGGTGGTGGCGGAGGGTTTTAGTGCCTGCAGCAGAATATTTGTTAGATCATTGTCTCAATATAGATCAGAACTGTGTTCACAATTATGTTTATCTGGTATTGTTAGTTGCATCTATTGTTCTTATTGCAGATTCATGTTGAAGTGTTTATTTCATCAGTGATGAGCAATAAGATTTGTTATGCAATGTAGATTATGCAGGGCTTTTTTTTTTAGGTGGAACTCAGTTCCGCCACCTCGGGCTCAGGCCCTTTGCTCCCTGCTCACCACTATCATTTGTAAACACAGAAGTCCAGCTTCTATGTGTACAAGTGCATGCAGAGGTCAGAGCTGAAAAGAGGTGAAAGTTAGATGTGGATGGGGGATGCAGAGGTAAGCAACTGTGAGGAAAAAGGCTGAACTCTGTATGCAGTGCACCCCTGAACACTGCACTCTGTAACCCTCCCTTCCGGAACACTGCACTCTGTGACCCTCCCTTCCGGAACTCTGCACTCTGTAACCCTCTCTTCCGGAACTCTGCGCTCTGTAACCCTCCCTTCCAGAACTCTGCACTCTGTAACCCTCTCTTCCGGAACACTGCTGTGACCCTCCCTTCCGGAACTCTGCACTCTGTGACCCTCCCTTCCGGAACTCTGCACTCTGTAACCCTCCCTTCCGGAACTCTGCACTCTGTAACCCTCCCTTCCAGAACTCTGCACTCTGTAACCCTCCCTTCCGGAACTCTGCACTCTGTAACCCTCCCTTCCGGAACTCTGCACTCTGTAACCCTCCCTTCCGGAACTCTGCACTCTGTGACCCTCCCTTCCGGAACTCTGCACTCTGTGACCCTCCCTTCCGGAACTCTGCACTCTGTGACCCTCCCTTCCGGAACGCTGCACTCTGTGACCCTCCCTTCCGGAACGCTGCACTCTGTGACCCTCCCTTCCGGAACGCTGCACTCTGTGACCCTCCCTTCCGGAACGCTGCACTCTGTGACCCTCCCTTCCGGAACGCTGCACTCTGTGACCCTCCCTTCCGGAACGCTGCACTCTGTGACCCTCCCTTCCGGAACGCTGCACTCTGTGACCCTCCCTTCCGGAACGCTGCACTCTGTGACCCTCCCTTCCGGAACGCTGCACTCTGTGACCCTCCCTTCCGGAACGCTGCACTCTGTGACCCTCCCTTCCGGAACTCTGAACTCTGTGACCCTCCCTTCTGGAACTCTGCACTCTGTAACCCTCCCTTCCGGAACTCTGCACTCTGTAATGGACTCCTTTAAGGCCCTCCCACTGTTAGTGACATTTGACCGCACCCACTATTATAATGCGGTTTGAAGGGTGTGGGGATCGTGTTCGCATTCCTGTACCTTCTTTCTGAGAAAAAAAAGCCCTGATGCTATGTAAATGATCCTTTTCTTAAACCCTTATTAATTCTCTTCCCCCAATGTTTAATCTGTACCATGATATATATTTCATACCTGCATTTGTCTGCTAAACAGGAAAAGGACCAACTCTCCCTCCAGCAAAGAGGACCAAATGCCTGGACTAAAAGACTCTCTGCTGGCCAATTCCTCTGACCCGGTGGAAATGAGACGACTCAACTACCAGACTCCAGGTTAGTAATGTTATGTGTATTGTAAACCACCTCCCACCTTGATCCTTTGTGTTCTTTTCCCATCTTCATCTCCTATACACTCAGGCAGTACCTAGCAGAGGGTCTCTAAGTAAAAAAGAATGCAGTCCATTTTGTTCTATGATAGTGAGAAGGTCTACAAGAAAGAGGCTGCAGTTTATTTGTTCCTAACATGTTGGCGAGAAAGACAGACTTCTAATCCTAGGACACAAACTTGGTCAACTATTTTTTATTTTATTTTTTCAGAAAGGGTCGTGTTTATTCATTAGGACAAAAAGCAGGTTGACGTTACCCCTGGCAACTAATAGGAGCCCATCACTTACTTATAGGACTCTGTAAATCCTTTCTTGCTATGGGGTTACTGGCCATTTATGGGTTTCATTGCCATATTTAATAACCTAAATGGAGCTCACTAGGGCTGCATAGGGATATCTGAACCAGGATAGTCAGGCCATGGCAGCCCCAGTGCAGGATGGGATCCTCAGCTGCATCTGGTAGCAACCATATTGACAGGTTCCCATTTTAGCCTCAAAGAAAACCAGTCATGAGATACATGGGCTTCCATTGGTTCCCTCTGTTTCTGGAAATGCCAGACACCTGGCTTCCGTAGTTATCTGTTATAGGTTAAGTATCTGGCTAGTTGGCTGCCCTGCCTGTTATGTGCTATTGGAGAGATCCTTGTCCCATATACCCAATCCCTCTAATTGCATTCTGTTCTTCTGCTGCTCTTGTCTCCTTTGCAGGTTCCAGTGTCCCCAGTTACCAGAATATCTCAAGTTAGTTTGACAACTTGCTGTAACCTTCTAGGAAAAAAGTGACCACTGCCCCCCCCCCCCCCCCCCCCCCTACACTACCCAATCATTGCCCATTCATCTTGTTTGCTCTGTGTCATTCATATTTGTCCCGCTCTCATCCATCTTTGAGTCTTTCCCGGTTCTTGTGAAGGATAGTAGAGTAGCCAAACCAGAGCAGGTTGGTAGTGCAGGTGATGTGCGCCGCGGGGTGAGGACGTAAAACAGTCCCCCGCAGGACAGCTTGTTGGTTTAGTTAGTGATTTTCACTGGTTCTTCTCCGGGGATCTTTTGAGGAAAAAAAATTCCTGAAGGAGGAAACACAAAACGATATTTATTTGCTGAATTCTGATTTGTAATTTTTCTCCCTGAAGTTTACCCCATGTTCTTTTCATTGTAAATTTACTATGGCTTCTCCAAACTTCCCATCACTCTTTTTTTTTTGTTATTATTATTATTTTTATTGTACGGTTTTTCCTTAATCTATAGCTTTCCTGTCGTCCTTCCAAATGCCTTCTTAGGCTGTATTCACACCTCTGGCATTTTTAGTACTTTTTGCAGATTTGCACTACAGAACTTGTTCCATAGGGAACCGTGTTAAATGTACTGTAGTGCAAATCTGCAAAATGCAAAAAGCACTAAAAATGCCATAGGTGTGAATCCAGCCTTAGGCCCCTTTGTTTTTTGTTTTTCCCCCCTCGATCCCCTCTCCCTCGTCCCTCCATTCCACCATATCCGCACAGCATCACAGACACGGGGTGGACTGTCCACAAGGGCTGCATGAACAATGGGTGACATTGCGGTCCATCCCACTGCTTCTCTCTGCAGTGCTGCAGCATGCTACGTGTCAACAGCTTTGTCTGTCCGTCCATCTTGCTGCACTGTCCATCCACGTTGTCTGCCTTTGGGGATGGGATGTTGGGGCGGTGGGTCATGTTCTTTTCCTCTCCGTTTCAGGTATGAGGGACCATCCTCCCATCCCGATCACTGACCTAGCCGACAACATCGAGCGCCTGAAGGCCAACGATGGGCTCAAATTCTCTCAGGAATACGAGGTAAGACCTGTGTGCAGCCCATCATGTGCTCTCCCCCCCCCCCCCAAGTCCCTCCAGCCAGGGGGCACATATTAGAGACTTCTTGTTTGTCTTTCAGTCCATCG
Source organism: Rana kukunoris (assembly GCA_029574335.1). Lineage (NCBI taxonomy): Eukaryota > Metazoa > Chordata > Amphibia > Anura > Ranidae > Rana > Rana kukunoris. The sequence goes on along the minus strand of CM056055.1, from coordinate 225,194,426 downwards.
ACCCCAGTCAGCAGTTCACCTGGGAGCATTCCAACCTGGAGGTGAACAAGCCAAAGAACCGCTATGCAAATGTTATAGCGTACGACCACTCGCGTGTCATCCTCACCTCCGTGGATGGTAAGTAGCTTCATATTTCCTGGGCTCAATGCAGATCCTTAGAACCAGCCTTTACCATAGATGGAAAAGAAAGAAGGCTGCGCCAAAACAGTAATTACAATCGGCAATACAAATGTGACATGATATAAATATCAATTGTGATTGATAGTGATCAAATAAAGTCAGAGTATTGCAAAAAAAAAAAAGGTGAATTCTTGTTGAAAAAAAACACCAACAAAAGATGTGCACCTCCACCACATAGACTTTGCATTTACCAGAACGCAAGCTTTTATAAGAAAAACACAAAAGCGGCGCCTTCTAAGCGTAGCAGTAGTAAAATTTAATTAGTGTGTCTAACAATATAAAAAACCTACTCACAAAGCAGGTGAAAGATCAGGCATGTGAACATTAAAGCGGATCTCCACCCTAAAGTGAAGATCCGCTGATCGGAACCCTCCCCCCCTCCGGTGTCACATTTGACACCTTTCAGGGGGGAGGGGGGTGCAGATACCTGTCTAAAGACAGGTATCCGCACCCACTTCCGGCCCGCAGTCTCGGGCAAAAGACGGGCTTTTCCCGTTGTGTGCTGGGAACTCTCAGCTCCCAGCACACAGCGGGAGCCAATCGCGGGCGCAGCGCGACTCGCGCATGCGCCGTAGGGAACCGGGCAGTGAAGCCGGAGCGCTTCACTTCCTGGTTCCCTCGCCGTGGATGGAGGGGGGAGCAGCAGGGTGACGAGCGATCGCTCATCCTCTGCTGCGGACGCCGCTGGACTCCAGGACAGGTAAGTGTCCTAATATTAAAAGTCAGCAGCTGCAGCATCCGCTTTAAGGGTTTTCTTCCGCAGGTTGTAAACGTCCATCACGCTGGGTGTCAGGTTGCTGGTTACTGCTGACGGCAAGGACGATGTAAACCAAGGTCCCCCGGAACCAAAAGACAGAGAACCTGTTTCCCCGGGGTAGCAGCGCGAGTGATGTCACTTCCTATGCACGGGCGGATGCGCGCGTTCAGGACATTTGTGTCCCTTCCTCAGGCAATGGGGAATCCATTTTACTGAAGGGCAATATAACCACTCATCGGCCGGCCCATGTCATTCCTATTGGGTGATATATTGAGATGCAAACCTGTTGTAAACGCCCACCATTTGAGATGAGGCGAACGATATGTACTAAATATAGGCAGAATATTGGCAATAGAACTAAAAATATATATGTAACCAAAAAACTGAGGTATAAGATACATATATGGACACAATGTACATGATATATACAGATTAACAAAAATGAGAATAAATATGATTAAACAATAAGACTCAGCCTAATGCTCACACGGAGCCCGATAGGGGCGTGTCTATCAAAAGTATAGAAGAACAACAATATCAAACCAATGCGGGGTACACTAAAACAGTACTTGTATGTCCGCGTTTCTGGGGGGGGGTGATTTATAAAAAATGATATATATAAAAATTCATGTTAAAATAGGAATATATTAATATTAGGAAGGGAAGGTCTTTAAGACTATGCTAATGTGAACTATTCATAGTATAATATCTCCACTCATGGATTCATATGTGTAGATAAAAAATATACATATACACCGGTGTATATAAAAAGGCAGTTTTCGTTATAAAAAATAGCAAACCAAGGTAAAAGTTATAAATTCCATCAATATTATAATAAAATGTTAATTTCTATCCCCTCATTGAGGCCGCTGGGCGAGAGGCTAAAATAAATATCCAATAATTCTCCCTCTCACACAAGCGTTTGTAGCGTTCTGCTGTAGGGAGAGATTTAGGGATGGCCTCTAGAACCCATATACGGAGTCCTTCTGTGGACTGGCCATGGTGTTCCATAAAATGGCGAGCAACACTGTACTTACCTAGGCCTTGTTCTATGGTGTTTCTGTGCTCGCCGAACCTTTTGCGGAGGGCGCGAATGGTGCGCCCTACGTAAAGAAGTCCGCAGGGACAAGTGAGGCAATATACAACATAGTCAGATCCACAGTTAAAAAAATCAGGTATTATATATTGCTTGCCTTTGTGGGTAAAATCCTTCTGTCTATGTGTAACAAACTTGCATGTAAGGCACCTTGGTTTTTTTACACTGGTACATCCCTTTTATTTGAAAAAACTTTAGAGAGGCACTGCGTTGGGGCCTGTTATTTTTGGTGTTACTAGGTGCTATCAGGTTTTTGATGTTCTTAGCTCGTCTGTAGTTAACCAGAGGACGGTCGGAAATGGTGGACTTTAAATGACGATCCTCCATGAGGATGGGCCAATGTTTACGCAAGATTTGTTCCATCTTGCGAAACTGATTGTGGTATTGGGTAATGAACCTAGTGGGTTGGGGGAGATTTTTCAACAGAAACCTTATCTATATCAGTATGGAGATATTTTTGAAAAGCGTCCTCAACTAGTTGTTTGGGATAACCCTTTTCTACAAACTTATTTTTCAAGAGGTGTCCATGTGTAGTGTAATCTTCGGAGCGCGTACAGTTATGCTTAAGACGGCAGAACTGGCTCCTGGGAATGTTATTCACCCAACTTTTATAAGCCTGCAATCATTGCATCCAAACGGGGGTCTTTATCCAGAGGCGGTGGAAACCGCTCTCCGGGTTTTGAATGAATAAGGCATAAACCGTAGACATGAAAATAAAGTGTAGCGCCAATATAGGAGCCCCCTGTGGGGAGGACCTTTTATAGGCCTAGTGACACAGTAATCACAGACCTTGGATAACAGTGCTCTTCCAATAATGAACCACATCCACTGTAAACAAATACAGTAGCTGTAATGTATCGGCAATAGCTACAGGTGTTTGGTGAATCAATTCCAATATGACAAATGTGTACAGACAAATAAACCAATCAGATATCATTAGGAGAGAAACTACTTAAAGCACTCCCAATCTGACACTGAGTACTAGTGGTGTTTATATAAACAACTATAAGTGATAAATAGTCCACACCAGTGAATGGTTATAAATGCCAGCTGCAACTCATAACACAAATTACAAAACAAGTGAAAAATAAGTCCATACACCGTGAAGATGTCATGAGTATATTCTTCTTCTAATAAACTTGAATAAGGTGCAGATTTCAAGGCATAACCCCCAAAATACTGGATTTAGGTAAGGTACCCTTACCGGATAGGATGGACCCACACCTCACCTTACGGTGGGGGGGTCTTTAAGGCTTATATGGACCGAATGTCCTCTCTGTTCACCCTTCGGATGGTTGTCCTTGGTGTAGTTGGTGTCTGATGTATTCAGAATACACACTTATAGCCAGAAATTTCCCTCCGGTAGATAGACAACAAGTACCGTGATAGCACCGTAATAGTACCCAATCGATTTCAAAGTGGAGAAAAAGGAGGAAAGTGAAAAAAGTAGGGTTGTCCCGATACCACTTTTTTAGGACCGAGTACAAGTACCGATACTTTTTTTCATGTACTCGCCGATACTGAATACCGATACTTTTTTTAAATGTCATGTGACAGTTTTCAAACCACAATACAGACTAAGGATATTTTCTTTAGAATTATGAAGAACTCTCACTCAAGACATTCTAAAAGAATAAAAATTAGTAAAAATGAATAAAAATGTTTTATTTTCTTGTCACGCAGTAGTAAAAAACTCAAAGTATTTTCACAGAACATGTTGATAAATACAAAAAAAGTATTCTATTTAGGTATCGGGAGCATTTGCGCGAGTACAAGTACTCCCGCAAATACTCGGTATCGGTCCCGATACCGATACTAGTATCGGTATCTGGACAAACCTAGAAAAAAGCTCCTCATAGTGTAAAATTGTAAAAAATGTAATAAAAACTTTTCCAAAAAATCACACTGGTGACATGAACAAGTATCCAAAAAAATCTTAAAACACACGTGAAAAGTAAAACACACAACAACTCTCCACCTTAATGGATTAACAGATGCAATCCAATAATGTGCAGCGAAGAAATGATGGAAGCAGCGTACCCGACCGGTTTTGTCTAAAAAAAACACAGGGGGCTCCTATATTGGCGCTACACTTTATTTTCACGTTTTTCCACAATCATCCTTTTGTTGTGTTGGCTGCCTAGAGTTTATTTGGTTTAGCGCAATATATTTACTACTATAAATCGTAGACAGGCAACCAGAAGACCTCGATCGTCAGGCAGTCAGGATGTGTACATCAATGTTTACCCAAAATGAGAAAAGCTCACCATAGTGTAAATTGTATAAAGGGTTTAATAAGGAGCATAAAAAGTTACACTTGCAAAAGGAAAACAGCTTAAAAACATCAAATAGTATGCCGGCCGGCTTGCAATCACCCGTCCACTAGGGAAACCACCGCAATAGCGTCTGCATGTCAACCTCCCGACGTTCAGATAGACGAAACGTATGTCAGGAGGTCGGCCGGCTTGCAATCACTAGGGAAACCACCGCAATAGCGTCTGCATGTCAACCTCCCGACGTTCAGATAGACGAAACGTATGTCAGGAGGTTGACATGCTGACGTAATTTTTCATCAAGAATTCGCCGTTTTTTTTTTTTTGTTTGTTTTTTGCAATACTAGGACTTTATTTGATCACTATTAATCACGATTGATATTTATATCATGTCACATTTATATTGCTGATTGTAATTACTGTCTTAGCGCATCCTTCTTTCTTTTCTTACTATATTTATGTGCATATCTCACGTTTTTGAGCTGCAGGTTTTTTTAATATTTAGAATTCTTTGTTTATTAGCGCGGTATCTTTCTTCTATATCTTTACCATGGATGATCAGAATGATTTTGGCAAGTCGTACAGCAAAATTCACGACTTTGTGTCCAAATTTCTTCTAAAATGGCCTCCAATTTTACTAGGCGACCAAAATTAGCATCAAAACTGGAAATTGTATGGAATGCTGACCGTAATTTTTCTTTCCTGACGTCAATCCATGGCGGCATACGTGTGATATAACAGGACCTGTTTAAATCTATAAGACAAAAGCTAGAGCAATCTCCCCCATTTTCCATAAAAATAACGAGATCAAAAAAGGGAGGGTTCGCATGCTGCCATGGATTGGTTGTCAGTAAAGGAAAATTACAGTTTTTCTGATGCCAACATGCATGTGATAAATAATGAGCTTAAACAGGGAGGGCTAAAATGTATAATCAAACTTTATTACAATGGATATGGAAGCCTGGACAGTCCTTCTGTCGAAGCCCATTGATGTACAGGCAGTCCCCGAGTTACGAACGACTCCTACTTACGAACGGGAGGCGGCGTGATGTCTCTGCCTTTCCGGGAATGCGCAGGCACTTTTCGATGGCAGGCACATTATTAGTATTATACAGGATTTATATAGCGCCAACAGTTTGCACAGCGTTTTACATCAGGGAAGACAATACAGTCACAATACAATTCAATACAGGAGCGATCAGAACGCTCTGCTCGTTAGAGCTTACACACTTCAATAGAACATCGGAAAACGACTCCTACTTATGAACAGGAGGCGGCGTGATGTTTCTTTTGTTCTGCGCATGTGCAGCCACTTTTCGACGGCAGGCACATTTCGACAGAACATATAAAAAGGTAATGTTCCGACTTACGAACAGATTCGACTTAAAGCAGATGGCCGCTGAAAAAAAAAATATTAAAAGCCAGCAGCTACAAATACTGTAGCTGCTGACTTTTAATATTAGGACACTTACCTGTCCTGGAGTCCAGCGCCATCCGCAGCAGAGGATGAGCGATCACTCATCGCTCTGCTGCCCCCCCCCCCCCCCCATCCTCGGTGAGGGAACCAGGAAGTGAAGCGCTCCGGCTTCACTGCCCGGTTCCCTATGGCACGAGTTGCGCTACGCCTGCCTATTGGCTCCCGCTGTGTGCTGGGAGCCAAGTGTTCCCAGCACACAACGGGAGGGGGTGGGAGGTGACGTCATGCCCGCAGTCTGCCCGAGACTGTGTGGCCGGAAGTGGGTGCAAATACCTGTCTTTAGACAGGTATCTGCACCCCCCTGAAAGGTGTCAAATGTGACACCGGAGGGGGGAGGGTTCTAATCAGCGGGAGTTCCACTTTCGGGTGGAGCTCCACTTTAAGAACAAACCTACAATCCCTAGCCTGTTCGTAACTCTGGGACTTCCTGTACAAGCCCCTGGAATCCCCCTGTAGCACCTGAGGCAGGTGCGCTGCGGCAACCAGCTTGCTGCTTTGCAGATTTCACCATCAACGTCTTCCATGAGCTGCCCTGAACTTAAAGACGTAGAAATGGGGGAGGTTGCATCTTTGAAAAAAAAATTATTTAGCCTTTCTTATTCACTTCAATTTGTAGAATAATTGTGAAATTTCAGGAAGGTGAAGACTGCCAGTTTTACTGTTCCCCTTACCTGTACACCTCTTCTTCCTTCTCAGGGGTTCCTGGCAGCGACTACATCAATTCCAACTATATAGATGGGTACAGGAAGCAGAACGCTTACATCGCCACTCAGGGTCCGCTGCCGGAAACCTTCACGGATTTCTGGCGTCTGGTGTGGGAGCAGAGGGCCTCCACCATCGTCATGATGACCCGGCTTGAGGAGAAATCCAGGGTGAGTTGTCCAATGGAATTGGGAATCGGAGAAAACACACAAGGCCTCCACAGCTCATCTACAAAGAGATTGTTAATTGCAGCAAATGATATTGTTAATCGGTGCCACGGCATCCACGCTAAATTAGGTTTTATTACTTGCCCCCGGGGCTGAGGAACACAAGACTAAACTGCATACCAATCGTTCCATTGTGCCCTTCACAGAAATAGATCATCATAGGAAGCTACTTCTGTTTATAATTATACAAGAATCTTTTTACATATCTGAAAGTAGAATTGCGTGTGTGCTTTTATATATATATATATATATATATATATATATATATATATATATACACATATATATATATATATAATATATATATATATATTATATATATACATACACACACCAGTGTTGCCAACCTACCAGATTGAAATTTACTGGCACGACACCCGAAATTTACTGGCGCAGCCACGTATTTACTGGCATTTCACAAAATTTTTCTAAATTACATTCTTTGTGCAAATTTCAGTATTTAGGCTACAAACAAGTACACAAGGCAAATAGCAATGTGATTTAAGGTAGATATTAAAGCGGCCCAGCATTCTCGGGCAGAATGCGGGCATGTTGTCACCTCCTGTCGCCCCCCGTTGTGTGCTGGGAACACTCGGCTCCCAGCACACAGCGGGAGCCAATCGGCAGGCTCGTGCATGCGCCATAGGGAACCGGGCAGTGAAGCCGGAGCGCTTCACTTCCTGGTTCCCTCAAAGTGGATGGTGGGGGGAGCAGCAGAGTGACGAGCGATCGCTCATCCTCTGCTGCGGACGGCGCTGGACTCCAGGACAGGTAAGTGTCCTAATATTAAAAGTCAGCAGCTGCAGTATTTGTAGCTGCTGGCTTTTAATATTTTTTTTTGAGCGGACATCCGCTTTAAGGTAAAAAAACATATTTTTGTTATTTTTTGATATAAGGGCAAATTATTTAGTCACATCCCCCCTGCCTTCACCCCCTCTGCCACCAACACCCCCTGCCTTCACCCCCCTCTGTGGTGCCACAGTCTCCCCCTGCCTCCAATCTCCCCCAGGCCCCCTGCCTTCATCCACCTCTGCAGTGCCACCAACAACTCCTGTCTCCATCCCCAACCTCTGCGATGCCACCATCCCTCTCTCTGGTGCCTCCGATCACCCCCTGCCTTCAATCTCCCCCTGCATCCAATCTCCCCCAGGCCCCCTGCCTCCATCCTCCTTTGCGGTGCAAGCAACAAACCCCTGTCTCCATCCCCACCCTCTTTGGTGCCTCCAGTCTCCCCCTGCCTCCATCCTCCTCTGCGGTGCCACCACAGCCACCATCACGCCCTGCCTCCAATCACCCCTTGGCTCCAATCTCCATGCGCAGTTCCAAGCTGAACCAATCTCGGCTATTTTTACTGCCACATTTACGAACGGGGGGGGGAAAGTGCCCGTTTTTACGAACTGTCCGTAAAAATACGGACGGTTGGCAACACTGATACACACATAGGGTGGTGATGACAAACTCTGTACACAAAAACCATGTCTATAACTGGAAATCCAAGCTGGGAGATGAGGGATTTCCTGCGCTTGCGACCGCCATTCTTTAGAGAGCCTTGTATTTTCCTTCAAGGAAAACAAGGCATTCTGGGATTGGACGAGGTGTAGCGTTGGACATCATCCACCTTCTCCACCTCTTCCAATCAGAGAACGCCTGGCTCTACACACAATAATTGTGTCAAGTATTGGTGATCAAGCAATGTGCCTGTAATTTACAAAGTCGGTCCATCGTCCATAAATTGTGTTCATTGTGGACTTTGGAATTCCCACCTTGGCCCTGTATCCAGGTATATGATAATATGCTTTGGGGGTTCAGCAATAATTATCTTATAACTGTCTTAAGTTTTACGCAAGTGTTGGATTTTAGGGAACACAAATTTATACTCTATATTTGGTTAACGCAGAATATTAATAAAAAAAACTAATTAAACTGTCATCTTAAATCGCCTAAATACATTCCAGGTGCTTCAAAGTACTACACTTCATCTCCTTTAGAAAGCAGCAACAGCCTGAGTAGAAAAGCCTGGCTAGTGCCAGCATGCTGCAGAAACAGGATCCTTCTACTTTGTGTGGAAACAGTGGTCTCTCTGCAGAAGTCTGACAACCCCCTGCTAAGTCAGAGCTAGAGTTCACTCATCAACAGGGAGCATGGAATATGCCAATTGTGGAGCTTTGGGTCTGACCCAATCAGGAGCATGTTTGACCTCTGCAAATAGACCTCTGCTTGCACACAGAAAGCAAAGGGTCCTTTTTTACAAGCATGCTGAAGAGACAGACCCTTGCTCTTTGTGTGGAAGTGGTGGTCTCTCTGCAGAAGTCCTTACTCTGCAGGGAGTATGGGATATGCGGATTATGGAGCTTTGGGTTTGACCCGATCGGGGCATGTCTGACCTCTGCAAAGAGACCACTGCTTGTACACAGAGGGCAAGAGGGGTCCTTTTCTATGAGCATGCTGGAAGAGACAGACCATTGGTTCTCTGTGTGGAAGCAGTGGTCTTTATCCAGAGGTCTGACAAACCCCCTGCCAAGTCAGAACTAGAGTTTACTAATCAGCAGGGAGCATGGCATATGCTGATTGTAAAGCTATGTGTCTGACTCAGTGGAGGACATGTCTGACCTCTGCAAAGGGACCACTGCTTCCACACAGACAGCAAAATGTCATTCTCCAGGAGCATGCTGGAGGAGAGAGACCTTTGCTCTCTGTGTGGAAGTAATGGTCTCTCCGGCAGCGAGCATGGGTTATGCGGATTGTGGAGCAATGGGTCTTGCTCAGTTGGAGCATGTTTGACCTCTGCAAAGAGACCACTGCTTGCACACAGAAAGCAAAGGGCCCTTCTCCGCAAGAATTCTGAAGATATGGACCCCTGCTGTCTGTGTGGAAGTGGTGGTCTCTCTCCGAAGTCACTAACTGGCAGGGAGCATGGGTTATGTGGATTGTGGAGCAATGGATCTTACTCAGTCGTGGCATGTCTGACCTCTGCAAAGAGACCACTGCTTGCACAGACAGCAAAATGTCATTCTCCAGGAGCATGCTGGAGGAGAGAGACCCTTGCTCTCTGTGTGGAAGTGGTGGTCTCTCTCCAGAAGTCACTAACTGGCAGGGAGCATGGGTTATGTGGATTGTGGAGCAATGGATCTTACTCAGTCGTGGCATGTCTGACCTCTGCAAAGAGACCACTGCTTGCACACAGAAAGCAAAGGGTCCTTCTCTCAAGAATTCTGAAGAGATGGACCCTTGCTCTCTGTGTTGAAGCGGTGGTCTCTCTCCAGAGGTCTAACCACCCCCCCTGCTAAGTCAGAACTAGAGTTCACTAATTAGCAGGGATATGCTGATTGCAGATCTGAGGGTCTGACTTAGTGCAGGGCACGTGTGACCTCTGCAGAGAGACCACTGCTTGCACATAGAGCAAGGGTCCCAGGCACAGGCTTTTCTGCCTGTGGCTGCTTTTTAAAGAAAAAGAACTATAAGACTTTGCACACTTTTATCTTTTGAGGCTCCTGGAATGTATGTAGTCAATTTAAGCTGAAAGTTCAGTTGGGCTTTACTAATAATTTGATTGTTCTGTGATGGATCTTCGCAAATGTAACATCTTCTCCTCGCAGAAGTTGTGTGTGTTTATAAAACCTTTGTGAAGGAGGACACAGCAAATAGTTCTCCAGCAGACCGTATAATCAATCATCTCTGGTAGTTGACTAAATTATAATGGTATTTTGTGTCCGATTCGCAGGTGAAATGCGACCAGTACTGGCCCAGCCGCGGCTCGGAGACGTACGGAATGATACAAGTCACCCTGCTGGACACGGTCGAGTTGGCCACGTACACAGTGAGGACGTTCGCCCTCTACAAGGTGAGACGAAGGAGCGTTGTTTCTAACCATTAACTTTCCTCCTCCTGCATGGGTGACCCCACAAGTGATGATATCTCCCCCCCTTTTCCTCCTCCGCCACCTCGCAACCCTCCCCCGACCGCGATAAGACAGCACATTACGGGAGAAGCTAGACAAGCAAATTAAGAGTGTAATGTTTTAATTTAATTTTTCAATTATAATATAATTTTACGGTGCGCTGAGCTTAATGAGAGGAACAATGAGCGCAGATAGCGGTGCCGAGCGAAACTTTTGGATACCTATTGCGGGGAGACGGTGAATGAGTTTAGTGTCGCCGCGGCTCGATAATGTCATTGTTGGAGTTTTAATTTAACCGTTCTCAGGTTTACGGGCGCCGCCGTGCAACTCATCCCAACAGATCGTCCAAGACTGACACTAACTTTTTATAATTGTGTACCTCTTATTATTAGGGAAGAATCGCAATATCGTTCTGGGGGCTGGAGATATTTCTATGGATGAATATAAATCAGTAAATATGTATCTGTAGGACAGAGAGCTAAACCTGCCCGCTCCATAAACTTCAGATACCATATTTCTCTTGATCTTAAATTTATTAGAACGAGCCAGGTGAAACTACAGATTGATAAATACGAGAGCATCGATTGGTACGATATTGCATATAATAAGGAAACAATGCTCTATAACACAGAATGACATAACAAGAACTTACTTTTTAAGATCGCTGAGGGGTGATGGTGAAAGATTAAACAAACAGCCTTACTGAAAGAGACCCTTAACCACTTAAGGACCACTTAAGGACCGCCTCCTGCAAATTTACGTCGGCAGAATGGCACGGCTGGGTTACAGGCACGTACCTGTATGTCCCCTTTTAAAGTGCCCAGCCTTGGGGGCGCGTGCCCGCGACCCGGTCCGAATCAGCCGGACCCGATCACCGCCGGTGTTCCCGCGAATGGTCACAGGCGCTGAAGAACCAGGAGAGGTAAGTGAAAACAAACCTTCCCACGTTCTTCACAGTGGCAATGTCACTGACTGATCAAAAGTATAGGGAATGGGGAAACATAAAAGCACTCACATGTAGCCGACATCCGAAATAATTGAATCAAAAATAGAAAAATACTACATAGGGTAGTCACTGACTGATCGTCTGTTCCCTGATATAGGGAAAGGCGATCAGTGAGCTCACACGTCCAGCCCCGCCCCCTACAGTTAGAAACACATATGAGGTCACACGTAACCCCTACAGCGCCCCCTTAGTGGTTAACTCCTAAACTGCAATTGTCATTTTCACAGTAATCAGTGCATTTTTATAGCACTTTTTTCTGTGAAAATGACAATGGTCCCAAAAATGTGTCAAAATTGTCCGATGTGTCCGCCATAATGTCGCAGTTACGAAAGAAAAATCGCTCATCGCCGCCATTAGTAGTATAAAAAATATTAGTAAAAATGCCATAAAAACTATCCCCTATTTTGTACATTTTGCGCAAAGCAATCGTTAAACGCTTATTGCGATTTTTTTTTTTACCAAAAATACGCAGAAGAATACGTATCGGCCTAAACTGAGAAAAAATGTTTTTTTTATATATTTTTTGGGGGATATTTATTATAGCAAAAAGTGAAAAATATTTTTTTTTTTTCAAAATTGTCGCTCCTACTTTTGTTTATAGCGCAAAAAATAAAAAAACGCAGGGGTGATCAAATACCACCAAAAGAAAGCTCTACTTGTGGGGATTTGTGGCAATTGTCAGTTTAAAGCGATGCAGTGCCAAATTCGCAAAAATGGGCCAGGTCCTTTACCTGCATAAAGGTCCAGGTCTTAAGTTGTTAAGCCCAGGTTCGCACTGGGCTGCGGGAGTGAAGCCGTGCACTTGCACAATTTCACTCCCGATTTCGGACGGGATTACAAAAACATCTGTGCAGTTCAATGTGAATTGCAGGCCGAAATCGCAAAAAGTAGTACAGTAACTACTTTTTGAAATCGGTGCAGTGCCGCGGATGCGGTGTCGCAGCGATTAGGACGGTGCCATTGCCGGCAAATGCCACGGATTTGACATGTCAAATCGAACCAGTGTGAACCAGGGCTAAATCAGAGTTCCACACAATTTTATAACGTAGCATTATTGCAGCATAATCATTGTGCAATGAAAAATTTTTATCAATTTTTTTTTCCTAAAGGTTACCTGGATATTCCAGTTTACAATGGAGTTTCTGGTCTTTGCCGCCCGCGGATATGCCCGTCATATCCGGCGGCGCACTGTCTCAGGGAGCTATGTGTCAGAATTCCCAAGAGTTGGTGTGTTTGGCCGCCACTCGTTATTGCGAGATTTAGAAACCGGAAGTGACGCAATAACGCCAGATTTGGTTTATCTTCATTGCCGTCACAACGGGGCGAGCACTTCCAACGACGACCCCCGTTGTGATGGCACCGTCGGAAGTGTACGGCGCTGCGAGCCGTACCTACTGCGCATGCGTGAGAATGGGCGCTGCATGCTGGTCGCTCAGCTGCACCAAAACCCAGAAGATAGGCTTGTGGGCTTCACATGCCCACAACCAATATGGAAATTGCCAGGGAGAGAAGAATCTAATATGTCCTTTGATCGGAAAACCGCAATCGAGCGGCAATCCGTGAGTGATATAAATAATAGTATTAAAGAACGATATTTATTAAAAAAATTAATTTTTATATAGTAGGAACTCCGCTTTAAATTGGTTTATGACTCACTTCCTCCTAGAGAAATCTCCCAGAATGCACTGGTTCCTAACAACTTTATTAACACATTCTAAGAAATTACAATATGTAAGTTCTACAAACAGCAAAGCTATACCAGAAAGGGAACAGCAGGTGGCGCCTGCGCTCTGCATATAACTATCTTGGTATGAATCAAGAAAACTCTGTTATTTCCAACACATAATCATAAGTAACTGAATAGAAGCCCAGTCGGTGGGCACTGGGCAGAACAGCGCCAACTTTAAATGGAACATCAGTGCCGCATGAATCCCCCCCACACCCATCTTCTGTAACACCATCTTAAAAATGTAGGCGTGTTAGAAGTTGCGTCGCTGGTCTCTGTTGAGTATTTGGGATCTGGTAGAGCCAGGTCCCAAATACTGGGGGATTTTTGTTCATGCCCATAAATACCGGCAGTTTTCTAGCATTCAAAATCCAGCACATGCGCAGATATACATCCCAGTTGCAGCAATGATACCACAATGCCTCCGGCTGCTTTTCCCAGAACGTCTCCTTCCTATGTAATCAAAATGAAAAGAAGGAAGGTGTTTGCGGTCAAAATCAGAGAGCCTAGGACAGTGATGGCGAACCTTGACACCCCAGATGTTTTGGAAGTACATTTCCCATGATGCCCAACGACACTGCAGAGTGCATGAGCATCATGGGAAATGTAGTTCCAAAACATCTGGGTGTCAATGTTCGCCATCACTGGTCTAGAGTGACAACACTGCTCCTCCATACAGTACAGAGTGTTGTCACCCTAGGACAGGATGTGTGTTACTGGCAGGATCACCAGAGGACATTAAATGGGAGAGACTGAAAGAAAAAAAAATGCACCCACCACCTCATGGTCCAGTAAGCTGCAATATATCAACATTTTTGAATTTGGGTTAAGCAATTGGTTGAATACCTACCCCCCACCACATGCTAGGATTCAGTGGGGGGGGGGGGGCAACCATAGGGTCACTTGTAACATAACCACACCATGTAAAATAGTCCATGTATACTTACCTTTCCAGGTGCCCATATCTTTAAACTCCATCACTTTCCTGCTGCCCAGGTACTATCTATGTACTACCAGTGGCAGTGGGGACACCCTTCCTTTCATGATCGTGGAGCAATTCTTGAGCCCAACAGCTGCATGTTATCCATTATGCGACTACTATGGTATTTTGCGAGTTGGGGGATCTTTTAAAGGAAAAAAAAAAAAAAGGAAAAAAATGGTTATGAATTGAGCCCCAGTGTCCTTGTATCAAAACGATTGTGTTTCTCAATAAAACTATCTGCTCATTTTGTGCAAATGCAACGTTTGAATTTTTTAATCTGACACATTGAGCTAAAAAGGTCCCACTGGTGTACTTTGCTGTATGTACAGATCTGGATAAAACATCCTATAAACATGATTGGGATTTATAGAGTATTTAATTGCATTTATTCGGGTAAATCCGATTGCCTCTCGGGGATCAGGAAGGGATTTTCTTCCCTTCCTGTAGTAAATTGGATCATCGCTCTGCTGGGTTTTTTTTGTCTTCCTCTGGATCAACTGTGGGTATGGAGTTGGGTGTATGGGATTGTACTATGTTTTTTTTTTTGGTTGAACTGGATGGACTTGTGTCTCTTTTCAACCTGACATGTAACTATGTATTGTATTCCATTTCTATCTGTGTTACAGAGCGGCTCCAGTGAAAAACGAGAAATCAGACAGTTCCAGTTCATGGCCTGGCCTGACCACGGGGTTCCCGAGTACCCCACGCCGATTCTGGCCTTCCTTCGCAGAGTGAAGGCGTGTAATCCGGCGGATGCCGGGCCTATGGTGGTACACTGCAGGTGAGAGGCGAACGGGGAGTGCTGTCAGCCAGAGATCCCTTGGAGGATTGGGTACAGAAGGGTGGTGGGGGAACAGGGGCAGTGGTTGCCAAAAAGGGCAACATGTGGGTAACATCCTCATCATAAAGGGGCACCATAGCACTGCAGAAGATAGCCTTGTAGAATAGGCTTTCCATTGTGTCAACTATGCAGGCAGCCAATGAAACATTAAAGCCTAGGCTAATGACCAGTCAAGAAATGGGAAGTGGGCTGTATAAAGAAACGGAAGTGGACCTGTATAGGAAAACGGGAAGTGGGCCTGTATAGGGAAACGGACGTGGGCTGTATAGGGAAAACGGGACGTGGGCTGTATAGGGAAACGGGACGTGGCTGTATAGGGAAACGGGACGTGGGCTGTATAGGGAAACGGGACGTGGGCTGTATAGGGAAACGGGACGTTGGCTGTATAGGAAACGGGACGTGGGCTGTATAGGGAAACGGGACGTGGCTGTATAGGGAAACGGGACGTGGGCTGTATAGGGAAAGGGGACGTGGGCTGTATTAGGAAAGGGGACGTGGGCTGTATAGGGAAACGGGACGCGGGCTGTATAGGGAAACGGGACGCGGGCTGTATAGGGAAACGGGACGCGGGCTGTATAGGGAAACGGGACGCGGGCTGTATAGGGAAACGGGACGCGGGCTGTATAGGGAAACGGGACGCGGGCTCTATAGGTCAACGGGACGCGGGCTGTATAGGTCAACGGGACGCGGGCTGTATAGGTCAACGGGACGCGGGCTGTATAGGTCAACGGGACGCGGGCTGTATAGGTCAACGGGACGCGGGCTGTATAGGTCAACGGGACGCGGGCTGTATAGGTCAACGGACGCGGGCTGTATAGGTCAACGGGACGCGGGCTGTATAGGTCAACGGGACGCGGGCTGTATAGGTCAACGGGACACGCGGCTGTATAGGTCAACGGGACGCGGCTGTATAGGGCAACGGGACGCGGGCTGTATAGGGCAACGGGACGCGGGCTGTATAGGGCAACGGGAACGCGGCTGTATAGGGCAACGGGACGCGGGCTGTATAGGGCAACGGGACGCGGGCTGTATAGGGCAACGGGACGCGGGCTGTATAGGGAAACGGGAAGTGGCTGTATAAGGGATTTACTGGCAGAAAAAAAATGCTTTACTATCCAAAGTTAAAACACCACAACAAGGGCAGAAGATTTAATAGATGGAAAGATGAAAAAATAACCCAAGGTCCGCTTTAAGAAAAGAAAACTACAGTTTCTCCCTCATTCCATCTGCAGACAACACAGAAAACGATATGAATTTTTATGCTCTCGGTTTAAATACTGAGCTATATATTTTGAGTCTTCTGTGTGAATGAGGCCTTGGGTCGTATTGGCTTTAACATGATCGGGTAACCTTCCCCCCTTTTATTTTTCGTACAGCGCCGGTGTGGGAAGAACAGGGTGTTTCATTGTGATTGACGCTATGCTGGAGCGAGAGTGAAGCTGGAGAAGACGGTGGATATCTATGGTCAGGTGACCTGTATGCGCGCTCTCAGCGGAACAACATGGTACAGACGGAGGACCAATACGTCTTCATCCACGAGGCCCTGCTGGAGGCGGTCATGTGTGGGAACACAGAAGTACCGGCACGCAGCCTGTATGCACATATCCAGAAACTGTCTCAGGTCCCTGTGGGAGAGAGCGTCACCGCCATGGAGCTAGAGTTCAAGGTACGGTCGCCATCTGTGCCAGTATCTACCAAACAAATGTCAATCTATATCCATGGCACTTCTCACATTGACAGTAGGGGAGGACACTTCTGTGTTGGGTTGAACTCGTTCTGCTTCCCTTTGGTGCTGGGCAGATGTGTTGGTGGTTAGGGCCGTCTTTAATATTGATTGGACCCTGGGCAAACATTTTCTTGGGCCCCCCTAAATCCACTTGTCAACTTAAAGACAGCCCTGTTGGTGGTGAGTCTATCTTCATCGACAGACGCCAGACACCAGATGTATTGGGGTGATTTAACCACTTGCTTACTGGGCACATAAACCCCCTTCGTGCCCAGGCGAAATTTCAGCTTCCGGCACTACGTCGCTTTAACTGATATTTTTTAAATATTTATTTTTCTCAGTTAAGGCCGATACGTATTTTTCGACGTATTTTTGTAAAAAAAAAAAAAAATTGCAATAAGCAACTGGTTTGCGCAAAAGTTATAGCGCCTACAAAATGGGGAACAGAATTATGATTTTTTTTTAATTTTTTTTTTTACTAGTAATGGCGGCGATCTGCGATTTTTTATTAGGACTGCGATATTGCGGCGGACATATCGGACACTTTTGACACAAATTTGGGACCATTCACATTTATACAGCGATCAGTGCTAGAAAAATGCACTAATTACTGTATGAATGTGACTGGCAGGGAAGGGTTAACACGAGGGGGTGAGGAAGGGTTAAATGTGTATCCTGGGTGTGTTCTAACTATGTGAGGGGAGGGGGGTGACTGGGGGAGGTAACCGATGCTGTGTCCCTATGTACAAGGGACACAGATCGGCCTCCTCTCCTGTGACAGCACGTGGAGCTCCATCATTACACACAGAGCTCCACGTCTCTGCTGTCATCTGCTGTGTTCCAGCCGATCGCGTGTACCCGGCCGACATCGCGGCTGCCAGGTACACGCATCGGCTCTTCAGCGATTCGCCGGGACAGTGTTTACCCGCTGCGCGCCACTCAGTGGCGTGCGCGGGTAATGCACTTTAAATGACGTCCAAAGACGTCAACTTGGCACTTGAGAGCCGCGCTGTGGACGTCTTTTGTCTATAGCGCGGATCTCAAGTGGTTAAAGGGAATGAATCTCAAGGTTTAGATTGTGCTGCTGTTCACATTCTAGAACTCTTCTTTCTCGTTCGTCTTTAGAAATCTTGTTTACTCATTTTTTCTTTCTCTTCTTCATTACATAGCTATTGGCCAACTCCAAAGCACACACCTCACGGTTCATCAGTGCCAACCTACCATGCAACAAGTTCAAGAACCGGCTGGTGAACATCATGCCCTATGAATCGAGCCGTGTGTGTCTTCAGCCAATCCGTGGTGTCGAGGGCTCTGACTACATCAACGCCAGCTCCATCGATGGCTATAGGTAATGCCCTATAGGAAAGCAGTTATGTGATTTGTGAATAAAGAGAATCTGTCAGAACGGCGGTTTTATGCGACAGCTGGGGCTCCCAACTCTTATTGGGGACTTAGCAGTGGCAAAACTACCAGGGTCGTAGTAGTCGCACCGTGCCCTGGCATTCCACCACTGTCGGGGGGGGGGGGGTGGGTTTGCTAGTTCCTTGGCTCTGAGCGGAGAGCGTCTATCATACAGCTCAGGCCGACAGTTCCCACCCCTTTTTCTCCTTCCTCCCTATCTTGCACTGGATGATATAGCCAATTTTCTCGCCCCAGGGGGGCATACAGGAGGCAGAGTTCTGGGGGGATATTCATGGACACCCTCCCAAAATTGGAAGCCCGGGGGTGGATGAGGAAGGGGGGGTCAGGGAGGCTCATCATGGTTTCTTGCATCTGGGCCCTGAAGGTTGTAGTTACACCCCTGGGACTTACCAACTTCCAGAGGAGGTGCTGGGGGTTGTTATAGTGTACTTGTTCCTGCAGGTAGGACCAGTTCTACATCTCCGGTGCTGAATGGGACCCTCGGCTCCTTATGAAAGAAAACTTATAGTTAGAAGATTATGGAGGTTGCAGTTGGCAACTGAATCCCAAAAATGCAACTAGCAGTTTTAAGAAGGACAATACACCCGCCCCATATTTCTTTACACCGAAGGGTAAAACAAATCTTAATGCCTAAGCACAACTGTGACCAATGTGTTAGTAAAATTGTACATATCATCACAACTACTTTGTACATGCAGGTGGATTATACCATGTTTTTTTTTTAGGACAGATTGGGCTTTCATTTGACGGTAAATAGTTATGGATATCTCCTGATTTTGATACTTACAAGGGCAGCTAATCCCGCATTGTCCTCTTCTCGCCCACCACTTTTCTGTCATAAATCCGGTCCAATGCCGCCATATTTGTGTTGTTTGTCATTGGAATCTGCTGCCTCTTCCCACTGCTCACAGCTTGCACCCTGCCAACGTTGTGTCAGATCTTACACATGCACAATGTAAGGGGAGTCTGTGGTTTGCAACTGGAACTTGATTCAGTTGAGTTGGCCATAGATGGAGTGATTTTCTTTCCTGCAGCCACAGATTGGGGGGGAGCCATCCCAGCTGGGAAACACACAATGATTTTTGCTAGCAGCAATATTTGCATGAAAAATCCGACATGCTGGTTGTACCAATTTTTTTTAATCATCTTGGGTACAGTCAGCCTGCCCACACGTTTCAAATCTATGTCCGGGTTTAGTTTTACTGCCTTTTAGTGATTAAATGATCTATTAATACATGAGTAGCCACCATTTAGTCAAATGTTCATCTCAATTGCAACTTATTTAAAGCACCACCTAGGCAGACATATTACACAACCTATGGAAGACATTGTCCTGTTTGATGTTATCCTCATCCACTTCTCCTATCCTCACGCTTCATTCTTGTTTTGCAGGCAGCAAAAAGGCTACATCGCCACTCAGGGACCCTGGCGGAGACCACTGAGGACTTCTGGCGCATGCTATGGGAGCATAATTCCACCATTGTGGTGATGCTGACCAAGCTGCGGGAAATGGGCCGGGTAAGAACGATCAGCAGGTTTATAGAGTGTACCAATCCATGCCATTATGTGACTGGAGGAAAACTCTGTGTTCACCTGAAAGGCTTTCATATACAGGTGATGACCACTGAACTAATAACGATCAGATTGGAAGATGATTGTATGGAAACATTTACTCCAGACTGGTCAACCAATACGAGGGCATTTATGGTCAGATTTTTTCCAAGCAATCTATCCAGGAATCTAATCCCAAATCCAAGATGTCCAAAAGCATCTTCATGTGGCTTGTGAGCTCTGACTGGCCTTCTGGACAGGGGTCCCATCCATTAGCGCTGCCCCTTCGCCGTATCTACCAGGACCGCATGCGATAGGAAATATTGAGCTGGCTGAAAGGACAGGCGATCCTATTGGACGCCTAGGAGGGGAGGAGACATACAGTGGAAGCAAGGAGAAGAACTGCCTGGTCCATTGATTCCAGATCCCCGCCACAGCTCTAAGGATGCCCGATCCCGCTGCCTAGATGGGGTAAAGGCATACAGTGGGGGGGTTTAAGTTGCTGCAGGGGGGGTTTGGTTGTTTGTCGCCCCCCCCCCCCCCCCAAACAAGAAAACACCAGCAACTGTTTCTGGAGGATGAGAACCCTTTCCGGTGGTCCCCTTCTCCCTACGAAGGGCTGCTGTAATTGACTGCTTACTAGGTTGTCCTTTCCAAAGCTTGGCCTTGAAGCCCACCCCTCGCTGACATTTTAGTTGGGCTCATCTTATGCATTATTTAGGTGCCAATCCACCTTACATTACACCTGCAGCTGTAGACCTCATTATATGAAGAAACCTGCCCACCTCCCCTCTTCCTCCTCCTATTTGGAGCCACCATCTGCAACAGAAATTGGGGCTGAACTGAGGTTGGGATTTGTGGTGGTGGCGTGGAACATTCACCCTATTGGCACTCTGAAAGGCTTTTAAGGCAGATAGCCAAGTAAGGTATCAGAAAGGACATGGTGGGGTACCTGGAGGTTTTTACCATTTGAAGTCAGCAGCAGGTACCCTTTAAGAAGCCATGGCGCGGTGCTTTCATCAGCTGCCTCTGGGGATTTGTTCACACCACTAGTGATCAATTTCTTGTGCTCCTCTGATTGCCGGAACAATGTGTATCATCTCCGGATGTGGTGACAATGCGCCGATAATGATGTTTCCCTCCTGAGGAATTGTGTGGCATTGTGACGGTGTGATTTCTGAGGGATAATCATGTCTTTGTTATCAGATAAATATGATCAATTTTCTTCTGAATGAATAATAAAGATATTTCTTGGTAATTTATGTAGCGGGAGGAAATATTTCAGCATTGACGGATGTTTTTCCTCTCTACAGGAAAAGTGCCATCAGTACTGGCCGGCCGAGCGCTCCGCGAGGTATCAGTATTTCGTGGTGGACCCAATGGCCGAATATAACATGCCTCAGTATATCCTGCGTGAATTCAAAGTGACGGACGCACGGGTGAGTAGGAGTGGTCATTCCTGATCTCTGTTCTGTTACGCTTGTCCTGGCATCTGCCGATTACCTACAGATCCCAGGATGTCTGGACTGCGGTACCCAATGACATGCCGGGACTAGTAAACATTTAACTGTTGGAAATCCAACAATGTCCCTTATCTGATCATGTGACTACTTATCACCTGTTTTTGGGTTACTTAACCACTTCAGCTCCGGAAAATTAAAACCTCCCAGATCTGACCGCTTCTTTGCTCCACAGGACGGACAGTCTCGGACAATCAGACAGTTCCAGTTCACAGACTGGCCCGAGCAGGGAGTGCCAAAAACGGGAGAGGGCTTCATCGACTTCATCGGACAAGTGCACAAAACGAAAGAACAGTTCGGACAAGACGGACCCATCACTGTTCACTGCAGGTGAGGAGCGCGAACCGCTACACTAAACATATTCATCTTCTCTCATAAATAATGTCAATAGAACAACAGGAGCGGACAGTAGATACTCAGAGCCCTCTCTTATCCAGAGAGACATCTACAGCAGGGGACATGTGTATCCCATTTGGAAATTTTCACTTCCTGTCTTGTAGACCCAACAGGAAGTGAAAGAATATCTTTCTAATGTGAGGGAAATCTCCTCTTAGACACATGGCCGAATTTAGGAGGGTGGACTGCACCTCCCAAGATTTAAGTTGTGCCCCCACCCCTCACACTATGCCTGACTGCTTCCCATCCCTACCAGAGGTTCTCAACCTGGTCCTCAAGTACCCCCAATCGGCCATGGTTTGGGAATTAGATAAAATAGCTGTCCAAAAATACCAAGCCTCCGATTTAAAGCACCTGTGCAAGATAAAGGAAAACCTGCAAACATGGCCTGTTGGGGTACTTGAGGACATGGTTTGGGAACCACTGGTGTGCACAGCCTGAGCACAAGCAGCAAGGCCTCCTCTCACTGTAACTGAAATCTGATTCCATTACACACAGCTACAATCTGCACACTGTGTAGCTGGTTACTGCAGCTGCACTTCTGTTGCTTAGGCTGTGTACACTGCAGATATGGGAGAAAGGGCTCTGCCCAGTGCCCTGCCATTGGTGATCCCAAGTACAGTGCCCTGCTCCCTCTGTTCTCTGCTCTACAAACGAGTACCCTGTACTGACCTCTCATCCACTGCCCCTATGACATTTTTTTACTGCACACCAATATCATCTCTAGCACTTTCCAGCCTGAATGTACCCAGTCGCCCCTTTTATTCATAGGGTTTTTCAGTTCTTTCAATCCTGAAGGCTCAGCATTACGTTGCGGTTACCTAGGGCCAGGGCCTCGGAACACCGGCTCCTCCAGACTGACACCCACTCATCATGGGATTTTGATATTTGCATAACTCTTTTCAAAAGTAAACTCACGTCTTGTATCAGGACTGAGGGCTCCTGAGAGAGGTATTGGGGGGGGGGGGGGGGCTGCGATGTTTTCATGACGCTATTGTACAGCACCCTGCCAGCCCCTCCCACCAGGGGAGATAAGTGAAGGCAAAATATAAGCAGATTAATCTTCAACTTTACATTTTGGATCGAGAAGTTAGAAGAACTTTGCTTTGTCCCAGTTGGGATTTCCTCCTCACTCCCTGTCCTGGCGACACAATTGGATTGCCAGTAACTTTCCATCACCAGGACATGGGGGGGGATATCTTCCCAAAGGGGACACGCCCAAACACTTGACGGGAGTCTTCACCCTTTAGCTGGAGTTCCCCTTTAACACTAAAGTCTTGACTAGGGTTAGATTCTGATCCCATAGGGGGGATGTGTATTTTTTTTTTTTTAATGGCATGTGTATTAATCGGTTGTGTTTTATACAGTGCTGGCGTGGGCCGGACCGGAGTCTTCATCACATGAGCATTGTGCTGAGCGGATGAGGTACGAGGGGGTGTGGACATGTTCCAGACCGTGAAGACGCTGAGAACACAGAGACCCGCCATGGTACAGACAGAGGTGAGTCCCCACCACATTCACCCGACACGTCACCTGCACGTTCATGGGGTGGAAATACTTGCTATATAATATATATATATGTATGTGGTGTTGTTATTGTATATTGCCACATAGGGGGGTGCTGTACAGTGACTGCACTTCACTCTCACTTAAGCCAGCCATATCTGGATTGGAATCTTGCTGGTTCAGCAAGCACTGGCCAAGATTTGATCCATGTATGGAGCAGGCTTATTGTACCCAAGTCGATTTATCCATTAAATTGGTATAACCAGCTTGCCAGATTTTTTTTAACATTCGATCACTACCGGAGGCTAAAGCCGATAACGCTAATCACTGTGTTCTGATGGCCGGAAGGCTCCTCCCACCAGCGGGACACAATAGAAATATGAGAGGCATTCCCCCAGCAACACTGTCTGTGTTGATGGCGATTGTGAGCGATTTTCTTTCCCTCTACCTGTGCTTGCAGGACAGAAAATCGAGTCATCTATGGGCTGCTGTAGACCCTATACAATGAGCTTCAGCAATGTGTACAATAAGCTTCTACAAAGCAATAAGCCAAGGTCCAAAGCTTAAAGCCATCCAAACACGGATTAAAATTCAGCTGGTTCGGCAAGAACTGGATGAATTTTGATCTATTTATGTGCAGGCTAGTTGTACAGAAGTTGATCGGTAGAATTACTTGTGTACAACTAGTCTGTTGGATTTTCTCCCATTTGATCAGCACTGCAGGCTACAGCCGGCAGCGCTAATCAGTTTATTCTGAGGGAAGGGAAGTCTGCCTCCTGTTAGCATACAATACCCCAGCCGAGAGGATTCTTCCATCCACACACACTCAACCTGCTTTTTGAACGAAAAACAATTCCTCATCTGTGGGCTGCTTAAAGCGGATCTCCACCCTAAAGTGAAGATCCGCTGATCGGAACCCTCCCCCCCTGCGGCGTCACATTTGACACCTTTCAGGGGGGTGCAGATACCTTCTAAAGACAGGTATCCGCACCCACTTCCGGCCCGCAGTCTCAGCAAAAGACGGGCTTTTTCCCGTTGTATGCTGGGAACTCTCGGCTCCCAGCACACAGCGGGAGCCAAATCGGCGGGCGCAGCGCGACTCGCGCATGCGCCGTAGGGAACCGGGCAGTGAAGCCGAGCGCTTCACTTCCTGGTTCCCTCGCCGTGGATGGAGGGGGGAGCAGCAGGACGAGCGATCGCTCATCCTTTGCTGCGGACGCCGCTGGACTCCAGGACAGGTAAGTGTCCTAATATTAAAAGTCAGCAGCTGCAGTATTTGTTGCTGCTGGCTTTTAATATTTGTTTTTGGTGAACCATCCGCTTTAAGCTATTGGGCTTTGTACACACATGTTTTGTATGAGAGCAGTGTATGCAGGAAGATTTTACAAAACATTCACAAAGCTTGCTTATAGCAATGTAATTCACTGCTATAAGCAATCAATGTGTAAAAAAGAAAAAAATATTGTGTGTGTGTGTATATATATATATATATATATATATATATTCAGAGGGGGAGGTGCACAGAATGGTCTCCACGTGTATAGTGCAAGCAATCTAGTCCCTCCCAAGGACCATAATATAACAATAGAAGAGGATTGCTGCACAAAAAATTTAACCACCTCAATACCGCAACTTTCACCCCCTTCCTCCCCAAGCCATTTTCAGCGCTGTCACAATTTGAATGACAATAGCGCGGTCATGGTACACTTTACCCAAATTACATTTCTATATTTTTTTCCCCACAAATGGAGCTTTCTTTTGTGGTAATTGATCTCCTCTGCGGTTTGTATTTTTTTCGCTATAAGCAAAAGAAGAGCGACAAAAAAAAGCAATATTCTTTGCTATAATAAATAAAAATATATAAAAAAATAAATAAAAATTCTCAGTTAGGGCCGATACGTATTCTTCTACATATTTGTGGTAATAAAAATATCGTAATATGCATATATGGGTTTTGCGCAAAGTTATAGTGTTTACAAAATAGGGGATAGATTTATAGCATTTTTTTTTTTACTAGTAATGGCGGTGATCGTGACTGCGACATTATAGCGGACACTTTTGACACTATTTTGAGACCACTTACATTTATACAGTGAACAGTGCTATAAATATACATTACTGTATAAATGTACTGGCAGGGAAGGGGTTAACCACTAGGGGGTGGGGAAGGGGTTAAATGTGTAGCTTAGTGAGCGTCCGAACTGTAGGAGGAGGGTGACTGGGGGGGAGTCGACCGATCTGTGTCCCTATGTACAAAGGACACACCATCGGTCTCCTCTCCCTGACAAGATGTGGATCTCTGTGTTTACACACACACACACACGGAGATCCGCGGTCCTGCTTAGTTACTGAGCAATCGCGGGTGCCCGGCGGACAAATGGCGGCCGCCGGGCACGTGCTTTGGGTTCCCAGTAAAGGGTGCGCGTGGCTCTGCATGGCAAGGACGCCATATGACGTCCTCTCAGAACAAGAGCACTATCAATTGACGGCGGCCGGTAGTAAAGTGGTCAAAGAATAAAAGTTACATCAAATGTCGGATAAAGATCAGGTGTGTGTGTGTGTGTGTGTGTGTGGTGTGTGTGTGTGTGTAGGTGTGTATATATATATTGTTTTTTTTTTCATAGTCAGTGTCCCTGATCACTGCACACCAGTTATATGACGACGCTGTATGATAAAAAAAATTGCATTTTTTTTTCATCTTCCAAAAGAATTATGAAAAAAACATTCCATGCCTCTTATTAAATTCCTTGGACTGCCTATTTTCTAAAATGGGGTGCCTTGGGGGTATTTGTACTGTCCTGATCGGCTGTCAGTAATACATTAGGATTGATCGATTTTCAGATCTATATCCTCATAGTTTGTGGACTAAATATACTACACCGATTTGGGTGATTTTCACCAAAGAAAATGGAGCAGGATATATTTTGCTCTAAATTTTATGAAAAACAATCATTTTATTTGCAAACTTTTATAACAGAAACAACAAAAAACACGTTCAGTCTTTTTTTCGTTTATCTAGCAAAATTTTTTTATAAAACCCAGTGGCAATTATATACCACCATAAGAAAGGGGTTGTAAAGGAAAACATTTTTTTCCCTAAATAAGCTTCCTTTACCTTAGTGCAGTCCTCCTTCACTTACCTCATCCTTCCATTTGGCTTTTAAATGTCCTTATTTCTTCTGAGAAATCCTCAATTCCTGTTCTTCTTTCTGTAACTCCACACAGTAATGCAAGGCTTTCTCCCGGTGTGGAGTGTCGTGCTCGCCCCCTCCCTTGGACTACAGGAGTGTCAGGATGCTCACTAACACACAGCTTCTTCTCTCTATCTGCAACGTAGTGAGCGTCCTGACTCTCCTGCTCGCCCCCTCAAGAGGCTTTCTCCACACTAGGGAGAAAGCCTCACATTACTGTGTGGAGTCAGACAGAAGAACAGGAAGTGAGGATTTCTCAGAAGAAATAAGGACATTTATAAGCAAAATTGAAGGATGAGGTAAGTGAAGGAGGACTGCACTAAGGTAAAGGAAGCTATTTAGGGGGTAAATAAAAAATTTCCTTTACCCCCCCTTTAAAAAAAATAGTTTGAATGAAAATTGCGCGGTCATGCAACACTGTATATATCCAAAGGTGACAGCGCTGAAATCGCATTTAACGACTTCAATACCGGGCACTTTTACCTCCCTCCTGCCCAGGCCAATTTTCATCTTTCAGCGCTGTCAACCTGTGTCCTGAGAGATTTTGTATGTCTATATAAAGTTGTGTTTGTTGTCTCCCTGACCAGTTCCCCCCCCCCCCCCTCTCTCTCTCTCTGCAGGACCAGTATCAGCTGTGCTACCGGGCTGCACTGGAGTACCTGGGCAGCTTCGACCACTATGCAACATAACTACCGCTAAACCCCCGCCGGCCAGACTTGGGAGTGAAGCATCCAAGGAACCCCCGGCACCAAGCCAACCCCGGTGCCACCCCCCTCTCTATTCCAGGCGCCGTTCCCAACATCATCTACTTACAAACAAATTGCAAAGCTTGGCCAGGCTTGCTTGGGACGTAGCACAACTCACCCTGTCCCCCTCCATTCAGGTCTTGTTTTTCGGCCCTTAACTATGGCACAAAAGAAAGAAAAAACACAAGATATGGAAAATTCCTACTTATTTTTATCATTTTTAATCACTTTTTTAGAATTATTATTTTAATTTTTGAATTTTTAAGTCTGATGTTTCCCCTCCAAGGGAAACCATTTTATGTTATCTTTATATTTTATTTGATTTTTTAAGTGTGTTGCTAAGGGGGCAAAAGGCTATTTCCAGAGGTGATTTACAAGAACTTTGCGCTCCAGGCTCCCCTTGCGATGTGGATAAAATAAAGCACACGAGATTCTCGCCCGGACCCTGGAAAAGGAACAATTAAAGAGACAAAACTTTTCAGCGAACTCGATGTATATCTCATCTCATGTAAGCGTGATCGATCGTACAGGAGCCAATGGATATGTGAACACTGACTCTATATATAGCACAAAGGGGGGACAATGAGGGGACCAAGCTAAATCAGCATTGCCCAGTTCCTATTTTAGTTATTTACTCTTCTTTTTTTTTTTCTTTTTTTTTTATTATTATTCTTCCAGTCTGCAGCCCAGCCAACGGGCGGCACTCGCCTGGAGCGAGACGCACACGAGGTTCAAGGACTTATGGGGGAGGGGGAGGGCATGTAGTTGCGGAACAAGAAAGAGTACAATATATTTGCTCAGAGTTGTAGGATGAAATTTTTTGAAGGATTTATATTTTTCTTTCCCAATTATATTTAGCATAAGGATGGGGAGGGGGAAAAACACACACACACACACAAAAAAAAAAAAAATCAGAATTATGAAGTCTTTTAAAAGAGGTGCCACCATACCGATTCCTTCTTCCTCTCTAGAAAAACAATAACATTTGTTATTATGTACAGAGTTATGGACCTTCTAACAGAAATAATTCAGGAGAGAGCGTGTACTCATGAAAAAAATGACTCTGTATTAGTCCGGCGTCCTGATGAGAAGAAAAAACCCGGAGGCGGTATGAACGATGGGAACTCGTATTATGCGCGATGTTATTTTCCCCCCGCGGAAAAAAAGGACCGAGAGGTCGCCGCCGTCTCGCTAATGTTGGATAAGGAGACCATTTTTACCTTGTGTATACATTAGTGCTGTTAGGAGATTGCTCCGTTGTACACAGTATGTTTTCTATTTGTTAATAAAAACAAGTTATAAAAAAAAATCTATAAAAAAAAAAAAAATGACATGCAAACTCCGTCTACTAATACCTGCATCTTTGCCGAAAACGAAGAAAAAAAAAAATCTCGTGTTAATAAATTTGAATAATCAGGTTTCATAAAAATTTGTCCGATGTTTGTTGATGTTTTAGAGGGCTGGAAAGAAGAGCAGAATCAACGAGTGATCCAATGTCTGCTGTTACTAGGGTTGACCCCTGACATCTCACCATTAAGACAGGGAAAGGGACTAGGGCAAGGATCCTCAAACTACGGCCCTCCAGCTGTTGTAGAACTACACTTCCCATGAGGCATTGTAACACACTGACATTCACAGACATGACTAGGCATGATGGGAATTGTAGTTCCTGAACAACTAGGCATAGTTTGAAAGACCCCATGGACTAGGGGCACAGGATTCCCCAGTCCCTTTCTCTGCAGTCTCAGCTAAAATGAATGGACAGAGACAGAGGCTCCTCCCCATTCATAAACTTAAGCATCGTAAACACAGGTTACGATGTTTCAGTTATATGAATGAACAGAGTCAGTGATCACTGACTCTGTTCATTCAGAACACTGACTCTGTCATTCAGAACAGGTACCTCCGCTCTCCATCCTGACGAACAGGGGAGTGCAGGAGGACATGGAGAGAAACAGAGCGCAGAGGGGGACAGCAGCAGGAGGGGGGGGCACACGGGACAAGCAGCATGGAGCGCCGACAGCACATCACTCGGGGGGAGAGCAGCTGAACGGAGGCACACTGAACGAAGGGACACACAGCGTGGAGGGACACAGGCATCGGGTAACAGTAAGCGTGGACAGCAGCATCACGGAAGGGGACACACACGGAGGGAGAAGCAGCAGGCATCGGGCGCATTTGTGCGAATACAAGTACTCGCACAAATGCTCTGTATCGGTCCCGATACTAGTATCGGTATCGGGACAACCCCAACCGATTATGGATACTTTTTTTTTAATGTCATGTGACAGTGACGCATTTATGGGCACTGACAGACATCCTCTTCCATAACTGTAGAATGTGGGTTAAATTAACAATAAAGGATGTGAAAATGGCACTTTGCAGCCTACAGTTATAGGTGGTCCTGCTCTACTCATATGTAATAATAAAAAAAACTTGTGAGAGAACATGGACTGTGCCTCGTACAGGACTGATTTATTCACTACATGAAGAAGGCGATTGCCTGATCGGATACCTGGGAGAGAGAGGCAGCGTGTAATGCTCAGACGGCGGTCATCCAGTGTACAAAAGCCGCGCCTCGTCCGTCATAGGGGAACTCAGTTTCCCAGCAGTGAGTTAGTGTTCCGCCTATCGTCCATGGATGAGGATGACAGGGTTTCGTGATAGTAGAACACTGACTCACTTGCTGGGAGTGTTCCCCTATCACAGACGAGGACACTGGTGGCCGCCGTCTGAGCATTACAGGCTGCCTCTCTCTCCCAGGTATCGGAAGCATTTGCGCGAGTACAAGTACTCACTCAAATGTTCTGTATCGGGACAACCCTAGCTGTTACGAAGGACTAATACATTTTTATTTTTTAAATAGAAAAACTGTCTTGAAAGTGGATTCCCACCCACCACCCATTTTGTTTTATGTGTGTCTGTGCTACATGCCCTAATCCCATAGTGTTCAAAGGACATTTTTTTTTTTTTTTACAGGCACAATGAGGCATGTTACAGGCACAGTGAGTGAGGCATGTTACAGGCACAGTGAGTGAGGCATGTTACAGGCACAGTGAGTGAGGCATGTTACACTTCAGTGAGTGAGCATGTTACAGCACAGTGAGTGACATGTTACAGGCACAGTGAGTGAGGCATGTTACAGGCACAGTGAGTGAGGCATGCGAGTCATGTTACAGGCACAGTGAGTGAGCATGCGAGTCATGTTACAGGCACAGTGAGTGAGGCATGCATCATGTTACAGCACAGTGAGTGAGGCATGCAGTCATGTTACAGGCACAGTGAGTGAGGCATGTTACAGGCACAGTAGTGAGGCATGTTACAGGCACAGTGAGTGAGGGGCATGGGGGGGGGCGAGGGGGGGGGGGGGGGGGGGGGGGGGGGGGGGGGGGGGGGTGGGTGGTGAGGGGGGGGTGAGGTCAGTACCAGGCACAGTGGAGTGAGCATGTTACAGGCACAGTGAGTGAGGCAGGTTACAGGCACAGTGAGTGGACATGCAGCATGTTACAGGCACAGTGAGTGAGGCATGTTACAGCACAGTGAGTGAAGGCATTTTACAGGCACAGTGAGTGAGCATGTTTACAGGCACAGTGAGTGAAGGGTGAGGCATGTTACAGGCAACATAACAGTGAGGCATTGTTACAGGCACAGTGAGGAGCATGTTACAGGCACAGTAAGTGAGGCATGTTACAGGCACAGTGAGTGAGCATGCGAGTCATGTTACAGCACAGGAGTGAGGCATGCAGTCATTTACAGGCACAGTGAGTGAGGCATGCGAGTCATTTATACATGGGCACAGTGAGTGAGCATGTTACAGGCACAGTGAGTGAGGCATGCGATGTTACAGGCACAGTGAGTGAGCATGTTACAGGCACAGTGAGTGAGGCATGTTACAGGCACAGTGAGTGAGGCATGCGAGTCATGTTACAGGCACAGTGAGTGAGGCATGCGAGTTCATGTACAGGCACAGTGTGAGTGAGGCATGTTACAGGCACAGTGAGTGAGGCATGTTACAGGCACAGTGAGTGAGGCATGTTACAGGCACAGTGAGTGAGGCATGCGAGTCATGTTACAGGCACAGTGAGTGAGGCATGCAGTCAGGTTGTGACATGCACATGACAGGAGCAGGTTTGTTACAGGCACAGTGAGTGAGGCATGTCC